>CM068838.1:95997796-96597796 GCA_028554795.2 Sinohyriopsis cumingii
GTTTAAATGTGATACACGTATGCTGTCAATACTGTTTACATGTGATACATCTCCACTGTCAATACTGTTTAAATACGTCTAGGCTGTCAAAAATGTTTACGTGTGATACGTGTCTAACGGTGTACGGTGCGATACAAAATGGTCAGATACAATATTTTGATCACCGAAATCAAAAGCGTTTCTAATAATACTTTATCAGCTGCAACAATAATTTTACCATTACTTCCAACATAAGTATATTTTCCAACTTTCCTGCCCAGTACCATTTTTTCATTCGCGGTCTGCAGAATATTTTAGTGCAAACTTTTTTTCTTCCATAGTACTTCCCATATAACAATAAGCTAGGAGTATATCCGCTAACTCGCAAATTAGATCTATACCCCCACCCCACCCACCCTACCCAAGCTTCAAGTTTACCTACTTGAGGAAACGAACATGGGTGAGACGGAGCTCCGACGCCCTCGAGCTTCTTTTCAAAATATCAGTGGATTACAGGATTTTGGAAACTCGTACGTATCGAAACTACTTGAATTATGCAAAGCTTCATTTGCGGAACAGGTTTTAGCATTTGAAACTGGAAAGACGAAGGTCGGGAGCTTTTCATTCCACCTTGCCGCAAACAGGTGGGATGAATGGAACATTGGATGTGAATCGACTGACCCCAGAGAGAGAATCCTCTAGGAGACGGAATTTGCCTCAAATATGATGGACTTGAATGTGGAGTTGTCCATATTGAGATAACGTGAGAATATTTCAAAAGCACAATTTAAACGTCTGGGGAACTGCTTAACCCTGCCATTTTCCGTATTTTAAAAGAGTTCTTCTCTACTGTCCTCCTCTCCATGGAAATGATATGCAGTTGGATTCCTGGAGAATCTAAACCCCGCTAACTCACTGAAAGGATGGAAAGATTTGGGCACTCTGGCCTGTCGTGTTGGTGTCCGCGCAGGTCGCAACATCCAATGGTTGATGTTGCCACGGGTGCCCGTGGAAGCAAATGAGGACTTCCCAATTGCCGACATCGAGCCTCGTGTAGACCAAAAATAGAAGCGTTTGATTCAAAGAACACTATTTTTTTCAGCGATTGGGATAAGAAAACAATTTTTCAGTGACTCGATACACCACTGAGGAGACTCAAGAAACTAATCGATTCCCGGGATTAAAGTCGACTCTCTGAGCGAAAGGTAAACAATATCAAGATGGTCTTATAACACGTTCTTGAAGAGAACTCGATATCCAAGAGGGTGAAATGTTGTGATGATATGAGACTAGATTTGTCCTTGTTGATAAGGAATTCAAGGCTAAGCGAAAGCGAAACAAGTGATTTCAGCTCTTCATAAACAAGGTAAGTCACATAGTACCTTTTTCAGATTATCGTTAAGGTAGATAAGTGTTATAGAGGTGAAATCGGACCGGAGATGTGACACAACCCTGCCAATTATTTTCATGAAGACAGAACACACCGGAATGCTTTGAACTGTTTTATGGTACCACTGAGCATGAATCTCGGGACATTCTTGTAAGACTTGTGGATCTAACCTTTGAAGTACGCATCTGACAGGTCTATAGTGATTGCAAAGTCATCCTTCTTTGCTATTCCTCCATTCTGAACAAACGTCCTCGAACGATTTGGGAACTTGAGACCTGTGTATCAAATGAACCCCTTTGTGGGGGGTGGGGGTGGGCGAGCGTGAGAAGATGCGCTAAACAAAATGCGAAGTCCAACAATGGTGTTTGTATGACGCACGTATGTTCGGCGCACTTTCTTCCACTTTGTGACAAAGTTTTGAGTGTCGGATTCTTCACTACCTCCCTCGAGAGATGTCCTAAAGAGCGGTGTGAGCATAACGTCATTTCCTGGAAAATGAGAAAGATTTGATGAGAGGAGAAACTAGAAAACTCTCTATGTGTATTGTCATCTGTGTACTTTTATTACCGAGATCTCTTTGAGAGCAGAGGATAGGAAGACTTTTCCTTGTTTGATGTACCCTGGGTTTGAGGGGATCTTTTCTGTTTCTATGATCTCTAATCGGAACCAAAAGTTGGGCGAGAGCTGGACTCTCGGTCGCTGAATCTGGTCTCCTAAGCTTTTCATATTTTGTTCTAATATCTTCGATCGAGTCTGGGAAACGAAGCTTGGAAGCATTCGGCTGAAATCTGATTATGTCACTGTGGAGATATGTCTTATTAAATGATGGGTTTAAATGTTTGTTGAGAGTCTCCGATGTGAAAAGAAAATGATATTGACGCTTGAGTCCTAAAGATGCCTTTCAAATCAATCTAGTATATCAAGGATACGACCAGATCGGGATCGATCTTTGAATGTTGACTGGTCTTTTCTTATTATTAGATCGATGGATGCTGAAAATTATTAGAAGCTAAGGACGATGTAGGCGAGGGCGGATACCGATCTGCTGACAAAAACTTGAAAACCTCTTTGATCGATGGGCGGAAGGCTGCGTGCCCTCTAGATTTGATCAGATCGAGAAAGGCAGATGGCGATTGTTGGTGTGAATCTGGGCTTGGTGGGACAATGTTATTTCAAGTCATTAACTGTGTGTATAATCCAGATTCAGTAGTCCGATTGGTCGCGTCGTAGCCGGGATCGGTGATTAATGAATCCGATAATGAGTGGCGCGAAGTGGTTCAACGTTGCCACATATATAGTGCTTCAGAGTCAGAGTCTGAGCTGTAAGTGGCTCGTACTGATATCGGGTACTTTCTATATCGAGAATGGATCCACTGGATAACATATCACACTACCATTAATCATACAACCAATTCCTACACTGGAGGTTGTAGGTCGTTGCTGTGTGAGAGCTAATGTGACCCATATACGGCTGGCGTTTGGTTTCCATGTCCAGTGTTGACTTTGAAGTGTAAACACACTGTAGTTAGTACTGAGATATATGTGTTGCCGGTACATCCACTACAGATGCAGATGTGGTACTACACTGAGTCGGTTCTCACCACGTATGTAGTGCCGCGAAGGCATATTCTGTTTTCAGCGGGAAGGGCTACGACAGGGGTGTATGAATAGCTGTGATAGACTTTATAGTTAACTCTTTCCTCAGAACTGACAAACCTTCAGCATAAATAAAGTTTTTTCGGCAAAGGTGGCGTCGACGGCAATACTTACGACGTCTGCTTACTCGATAATTGCGGCTCTAAGTTCTTTCATTCATCTGGGAGAACTGTATGGCTCAGAAGGTTTTGGATGAGATCTCAAAAAATAGTATTTTAGTCCACAAAGTCAATGAGCGCTTTATAATTCCAATGAATATTTTGAATAAATAATTCCAATAATTCCTCTCAAATTATATCTGAACACAACTGTAAATGATTTCTTCAGACTTAAAATAGGAATGAGTAGTTATTTACCTAGGCCCATTATATGCATCCCAACATGACCTAGGTTGCATTAGTATTTTCAGAAAAAGAAACACTTGTGGAAAGTTCCACTAATCTTTAAGGAAGTTTTGGCCCTGAACTTAAAGTTTAGTAAACATCTTGTTTACCGCTTAAAATCATGACAAAAGTTAGGAAGACAGACTTTTACAGTGGACAGGCAGTCAAAACCTCTACCCTGAATCACATACAAAGGCAAAGCACAATGTAAATTAAAAAGACATATAAATATATTTGATGATCAGTGGACGGTGTTAGCAATGTCAATCGATGTTTTGTCCTGTATTTTGTTCGTGTCGAATATCAAGTGCTGGATTGTGATCAACTCTTCGTATGTCCCAGCTTATAATTGCTGCTCACTTTGCTTTCTTATATCAACTCTTACGTATGTCCCAGCTTGTAATTGCTGCTCACTTTGCTTTCTTATATCAGCACATATTGGATAGGCGGCCTTATTGCGCCAGTGTTCATGCTACCTACAGAATCAGTGCCAGTCTCGTCATATCCTGCACTGTCAGTCATATTAGTGGGCCCGGAGTGGCCAAGTGGTCTAAAGCGTTCAACGTTCCGGATCACGGCCATCTCAGCTCTGTATATGTGGGTTCCAGTCTCAGACTCGGCTAACATGGGTATGTGAGAAAGCTTGCCAGTAGCTTCTCGTGGATCAGTGGTTCTTCGCGGGGTTTTCGAGGGTGCTTCCTCCACCAGTTATACTGGCCACCATGTATAGCATATCCTGTGCTGCAAAATGGCGTTAAACTCTACAACAACAACAACAACATGCTGTTAGTGACTATGACAGTAGGAACCCCTGAACTGACATTAATTTCCTTAAATTCTCACAACGTGGTCGAGACACTTGACAATTAACTTTGACACTTGGCACTTCACAGACCTAGATAATGCCTAAATACATACCTGCGTGGGTAATTCTCTGGTTTGTTATAAACCAAGTCCCTCACGAGTCCGAACCACCTTTATACTTACTTCTCTATTGCAGGCCTCGAAACACATGATTTCTTCTACGACTGTGTACCTCTAATTGCTCTAACTTGCACGCCATTAGTTTCAGTTTTGTTTCTTGTTTACCAATAATTGTTCCGGTGGCTTAGTGGTCAAGAGCGTCTGAGTCATACTTATAAAAATGTTACTAGCAGCTGCCTCGCTAGGCGCTCATCATTAAGAGGCTAGTGTTAGGACTTGTCGGCCTGGTGTCAGGTTAATGAGACTGGGTGTGACATAATGCGTGATGCCCCAGTGCTAGACATCACTATAAACTGTCACGCTGCAGACATTGTAGCTATATGACAGAAAACTTGTTAATGCTAAGTTAAAAATCCAAATTACACACACACACACACACACACACACACACACTGAAGATCAATACATAACTCTGAATGTTCAACCCTCATGCATATAATGTTTACGCCACTGGATACATTACGTTAAGAGTACCTTGAGATCTCATCTTTCCGTTTCCAATATAAATTCTCTTATCATTCTTGTTTCCAAATGCCTGAATAAAATGTCATCGACATCAGTAGGCACCAGCCATCTTCCTCGCTCATGGGTAAAGGGAGTTAATTGTTCCAGATAGGAATAGAAAATTGACTGGTAGATGACCTATCCACGTTTTCTGAGTCCTTTCCTTTGGTTGTTTGAACCTTTAAACCACCACTTATTATGAACTCAGTCTAAAAGTAACAACATCAACTCACATATATTTGCAGAAAATATTCATAATATCAAGCAGAGAATTATCACCCATAACTATTCATAAATATCCAGCAGAGAAATATCACCCATAAATATGTATACATATAAAGCAGAGATATATTTCCCACAACTATTCATAAATATCAAGCAGAGAAATATCACCCATAACTATTCATAAATATCCAGCAGAGAAATATCACCCATAAATATGTATACATATAAAGCAGAGAAATATCTCCCACAACTATTCATAAATATCAAGCAGAGAAATATCACCCATAACTATTCATAAATATCAAGCAGAGAAATATCACCCATAACTGTTCATAAATATCAAGCAGAGACGTATCACCCATGACTATTCATAAATATCGAGCAGAGAAATATCACCCATTAAAAGCAATAACTATATGGATGCACATACAGGTTTAATAGTTTCAAACTTCTCCCACGGTGGCAGAAGTGTTATGTCAAAACAGAGTTAATTGGATGTAAAAGAAAGATTATGGATTGTTGTGTTTGCTGCATGGTTTATTAATTAATAAATTTATTTATTTTTTATTTTCAGCTGCTATAGTATGTTTCCAATGTGCTGATTCTACAGAAAAGGCAAATTGTCAGAGCTACAGTCGAATGAGAAAATCCAGAAAATTCTATAATGACAACGGCGGGAGCCTAAAATACAACATGAAGAACTGCACGAAATTGAACATGTGTGCTATCGAGGAAATATCAACCAGAGGTACAGACTAATATTATCAACTCATGCCTTTATTCATTTCTTTCTTCTCCTTCTCCTTCTCCGTCGTAATTGTCTTCTTTGACATCATGGTCGTCCTCATCGTCGCCTTCTTCTTCTCTTAACTATTAAGCTCTTTGTGAAAATCAAGAAAGTCGATAAAATGTCACAACTAAATTACTCTGATGTCTTGTAGAATACATTGTATGAAGTCATGGCTAGGACTAAGATACCGTTGCGTGACGAGAACCCAAAGGCTTGCGATTAAAGAAAGAATACAAGAGTCTTTGTAGCAAAGGCAACCGGAATTCAGTTATGATTTGTAACCTAGTGAAGACGTGAGCCAATTCAAACGAATGAGATCGATTACAAAATGTCGCAAAATTATCGAGCCATTTAGGAAATAAAAACACATGTATTTAAAACGTTTTTATTTGCATTTATAAGCTAATGGTGTCGAGTTTAAAAGTTCACATGACATCAACAAACAAAATCTGTTCCTCCCAGAAAGATAAGTAACAAAATATACTTGTATTAAATTTGATAAATGGCGCTGTTAATTCTACAATGATAACTTAAATAATTATGTGGGATATCCCCAGTTCTTAGCAGCATATTTCCGACAATTACTCCCGATCCTAAGCAGGAAAATTAATATTCCATAGATATCATTGAACATAATCTACAAAAAGGACGGAATGATGGCTTTATCTGAGGTGCAGAAATTATGGGAGGATGCATCGGGTCATAAGCCTTTGATGTTTGGACATGTTTATTGGCTAGCACAGGTTTGCGGTTTACAGAACTAATATTTCTGTGTTCTTTATAGGTGACATCCAAGCATACATCCGAGACTGTTCTGATGGACTAACTTTTTCCTTCAACCTTACCAAGTTTCGATCCCTTTTACCGGACAATCAAACAACATGCGCATATTCAAATAACCAGCTTGTGTGTATAACGCTCTGTAAGACGGATTTGTGCAACGGTCCCAGCTCAGCGTCCATTGAAATGATGTCATTGATGCTGATATTACTTGCTATTTCTATGTCATTTGTTTTGAAACGTTGATTTCCTTGTTCGTGTGATATATTCTTTGTTTTGTTATCATCGACCATTTCTCTCATCATAAATATGCTGTCATTGTGATTTATAATTAAAATTTCATAGGACCACTTTATGCTTTGTAATAACTGAACTTGGCAATTTTTTGATAATTATTACATTGCATATTATGAAATATATATAAAATATATTGCATAGATAATAATAATATTTAACATATTATGCAAACAATCACTGGCTAAAATATTACTTAAATATAAATTATAAAAAAAACTGCAACAACTTAAAACAAAATTGACATTTTGAGAGGCCACTCCAGACTGAGGCCCTAAGCTGTAGCTTGTTAAACATATGCTTAAATCCGGCCATGCTTTCACACAAAGCTTTTATTGTCCACTATTCACTTGGCCAACATCTAAGAGTTTAAAGACATTTATGCATCAGATCGAAGGATAAACATTTCATAGTTATATAGCTTATTATGTACATTTGGTGAGTACCAGGTTGTGTAAATAGAGAAACGTTTGAGAATAATATACTTTGGCACATGAGGTGTGGACGGGAGTCCTGTGTTAATTAGATTTAAAACTTAATGGAATAATATATATATATATATATATATATATATATATATATATATATATATATATATATATATAACAACGATTCCATGCTGTCATTGTTTTTAAATATAGGAATAGCAATATTGGTTCTAAGGATGGGAATGCATTGAAAGCACTCACTATACGAATTTCTACGTATGTGATGGACAGTAACATTATTCACCTCTGATCTAGCTGTGTATTACATGTTGCTTCTATGTCTGGGAAAATGTGAGTTGGTCTGCACTGTAAATAAAATGCCTATCACGACATTCATTTCAGATGAGGAGCCTGTCCGTTCGTAACATGCAGGTTTTATTTTGGAAGGAGATGTGAATACTTTACGTTTTATCGATTGGAAAAAAATGTGAATTTGTTTTGCCTTCTAAATTAAATACGTATTACTGACCGATAACAATATACGTAATGATAAATCTTCGCTAACTTTTTAAAATGTCTGAATAACACTGAGTGGTTACTGATCCTATAGGGTGAGATTTATATAAAGTTGTATATAAAAATACTTACACCAACCGACCCTTTACAAGTTCTCATTTAGATCAAGTGAAAATATTTATTTCCATCTATACTATGAGCACATTCCGATTAGGTATGTATATTTGTTTTATCTAGATGGTAAAATTTGAGTTGTTTTGTACCCTAAATTATGTTCTCTCAGCCGTGAGTTTGGCTTACAAGATGGCTTGTGTCAAACAGGACCTATAATGTTTTGCTAGAACCGCCTTTGGAAGGTGTCAGATTGGGCTCCTAAATTGTTTCTACAGTGCGACGTTTGCTGAGGTTTTTAAAAAAATCTAGTGAGAGTGTACTTGCTAATAAATGTATTTATTTCACTTAGAGTTAAACGTTGACATATGAGTCTGTCTGATTGCTTTATTTAGGTGGGGCAGTGCGAATTTGTCGGTACTCTTGATGACAGACTTTTTATCTTGTTGTTGTTGTTGTTGTTGTAGGGTTTAACGCCATTTTTCAGCACACGATAGGCTATACATGGCGGCCAGTATTAATGGTGGAGGAAGAACCCTGAAAAACCCAGGGAAGAACCAACGACCCACGAGAAGCTACTGGCAGGCTTTCCCACGTACCCACGCTAGCCGAGCCTTGGACTCGAACCCACGCAGACAGAGGTGAGATGGCAGTGATCCGTAACGGAGAGCGCTTTAGACCATTCGGCCACTCGGGGCCCCACTTTTTATATAGTTTGCTTCATAAAAATAGGGACATAAAAGTACATCTCAATGGGTACATGAATTAGGAGAGAGTTATCATTATTATTATTATTATTATTATTATTATTGACTGCAAAAATAATAAATACAGGACAACATTTTTGTCTCTTGTGGCTGTATAGGACTGGAAGAAATTAATATTAAGTTACCCTTTTATTGCGTTTCCAAGACAACAGCTAATCCTATTTTTAAAATGTTCATTAACAACTATTTACATTCATTTTTTCAAAAAGACAGTGCTATAGTTATTGTTCAATGAACCACATTAATATTTAGTACGTGCCTTGAGATTGCACTCAATGTATTTTTTTGCCTAAACGACGGTTGGCAGTAAAAGTAAAAACACGATTTATTGAATCGGCAGTCTGAAAGTAAATGACCAAAATCATGACATGCATTGATGTATTTTTAATTAGTTGACAGAAATCACATATAATGACCGACGTTTACTTCTGTGCGGGGCTTTGTGCTACTCTTCCACCGTAACATTTTTCGGTGACTTTCGTTGTTAAAATATGTAGACTAAATTTTATAAATTTTCGCTTGACACGTATCACTGCCAAATCAAGGCTACTCGTCACGCAGTTCAGATATCTGACGTAGCACAAAACGAGTAAATGATAGATTTTATATAATCAATTAAATTTACCATACGAACAAACGCATATCTATTATTTTGAGAGGTTTACGTTTTAAAATAGTTACAAAACCAAAGTAAGAGAGTATTCTATTGCACATAAACAATTTGACCACTACTGTACTTTTTGGAGAATTGCCTAAACGTGGAATAGACAGTTATGATTTAACTCTAAATCATTATATTGGAAGATTAAACGTGTCTCTTTTAGTAAATATGAGTGTATATGCATTGTGTTCGTGTACCAGAGATCGACAGAGAGAGAGAGAGAGAGAGAGAGAGAGAGAGAGAGAGAGAGAGAGAGAGAAAGGGGGGGGGGGGGACGGAGAAGAATAAATGGAAATGTCACTCATCAAATACGAGATTTTTTTGGATCCGCAGTTTCTTAACAAAATGGACTCATACGTCTTCATGGGAAGGATCTATTTACTTCGTCTATGACGACGGGAAATATCATACATTTAAGATTTTCAGGGAGGCGAGGTTTAGAATTTCGATTATGTCAATCTGTCACTGGTTGTACCTTATTAGACTTGTTTCAGCCCGTGTCTAAAATGCAGACTGATTTTGAACAGGTCTTTAAAAAGGTCAGATAGTAGAGCAAAACCATGCTTCCTGAAGTGGTGTGTGTTTGAGAGAAAGAGAGACACAGAGACAAAGAGACAGACAGAAATACAAACAGATGTGAATATATTAATCTTACTTGTCATACTTGATAACAGAAATTACGAAATCTATAATTTAAGGTATATTTCACATGACCAAACTTTCAAACAATAACTCTTTTAAAACAAATTTTCTTACACTTTTAACAAAATAAGTATTTTTTTATTCATGCGTAGTGAAAGGTTAATCAGCTATACTTTAATTATGTACTGATAATAAATTAGGAACAAAGAATATGATTGCAAACTAAATACAAAAATCGTAGTCATCAATAATGCGTCCTAAGTTCAAATGGAATCGTTGGTCCCTTTTACTAGAAGTCGGTAATCCACTGTAATAGAACACGCGGCATGGCAAGAACGGTGGCTGTAATGGTGACGTGCTGTGATCTGAACGTTGCCGTAGGTTATCGTATATGATATTATCCACGTTTCCCAAAAGTGTACTAACGATTTGTTGATTGGACAACCATACAGTCTTGTGAAGATCCCCGCCACAATCTCGATCTTGCTCGCACTTTAAAGCATCTTTAAAATGTTAAAGTTTACTACTTCAATGAGACGTTAGTTGCGTATTAGTCCTCTAACTTTACATTTCACACGATGTTCTCTGTACTAGGTCCCGCACTGTCAAAGCTTGATATAGTTACATCTCAATATTCGTCAGTCCATGCCCCTAGACGGTCACCTTCGACATGTGGGTGATAGCGTTCAGGTGAATCACAATGCATGCAACTCTCGATATCGAAGAAAAATCACTGTCTCCTAAAGGGGAAAAAAATCGAATATAATTTTAAAGAACGTAGGGATTTCTTGGCAATACGCCAAAATCAAATCTTCCCCTTGCTCAATTATGTTTCGTTTGCCTTACCGTCAAAAGTCTCGAATAGGCTCCAGCGCACGTTCCTTCTTTGAGAAAGTTGGACACATAATTTGAGCACAAAAAATTCATCATGACCTTTGCAACTGAGCGCCTTCCTTTGTTTTTGTTCGACGTGTTTCATTGTGTAGCCGTTTAAAGATCTTGATTACACGTGTTTTGTTTTAGTTGCAAAATGGTCGATCTTGATTACACGTTTTATGTTTTCGTTGCAACATGGTCGATATTGATCACACGTTTTGTTTTTCGTTAAAACATGGTCGAACTTGATCACACGTTTTTTTTTTTGTTTTTGTTGCAATATGGTAAATCTTGATAACACATTTTTTGTTTTCGTTGCAACATGGTTGATCTTGATTACACGGTTTTTATTTTCATGGCAACATGGTCGAACTTGAATACACGTTGTTTGGTTTCGTGGCAACATGGTCGATCTTGATTACACGTTGTTTATTTTCGCTGCAACATGGAACATCTTGATAACACGTTTTTTTGTTTTCGTTGCAACATGGTTGATCTTGATTACACGGTTTTTATTTTCATGGCAACATGGACGAGCTTGATTACACGTTGTTTGTTTTCGTGGTAACATAGTCGATCTTGATTACACGTTGTTTGTTTTCATGGCAACATGGTCGATCTTGATTACACGTTGTTTGTTTTCGTGGCAACATGGTCGATCTTGATTACACGCTGTTTGTTTTCGTGGCAACATGGTCGGTCTTGATTACATGTTTTGTTTTGTTTTTTGTTTTTGTGGCAACATGGTCGATCGTTGATTACACGAGCAAATCAAAAAGAACGTATCGGTTTTCGTGACAATAGTGTGGTTAAAAAGGATGATCCGAGCGTCTCAGTGACAGTATTTGACATTTGATCAAAATTTCCTAACGACAAATGTGTCATGCACCGATGTGATGCGTCAACGTTTTAATGTGACATGGTTTGGGAATCGAACGTATTTACACACCCACTTTTATGTAACTCTCTCTCTCTTTCTCATTGTGCTTTACATACTCACACCAACATACATATAGACAGACAATGTACTTAAAAATGGTGCATACATCTAAGATTTTCATATCTTTAACGTTTCTCGACCTCAGGACTAAAAACGTCGGTCAGTGTATTTGTCAATCTACCATAGTTAGTGCAGTTGTCAAATTGTAAAATTTCTTTCAAAAGTGATGATTGAAACTTTGATCTGATAGTACTCTAACAAGAGTATATATTTAAAATCTAAAACATGCGAACTAATCCGGATTTACATGGATTTCAAAAACTAAGCTACTTCTTCCATACATTTGTAAATGGCGTTCTATGTGAATTTTCTGCTTGTGCCCTTACAAAGTTGACTATTGAATGCAGAACTCGCTTAGACGCATAAATTGTGTCTCTCTTATTATTATGAATCGAAGCTTTAAAATATGTAACAGAAAAAAGTAAAAGAAACAGGGAAACTCAACCAACAATTTATTTGTCTAAGTCGCAAAGTAAAAATTAAAGAGACACTTTCAGTATCGTAAAGTACTCCTCAAAGTCCGATCACAAGCCCATTAGTATAGAACGGTTCGAATGACAACCAATCCTCTTGAACGTCCTGTTGAACCACCAGTCCTGAGTTTACTGTTGCACCACTAGTGTTGAATATACTGTTAGGCCAATAGCATCGAATGTCCTGATGTACCAATAATCTTGAATTTCCTTATGTACCAAAATGATCAAATCAAGCAAGTCTGAACATGTGTTCTTCCAATTATATTTTAATGCAAACGTCAATGAGCACTTAGAAATTCTTTAGAACGATTTCATAAAATAATTCCTCTCTAATTATATCCGAACACAACAGTAAACACTGATAACAAAAGGATTCCAGACACATATCTTAACATAGGATTTCATAATTTGTTTACTAAGGTGGCAGAGGACAGTTTCGCCTACAGGCTCCTTCTACCTTTTTGAGCTATTATTGTGTAATAATTAAAGATATGGATATATTTGTTAATTTGGTCTTTCCGGCTTGTATTGTTCTTGCAACGTACGTTAGGCATGTACACCTCATGTGGTATCACAGTACAAATTGTTTTCCATATACCTCAATGCTAATGTTTTGGGACATAATTATACTTTCTATTCTACCTCAGCATGCATGTCACACACTGTCATAGAGAACAATGTTACATAGTCAATATGACAAGGACAAAACCAGGTACTCCATTGCATTTAAGAGAGGTAACTCTACTTGAACTATACAATGATAAGAGTTATCCAGTCACAACAGACAGTTTCAGCCATGTGTACCACATTTAAAAAAAAATCATAAAAATACAAAATATGACCTAGATCGGAATTAACATAATCTCACATGTTGCCAAGAGGATTAAGTTTTTGTTAAGCCTAAAAGAAAGTACAACTCTTACATAATGCACCAATCACAGCTAGTGTTGTTCTTTATTTCTGAATGCAATCGTCCCTACACCTTATGCTCCGCCCACCTGGACTTGCGCACCGTTATACCATGTAGTCACTGCAAAGCATGTAGCAGTGAAATACCAATAGTCGGCTTGCAAGCAGAGCCAGCTACTGATAGCAGTAAACATGTTGGTTCAAGGCAAGTAGAATATTTCAAAAACTGATTGGATGACAATTATTTTGAATAAAATCAAACTATTAAGTACATAATGTTTTTCAATATTATCACCCAGGGAAAGCGCTTGTGTATGCACTGTGAGCACCATGTGTTCTCAAAAATGGCCTTCTGAAATAAAAATTGCACTTATATATTTGGGGTGGGGAGTATCCACATTTTATGCTATGAATTTCCATTGACTTGTCAGATCAAGTGAATGATATTCGCATGTCTTGCTTTACTATACCTCACCTGTATTTTATTTTTTTATGAATTTTTATATTAGACAGGTGTTTGCAACATTAAATTTGTGCATATAGCTTTCCCCTGCGCTCTTAAGAAAAACTGCTGTTTTTGTATTGGTGCAGTGAACCATATATGTTATTATTTTCTTGTTCTTTATGCATATGCAAGCAATTATTATACATTAGCCTCATTATATTTCTTTTCCTTTGTCTAGTTTTGCTCACTTTATAGGCCATGTTGTACCGATCCCACCCCTACCCCCTTTATATTAGCATCACTAGTGCAATAACAGCAGATCAGGAATTTTTGTCTGTGTGTCAGATTAAAATTAATTTTAAAATACATTACAAATGTAAATGTATTGATGATATTTTTCTTCCTTGAACACTTTAAAAAATTAATCAACAAATATTTGCTTCCAGATCAGAGAAATTCTGTCCTTGGTAATTAAAAGCGTGTCTCATAGTCAGTCACCTTTTGGAACAGAAAAATCCATTCTTAGCATTCAGTCAACACTGACAAAGAATTTAAGCATTTTTCTGACTATGACACCAAAAGAAAAGACAGAAAACGGCTTCCATTGCACACAGTTTTAATTCTTTTTAAGAAGTCTGTCTTAAGACCCATTATACAAAATACAATGCTTTTTGCCGCAATATTTTTCTAAAAGAGTAACAACATTCTTATTTTTGCATAAAATACAATTTCCTTCATTTTATTAAGCTTGATAATGTATAAATATGTGATATGTAGAAAAAGTTTGATAGAAATTATTTGCACTAAATTTTTAAGGTGGCAGGGGACAGTTTTACATTTTGGTCCCTGTCAAATTTTTTAACTTCAGGGTATGCTGTGACTTTTTGAGTTATCATTGTGTAATAATTAAAGATATGGACATATTTGTGAATTTGGTCTTAGCGGCTAGTGTAATTCTTGAAACGTACGTTAGGCATGCACACTTCATGTAGTCACTGCACAGTATGTAGCCGTGAAATACCAATAGTCGGCAAGGAAGCATAGCCAGCTACTTACAGCAGTAGACACAATGATTCAAGGCAAGTAAAATATTTCAAACACTGACTGGATGACAACTATTTTGAATAGCATCAAACTATTAAGTACATAATGTTTTTCAAAATTTTCACCCAGGGAAAGTGTTTGTGTTTGCACTGTGAGAATCACATGTTCTCAAAAATGGCCTTCGAACATGAAAACTGCATGTATACATTTGGAGGTGGGATGCATCAACTTTTTATTCTATGAATTCCCACTGACTTGTCAGATCAAGTGAATAATATTCTTATGTGTTGCTTTATTATACCTATCCCAAAATATGGTCCTTTCTAACTTCACTCATGTATTTTATTTTTCATGAATTTTTATATTAGGCAGATGTATGCAACACTAAATGTGTGCATAAAAACTGTACCCTGCACCCTAAGTCCATTTTACATACAACCACAAATTTCCTACATACCAACAGACATTTCAATGGTACGTTACAACAATTCATAAATAAAATTAGGCCTTAAATTCAAATTTTATTAAGTATCTTACAATCAAGACAAACTTCAGATGTGCAAAAACTCTGCCACCACCTTCAGTCACACATACAAGTCAAGTACAGAATATAAATTAAGTATATATAACACCATACTGCTGGTGAGTGGTGCGAATGAAGAGTCTATGTTGTTAAAGTTTGCAAATACCAAACCAGGTGATTAACGAGTAGCAGTCAAAGACAACAAGGCAATGGAATATAATATTTACTTTAATGGTACTCTAGAGTTATACTGACATTGGTCCATATTTTCTGTCCCTATCGTCTCTCTCCTACTCGAAAAAAAAACCGCTTCCATTATATTCCCATGCACAAAAAACGCATCCATTATATTTCCATACACAAAAACGCTTCGATTATATTCCCATACACAAAAAACAAACGCTTCGATTATATTCCCATACAAAAGAAACCGCTTCGATTATATTCCCATTCACAAAACCGCTTCGATTATATTCCCATTCACAAAAACGCTTCGATTATATTCCCATTCACAAAAACGCTTCGATTATATTCCCATACACAAAAAACAAACGCTTCGATTATATTCCCATACAAAAAAACCCCGCTTCGATTATATTCCCATGCACACAAAAAAACGCTTCGATTGACATTGGTCCATATTTTTTTTCCTTATCGTCTTTCTCCTACTCGAAAAAAAAAGATTCGATTATATTCCCATACACACGAAAAAACGCTTCGATTATATTCCCATACACAAAAACCCCGCTTCGATTATATTCCTATACACAAAAACCCCGCTTCGATTATATTCCCATACAAAAAATCCCGCTTCGATTATATTCCCATACACAAAAACCCCGCTTCGATTATATTCCCATACAAAAAATCCCGCTTCGATTATATTCCTATACACAAAAACCCCGCTTCGATTATATTCCCATACACAAAAATCCCGCTTCGATTATATTCCCATACAAAAAATCCCGCTTCGATTATATTCCTATACACAAAAAACGCTTTGATTATATTCCATTACACACACACAAAAAACGCTTCGATTATACACAAAATAACTCTTCTTTTATATTCCCATAGTGGTCACGAATAATTAAACTGGAAATTGGATCGCATAAAGATAATGTTAAACACGGGGGTGGGTGGTCAAAGTTTATCTAATTTGAATCTACGTAGTAATATTAAGTCTCATCAAGGCTTACATATCACTACTGTTGGACTTTTCAGAGAATTATATCATCGCTAGTCCTCGAATAAGGCCGCAGTTAGAGATAGAAACTGGTGCGTTTCAGACATGTGACTAAGATTGTTTTCGTCTATCACGAATAATTCTAGGGAGGCGGAAAGATAAACAACGTTTCTACGAAATATATCCGATCACTTCGAACTATATTCTCAAACTGAAGATGTGCTGTGTGGAGTTGCAAACTTGTATGCGTACCGTATGATACAAGACATAAGTTGTATGCGTACCGTATGATACATGACATAAGTTTTAGCATTAATACATTTAATGCAGTTCAATCTTGCATCAAGTCTTCATAATCTTGTGCTAGTGCATTCATATTGTTGAATATTAAAATGTATTTCATTTCAAATCAAATTATATATATATATATATATATATATATATATATATATATATATATATATATATATATATATATATAGTGTGTGTGTGTGTGTGTGTGTGTGTGAAGCATCTACAGTCTTTCGGGCCTAATCCGTCTTGCCTCCAAAACAGCACTTTCAGCTTTCCTACTAGGTCGTTATTTTCCCATGCTATCTGAAGTGGCTATAAAGTCAAAATAGTCTACATTCATTTGATTGTTTTCATTGCCTCTTCTCTACATGCTCGACCCTTTAAATCATTTGTCAACATGAAGTTATTTATGAGTAACAAGTGAAGAACTAAACTAAAAAGACGAAGAGCAGGAGTTTGAAAAAGAAAATCACGATGGTTATTACGGTGAATATAGTCACCAAGATTATCGTTTTAATTGTCACCAATTACCAATGACTCAATGATAATACTCCTTATAAATTGGATTCTCAGATTGTTATCTTAAGTTAAACAACACGGTAATTTTACTGAGCATGCGCTACATAACTTATAGCTGCATCATATCTTTATTTGGAGGTCAAAGTACTCGAGCAAACAGTATTTAAGGCATTCGAGGTAATCGTGCATATCATATGAGAGCGCCTATTGAAAGATGGCTCACATGCAGCATACAGTTTATGACAATTCCAGCCGAATGTCTCGTTATCAGGAAACTGAAATGTATGCAATGCATGATTATCATAGACATAGACCTCAAGACTACAATGTTTCTGTGTTGCCAGGGCATAACAGAGAATCACGTTATGGCGTGCCACCTATGACAAATATCCATTTGCCCCGTGCACATCTAATGTATCGTCCTCAAGAACGTGCAACACATGGAGATAACGAATATATGCATCAGGGCGACAATTCCAACGTCGATGAAGGGCTGGGATATCCAGCAAAATATGGTGTGCCTCCTATGACAAGCAGCCAGTCAAATATGTACTCTGTGATCACCTCTCAACCGAGAGCCTACGCTGGACAAAAAGCTCCATCTGACCAGTGGATTGCTCCGACAACTGCAAGTGGACCAAATACATATGACGTAGGCACAATATGGCAAAGCAAAGGCTGGTTAGTTATCAAGAGAGTGATTTCCATTGTTTTCATGGTAACAGATATTGTGCTGGCATGGGTACAAGTCACTGAGATGTACCAAGGATTCTACTACAATCATGGGTATGTCCAAACATATACCGATATTGGTTGCCCTCATGCGCAGCCTGTTATTGTGACTTATAAAGTTCTTATGTCTTTCTGTACCCTATTCACCATCGCACAAATCATCAATGTCATCGGGGAGACGGTATATGATGTAACTGAAGGACAACATGGTATCCAGTTTATTCATGGTTTCAACGAAGTTGTCGTCAAAACAATTATCAAGGACATTCCACAATTCTTTTTGATGTTTATTGCTGTATTTTTTAAATGCGCATGCACCAGCCGGGTGGAGCGATGGTTCTTGTTTACTGCTGTCACCTTGATGCCAATGTTCTCTTGCAGTGTCCGACAAATCACATGCAAGCAGGAGGTAAAAGATTTGTGTACGTGCAAATGCGATTGTAACACAAAATGCTACAACTCCGTAGAAGAATGTGGATGTACATGCCCTTATCTATGTTGCTATTTGCCCATACGTACCAAAAATTTTAAACCTTGCGTCCCTATATCCTTTTTTGAATTATTAGGTTGCTGCGAGAATGGCGGCTTCAAGTGTGACTTTACTCCTCGTTCGAAGGATCCAGTGTTTGCTGAAAAACTGTGTAACAAACTTTATACATATCTGATTATACTTCTCAGTCTAAACATAGTTGTAATGATTGTCCGCTGCGATATTCCGTTCGAGCTTTATCTAATAGACAAATGTCAATGGCCTATATTCAGATGTGTGTAGAATGCCATCCGATTTTACCCGTAGAACGTTGTCAATATAATCTTTTAATGGTATATATATATATATATATATATATATATATATATATATATATATATATATATATATTCATTCTTTATTTCTCTTTTAATAGTTAAGTTTCTTCATTTATCAGTAATTTCAAAATGTGATTTGCTTTTTTGTTTCATTTTCCGTTATCATGGAAAGAAGACACTTATTAATTTCATTAATATGGTATAATTTCATTAATGTGGTATAATTCCATTAATGTGGTATAATTTCATTAATGTGGTATAATTTCATGAATATGGTTATAATTTCATTAATGTGGTATAATTTCATGAATATGGTTATAATTTCATTAATATGGTATAATTCCATTGATGTGATATAATTCCATTAATGTGATATAATTTCATTAATATGATATAATGTCATGAATATGGTTATAATTTCATTAATGTGGTATAATTTCACAGATATGGTTATAATTTCATTAATGTGGTATAATTTTATAGATATGGCTATAATTTCATTAATGTGGTATAATTTCATAGATATGGTTATAATTTCATTAATGTGGTATAATTTCATTAATGTGGTACATTTTCATTAATGTGATATAATTCCATTAATGTGATATAATTTCATTAATATGATATAATGTCATGAATATGGTTATAATTTCATTAATGTGGTATAATTTCATAGATATGGTTATAATTTCATTAATGTGGTATAATTTCATTAATGTGGTACATTTTCATTAATGTGGTATAATTCCATTAATGTGATATAATTTCATTAATGTGGTATAATTCTAATATGCTTCTATAAGCTAAGTTCATACCATTTGGAACCGTCGAATATTAACTGCCAAACTAAACAGCCGAGTTTGGTTTAAACGTCGTGTCAACAGAAACATATTTACAAAAAACAATACCATCCAAAAGAGTATAGACAATCGTAAGATGGAATTGACGATGATAACGATTCTTTCGTGTTGATGTATATATATATATATATATATATATATATATATATATATATATATATATATATATATATATATATATATATTCATACAGCCATGTTAGTATCATCTAGATATGTCTGTGATTGCATATTGAGACATACCATAAAATGGAAATTCAGCCAAAGAGTAAACTGTATTAAACAACTAAAGAAATTAAAAAGAACCTTATTGGACCACATCAGCCAATTATGCAAAGATTTAAGCTAATCAAAAATATTTAGTAACATGATGTCACATCATTTACTGCTATTGTAGATTAAAAGCGCGTGCAATAAAATTAAATAAACTACTTAGGTAGCTTTACCTTTCGAACATTGATTATATCATAAATCAAACGTTTACTCGTGACTTAAAGCGCGCTAAGAGTGATTACATACGCTATTAATTTGAATGTGTTTTGCTGGTCGTGCATCCACATTGCGGGAATACCGCGGTAATTTTCATTTCTATAGATTCAAAATATACTACAAATGCGATCGATATCAGAATGTATGTCAAATTTATTGTTATGGTAGTTGAGAAAAGATTTAGCTCATATGACCATAAGAATATTTTGTTAATCGTCCTTGCATAGCAGCTCCTTCTTTTGTCATACACGTGCAAGGTCTTTCGGTACTGTTGTTTGTCAAACACCCTTAAATAGTACCTCCTTTGTTTTCATACACGTGCAAAGGTGATCTTGCAGACGCTACTGTTTGTCAAACAGCCTTAAGTAGCACCTCCTTATTTTGCCATTCATTTGCACTCAACAGTTGTAGAGACAATCGTATTATGAATGATTGGACTTTAATGACTACACTCTATATTCCTTTAAATGAGCTAGTAGCTATGATTTTTAGGCTATTCATTATCGGAGTCAAGTATTGATTTATCAACTTGTAATCGGAGTCAAGTATCGATCTATCAACTTGTAATCGGAGTCAAGTATCGATTTATCAACTTGTAATCGGAGTTAAGTATCGATTTATCAACTTGTAATCGGAGCAAAAAAATAAAAATTATCGTCACTGTCTTAATGACTCATTATTCTTTTTGTATATTTCGTATTGAGTATATAACAAAATGATTTGAAATATCTAACGAATATTTTTGCCGCGACCCCGGTAAAACAAAAGAATGCTTTAGAGGAAACTAGCTTCATTCTGTCACGCAAAGGACTGCATTAAATAAGGGCCGTTTTATATTTCATATCGAGTTTTTTAAAATTTAAAAATCGATGTTTAACATTACATGCATTAATTGATTTCTTTTCCTGATACTGTACATGGTTTTAGTTCACATCTTGGTTGCCATAAAATGGTCTTATCCATAAATCAATAAAAAAAATGTAATGATTTTCTTCTCTATTCTCGCTCTCTATTTCTTCAACTCTTTCTCTAACACAAATACAATCTCGTTCCTTGATGTCAGCAGTGCATATCCCGAACTGAAAATGAAAATTGAATTTCGTGCAATAGTCATAGCTAAATAACGACCGGCTTTATGCTTGTACTAAACGAAAATAGACAATAATTGAACTAAATAAAATTGTTTTCCATATGGGAATGATGACATCACCCTTTGTGGCAGATATCTGAATCAACAACTGAGGAAGGATCCCCATGTCACGTAACGTTGAGCATGCTCTGCTGCATTGTATGTTACAATTTTAAAAACAATATTGTTATTAAGTTTTAGAAATATATCGTGCATTTCATTCGTCTATAGATTGTTTTGTGGGTTTTATTGACGAATCGTGAATATAGCACTTTCACTGGCGGAAAGCTTATTTAAACATAAACTGTTCTGGTCTTTTGTTATATTCCAGCTGGGGACTAATAATAATCGCGCCATTTTTTATGTATACTATAGTAAAAGTCACACATGCCATGTTGGCCATCAAGACCGACTATTTCAGTAATGGGTGTCATTTAATAGAATTTGATTCTACATACCTTTAGGTGGGAAGTATTCATTTCATTTGGATTCTTATACATCCACATTCCTTTGGAAGATCATTATTTCGATGTCCCAAGAAGTGCATACAGCAAAATCAATATTAATGTACGCAGACATTTTTGGACGAAGTTAACATAATGTGCGATCTAGTACAATCCGGATTCAATATCGCGCGCTGTGATGTCACAATGAAAGTTACACCTGTTGATAAACAAATTAGTACTACCCTATATTTTGTCAATTCCACTCGAAATGCACTCCTGTTGACTCAAACTTATTACATGGCCACAGCAGTAAAAGACCATAGTGATCCATCATTTTCGTGTGTGTGTGATTAAGATTTTTAACGTAGCTTTATCAATTTTCCAGTCATATCGCTACGATGTCTGCAGTGTGGCACTTTATAGTGATGTTTAGCACTGGGGCATGATGCCGCAGACATGTAGCATGATGTCCCACCCAGTCACATTATCTTGACACCAGGCCGACCGGTTCGAACACTTACTTCGTAATGCTGAGCGCATAGCAAGGCAGCTGTTAGTACCATTTTTAGAAGTCTTTGGTATGTATCGGTCGTGGTTCGAACCCACGACCTCCCGCATCCGGAGCGGACGCTATAACCACTGGGTCACCGGAGCGGCCATCATTTTCGTCTCGACTTTTCTTGAGGACACTTAATGTGCAGATCATTCACTAGTCGGGATCGAATAGACTTTGGTTAAAGAAAAGTAGTGTTAAATTTTAACAATAAATAATTACATGCAATTTAAAATGATTAAATGCGCATACATGAACAGTGTGACTTCTACTATAATGATAGCAGAAAAACTTGACAAGAGCAGAAAATACAGTATTTGAACGATAAATGTTAAAATTGTCTAAACCTGTTATGCTCATAAGTATATACGGTTCGGTACCTTCTCTTTTATATATTATGATAGAAAGGGTCTTATGTCAGAAGAAAAACAAATCTCAGATATCCTATCCACTCAGAGGAAGAAGAAGAAAACAAACCCCAAATCTACTATCAACACTGAGGAAGAGCCCCCCCCCCCCCCAATATACTATTTACACACGGGAAGAAGAAAATAAACCCAAAATATGCTATCAACACAAACGTACACGAACGCATACACACACACACACACACACACACACACCACAGAGGAAATAATTGTTTTTTTTTTTAAACAAACCCGAAATATACTATCCACACCGGGTAAGAGGAAAAATAACGAACCCAAATACGCTATCCACACACGGGAATAGGAAGAAACCAAACCCAAATTCTACTATCCACACACGGGAAGAAGAAAAAATAGACCCCATATCTACTATCCAGGAAGGGGAAGAGGAGAACAACAAACCCAAAATATAATATTAACACACACGGGAAGAATGAAAAACATACCCAACCCAAAATATATTATCCATGCACAGGCAAGAAACAAAAAATAAACCCAAAATATACACTATCCACACATAGGAAAATTTACTATATGAAATAATAACAACAAACAAAAAGTAGAAATTATGTGAATACCATCCCACATAGTAATTCAAGAAAATGCATTAGCTGATGGGGCCGACAAACAAAAATTAAAAGACCCAAACTCTCAACCCATAAAGTACAGTGTAACTGAAGTAAACAGCATTATTAAAACATATATCAATAACAAATGGCAGGTAAAATGGAATCCACCGGACGGAAACTCTTTACCGTCCATAGTAAAATAGTAAAACAGAGAGAGAGAGCTACTAAACCGTCCACAGTAAATAGCCCTGAACGATAAAACAGAATTACGACGGGAAAAAAACCAAGATAGCTAGCTGTTTTGGGAAGGACGCATGGCCCAAACGATCCAACATCAACGGCTTCCACTATATAATTCCCGAAGATATGCATCATATATTCAACATCTGCCCCACATTTATGTCAGAAAGGAAAAAATTCCAAAATTGCTCAAAGAAAAACCCTGCATTTCTAGGAAGCAGAAACCCTAATCTAAATAGTACATGCCAGAACATCATAATCGATACTAGTGAAACAGGACTAACCAACAAAATCTAAGGAAAAAAAATGTAACATAAAAACAGACTTTCCCAAGGAAGGATTTGCAGGGGTACGCAGCGTGTCACCTCTAACGGTGAAGAGCGAAAGCAGTCATGTCGTTTAGGACATGGTTTCGCCTGTGAGCATTCTTGGACCCACCACATCTCCCTCTTAAGATACGCCATAAAAAGGGTTCCACCTTCTAGATGGATGTCTTCGAAATGTCATCGAGACCTGATTACTCAGCGAAGATATCCGTCTCAAACAAAGCTTATCCCATTGGTCTTAATTAAATAGGCAAGTATCAAAGATTATCCCATTGCTTTTATAAACACAATAAAACACAAACTAAATAAATAACCAAGCTATAGCGGGAGGGGGGATTATTTTTTATATATAAATTTCCTCTGCTTTATCCCGCTCCATCATCTTTAGTAACATCTCCATCCTAACACAATTCTATAGCCCAAAGGTGACAGCTATCAATCAGGCAAGGGTTACAAACTTAAGAAGGACCAAAAAATAAGAACTGATCAGGTGGTCAAAACACCCAGGACTATCAGAAAAATAGGACCGACAATTAACTTCTATGAGGTGGTCTAAACACCATAGACCACTAGGCCCAGCAGCTCAAAGCGTAAACAAAAATATCCAACTCCAAGGTAAAAGGTTAATATAAGTACCCAAACGTACAAACGGATAAGGTGGTTTTAAGCCGAAAGCATCGGGCCAAGGCCACAAGGTGGAAAATCTAGATCAGGAATCTAATATAGCTGTCATCTAGGTAACCACGTCGTCTTCTCTAAACCACTCAAAAACAGTAAAGAGGTTTTAACTCAAAATTCGTGAAAGACTACAATCTTTAGTACATGTTCCTGGAGTCTCTGAGTATCATCCTGTGATCCTGCGCCGACCTGACCAGCTTCCGCCCTTGCCTCAGACAGACACCACAATTATCAGCGTGCAGTGCACGCATACATAAATCTACATCTGATATCTTCTTACACTGACCGACTATAGCTTCTTACATGCGTGTTAGTTCTATTCGCACTCATGTACTCATTACAGTAGATACAGACTTAACCATGAGTGTTTGTTCTAACTCATGAAAACAAACATTATAGGCTATATCGCACAATTTAGTACCATGACCTACCAGCTAAATTATCAGCGATCTTTGAGTGCAGATATGCTTTGGGGTTGTGACACTGATTCCTTCCCCCACGATTAAATTATAAACCTGCCGTGTAGGCATTAAACAGTCGCACATGCCTTAGCAGGAGAACGCGACTATAATTAAACTAAGCAAGAAAGCATGTCTGGTACCCAGCTTTGACTGGTCAACACTTTTGAAAAAATAATTTGTTCAGCAACTTAAAAGACAGTTGATATTGGATGGTGGATGTAGTCTATGCAGTGGAAAGGCTTGACCATGAATGAAGGTATCCAGTTGCTAAAGACTTTGTGACCAGCCTGAAAGTAGCCAGCGATCTAGTGAACGGCATAATAGAGGAGGAAGTGGAAACTTTAAGAGGCTTCATTCATCCTAAGCATGTAAGAGTGGGAACATTGAAGCAGGCCCTTGATAATGTGATCAAAGTTAGGTGTTTTTTTACAAGACATGTTGAATTTCACATAGTGGTCTTTTGTAAAGTGAGACAAATTAAAAAAGGAGAAGAAATGATGAGCAAAGTGCTGGAAGAAGAAGTGAAAATGATTAAAGATAACTGGGGTAAAGAGAGATTGGAAAAAGAAAACAAAAAGAAAAAATAGGACTTTGACAAAATGAACGAGAATTTGATCAAGGTGTATGAAAATTTTAGATCGATGGGATATCCTGAATAGATACTATAAGACACCATAAGATGAAAAGAAGACGAAGAAAGGAATCATGTTTGCATATTACTGAACGATACTGTACTGAAAGGTAAATAGGCACATACTGAAAAAGTAGTTCCAAAGCTTCAGTTAGAGCATTAATGTGGCCCATAAAATTAGAGATTACTCGGAGGATTTGGTGTAATTGAATTTTTTTAATGTTATACACGGGCCTAATGCGATTACATTTGTCTTTCGATAAAGTTTCAATATTCTATACGAGTCATTTGGTGGAAAATATACTGTGCTAATGATCTATACACTATTAAGATTTTCATTTATATTTAGTGTTGTCGTACATTTCTTCTGAATATTTACTAGTATATATAAAAACTGACGCACATTATATACGTTTCATTATATATATATATATATATATATATATATATATATATATATATATATATATATATATATATATATATATATATATATATATATATATATATTAAAAATAACATAGCAGTTAAAGTGCTGGTATAACAAAGCAATTTGATATAAGAATATTATTGGTATATCAAATTGTGATCCGCCAATGGGGCAATAATACACATATATAAACATTCTCGCGAGCGTCTGCAGCTGATTCTAGATCAATGATCGATTTCCACACATTAATCACTAGTGACGTATGAGAATAACGATGAAAAGTATTAATAATCCCCGATTTCTATAACAATTCAGTATGGTACACATTTTCATCGCGATCCTTTCTGCTTTCTGTTTCCCCGTCACGTCTCATGCATAACGGACAAACTGCGCAGAAATGTGGAGTGAGAGAGAAAAGGAATTTGGGCTGGATTAAAATTTTGAAATAGAAATTACATCAAGTGATCTACAAGAATATGGTTTATCGTAACGATACGCGTGCACTTTCTTGGGATCTACCCTCAGTGTTTATCACTGATACAAAGGTACAACCCAGGTCGACAATATACGGTAAATTTCATGGTTTCATGGTACACATACTGTTATGTATCTAATATTTTGTTGTTGTTTCTTAAACATATTATAACGTTCTAAAAATCGATTATTATTAATTAAATATAAAAATGTCCAAAAGGCTTCTCTCTCTCTCTCTCTCTCTCTCTCTCTCTCTCTCTCTCTGGATCGTAGCAAAATACGTGCTAAAATCTATGAAATGACGAGCGTAGAGGATTTTCGTTTGTTTCATTCCACGATGTCTTTGGACTTATGAATGATGGTAAAAGTTAAGCCAAACCGACCAGAGGATGAGAGAGAGAGAGAGAGAGAGAGAGAGAGAGAGTTTGGTTGATGTTACTGTTACTAAAGCAGAATAATGAGTTAGACCAAATGCAAATATGTTAACAAATGTAATTACCTCTTCTTGGTTATTCATTTCGCTTAGTTTCTAGTCCACATTAATTTATATGAGCCGGTACGTGATGCTAAGCGTTTATGTGACTGGCGTAGCTAACCAAGCGCTCTTGGTGCTCTACTTTCATCATTAAAACCATCTTTCAATATATTGATTTCATCAAGACAAATAGAAACTACAAATGAGGAGGCCATATTGACCCTATTCCTACGGATGACTACTGCTAAAGGAGCACTAGTTCTACTTCCGTTAATCATCATAGATCTTTGACTGGTTGCGTTTTTCTCCCCAGGGAGCGTAATCCTGAACCCTTTAAATGTTCGACTAGTAGTCCTCGTAAGTACAGGTTAATAACATTCAGTTTTAAAATGTCAATGTAATTCAGTTCTTAATATTTAATCTTTGACTTCCTTTCATGTACCCCAGGAGAGGTGCCAACAATCATATCCTCTTACAGATGACGATCACATGGACAACACATGTACCGAATTTAACGAGTTTAGCAAAGCGTTCTAGAAAAGACACAGTTATAGAGAGACGGATGAGCGTGCTGAAGAAGGATATAAAACTATCTCAACTCATTTTATTAAACAGCGAGAAAAACCGGCATATTTTCCATGAAAATAGGCAGAATCACTTAAGACACATGTTGACCGAAGATGTGTGGTGTAGAATTAAGTTGATGATTTTTACGCAAGCTGCATTCTAAATATCAAGATGGCAATACATGCTGTTATACTATGTTACTCTGTTTTCTAGTACATTCATAAGATAGAGATGAAAAGGTCAAAACTCAGTTTCAATTTTTGTCGATAACTGTATTTCTATATTGTGCCGGGTTGCGAAGCAATTCTAGCTCATGCCTTGATAATGTCTGTCGAAAACTCTGTCCACCTGATATATATATATATATATATATATATATATATATATATATATATATATATATATATATATATATATATATATATATATCCTCACAACTAAACACAACTATATATATCTTCCAAGACAAAATAACTACTGAAAATATATAGTTCTTAATTCCAAGTAATTCTCCTCTTATATATAGAACCAATATGCAATTACTAAAACAGAAAGACGCTCAATGACCTATTTACAGTGCAGACCAAACCTGGAAATAAGGAAAGATGCTTTTCGCTAGCTAATTAGAAATTATGTCAGCATGGCATTCAAGAACTAATGTCCTGAATTCAAATCACCTAGGCATGTTTACATCAGCACGAGCATAACCCAGCCTTGAATCTGTGAATGAATATAATCATGATGAAGATGAAGACAAAAATGCCCTCATCTGAGATTACAGATCCCTTAAAAACGAAATTAGTAATTACACTTATATTAATTAAATAACCAATGTAAGTTAGTATCATACAAATAAGATATATATATATATATATATATATATATATATAGAGAGAGAGAGAGAGAGAGAGAGAGAGAGAGACAGAGACAGAGACAGAGAGACAAACAGAGAGAGAGAGAGAGGTATGTGTGAGTCTTGTGATGATAAGACTGCAACAGAAGACTTCAACATCTCATAAGACAAATGCATTCTATGTCACAGTGATTATTTATTTAATCCAATCCGCATAAATCTGTATTTGCAAATTATAATCTGCTTAGGACCCATATTTGGCAATTAAATAAATGATTAACTAAAGTACAATTACCAATTTTGTTTGCTCTGAAAATTCTTGTTTTTCTTGATATTCTTGTAATGCTTAATTTAGAGATAATGAATTATTTGGGATATAAATTATTACTTGCAAATTTTAAGTTAATACACAGATTGCACTCTTTCGCCTTCCTGTGCATCTCAAAACTAGAATATAGTGCTATTCTGCCATTGTATTTCAAGCCAATAAGTGGGAATATCCAATTTGAAAATGACAGGTTTATTATGGCCAGAATTGTATAATGTTTGGCAGATGCAATGTTTTCCTTTGTGCTTATTGTTTGTTATATTCGTCTCGGTATTGTAACTTTGCCTTGTTCAAACTCTACGTGAGAGCCAATGCGGCTATTAAAAGGAATTAGTTTTGTACTGTTATATTTTCTTTGTTTTACGATTAGTCTAGCCAATTCCTGACGCACATGACCCCTTTCTGGATCTAGAACACTTGTAAGAATGGTTATTCTTTATTATACAGTCTGTCTGTCTGTCTTTATATATATGAAACACTCCTTTTCTTCCTCAGGTGCAACGTTTGCATGCATTCCAGTAACCACCGGTCCCTTCCTTATTTTCTTTCTGGGACATCTCATTCTCTTCCTCTGCCAGATTTGCTGTTCGCCATGTGCAGCACATTTTGCCCAGACAAATGGGGTTCAACTCATCAAAGCAAACAAACAAAACTCCAGTTCGTAGATTAAAAAACCAGATAAATCTTCATGAGGTAAGGATTGTTTGTTCATTTATCTGAGCACGCACTCATATTACATTTCGAGGAAAGTAGTGAATGGGGACGATCTAGGGACAATGGGACTTATCATTAAAAACACCCCTGGGACGATCTGGGGACTATGTAAATTTAACATGGAGAAAAATCGTGGGACTGTCTAGGGACAATGGGAATTAACATAGGGGGATAGTTCGTGGGACTGTCTGGGGACAAGGGGAATTTAACATGGGGAATAAATCGTGTGACTGTATAGGGACAATGGGAAATTAACATGGACATAAATCGCGGGACTGTACAGATACAATGGGAAATTAACATGGAAATAAATCGCTGGCCTGTATAGGGACAAGGGGAAATTAACATGGGATTTTTTTAAAAAAAAAAAAAGGGGGGTTGGCAATTAAAAGTCGATCTCTTTTCGAGAAATTGGAGTGGTCCTGAAAAGGGCCTTTGGATTTATGTTAATATACCCTTAACATAAAGGGCATCTGCGGCATCTTCTTGTCCTCAAGCTGCGTCTTAATGCAGGGCCATAAATCAGAGTCCTCTTGAGGCAACCTTGTCTCTCCACATACACTCTTCATATCCACAGACTGGTGTCTGACCTGTGGAAAACTGTCCACTTGGATCGGACATACATTAGCATGTCCGTCCTGAACATCATTGAAGAAACAACGGTTGATGATTCGACTGTGGTCCACATCTTGAGGCAACGAGAACAGGTGAATCAATTCAGTGAACTGCGCTTATTTATAGGTAGAGGAACGATTGAAACGGATTGAGTTCATTGACCAATCCAAACACGAGTTACAAAATTCAGTCAGTCCGCATCCAATCCGACGAGAACAGTCTGTGACGTCACATGGTCTATATAGATTCGATAGCGCCTGTGCCCTGTCAATCCATGCGACAGTGATTCAACATGACGGAATCTCAGAAAACAATCCATTAGGGTGCACCAGCAGTGGAGACCGCCCAAGGGAAACCGGACATACTTTCAGAAGAGGTACATTGGGATTTTGTAGATTTTCTTACCTCGCAAGAATTTGTTCCGGAACCTTCGTCACCTTCATTACCACACGTGGAGAATTTTAGACAGAGACAGAAAGAAGAATTGGAGAAATTTATACAGCGACAAAAGGAAGCAGAACAAGCTTTTCTCCTACAGCAACAGCAACAAGAAGAAGTGGTAAGAAAAAAACAAGAAGAAGAATCAGCAAAGAAACAAGAGGGTGAAAGTCAAATCGTCACGGTACTGTTGGACATTTTAGCGGAGTTAAGAAGTCTGAAACAAATGTATCAGACTTCTTTATCACAACCGAAGAGAATACGACCTTCCCGAGCTAAACACGCCAACCCTGTGACTAAGCTTACCGTACCACTCTTAGTGATTTCAACCAAATCATCATCATCAGAAGTAGGCCTCGGCCGTGGCAAAGGCTTAAGGCAGTTAAAGTTGATTGCTTAAACTCACCCCTACACCAAAAACCAAAGGCCCTTTTCAGGGCCACCCACTTCTCTCGAAAAGAGATAGACTTTCAATTGCCAATAACTTTAAAAAAAACAACAACATTTTACCCATATAGTACGTGTATATGAGTGCGTGAGTGTAGCTTCTTATTTAAAAATCAAAACTCAAAGACACTTACCTTTTTATACCTAATTTATTTTTTTATCAATAGTTACAATCCAATTCACAATTCACAACAGAGCACTTTAAAAAGTAGATCCACTTCTTCTGTCTCACTGTTTAGTCTCTCTGTTTTTTCAATTTCTTCACCGTCACAGTCTTTTCCTCCTCTTCCTCCTCACTTTCTTCCCTTCTTCTTTTTCTTCACCTGTCTGCTATCTTCCTCCACTTCTTCTTCCTCAGAAGAATCCCTCTCTTCTGACTCCTCTTGTTTCTTTTTTGGGCAATCTGGAGACCAATGTCCTTTTTCTTGACAATAATAACAGGCATCTTGACTTTTGTCTCTTTTAACCCCTGTTTTTCATTTTTCACGGTCTGGACACTCTGAAGACCAATGCCCTTTCTTCTGACAGATATAGCAAGTATCTTCACTTTTATCTCGAAAAGAAGGAGAGTAGTCCGAAGGCTGGTCTGAAGAAAATTTTCTAATGACCCCTCGCAAAGCTCTGATGAAACGTTCGATTTGGCTAGTCTCTTCCATCGTTGTGCTCGGTTAGAGAGTGAAATGAATAGTGAAAGGACAAGGCACACATCCTTTTATATACGCTGGTCTGCCAGGACTATAAATTAGTCCATGCTGTTTAAATTTTAGTCATTTGACGTTTTTCACTCAAGATGAAACGATACAATTCATTTGAGAAGAAAGAAGAAGAAAGTAAGAGGCAGAAACGTGATCTATCGCCTCGTACCAGAGCTGAAATCTTGGCACAAATTCATGCCAGTGATTTTGAAGAGGACATGAGTGAACCAGAATCCAAACCCTCTAAACAAAGTTCACCACCCTTAGTTAACCCTGAAAAGTACTATTCCATTCGAGAGACAGAAAAGCGCTCCTCTAGATAATTTAGAACCACGGCTTACAAATACACGGTGAAGTTTAAAGATTTCAAGGCCGAAGTACCGTTAGAGAAAACAGAAGGGTTCATCACCGGGGTGTGGGATTCTTACTTACCACACTCAAGCGACAATGTCAACCCAAAGAAGACGATCGCTTGAGAATTTCCATACAACACAATGGTTTGAAATCCCCTGTTTGGATCGAGTTTAGCACCCCTGCAGAATTGGCCGCTTCCAAAGTCATGGAGAAGATTCAACACGTGCAACAATCCAATGACCAGTTTGACATCACCGATGGAAAAGCCACACTGTCCATGACTCACGTCTCTCCTCCTCAAGGGACCGGACAACGCAATAAGGTGTTATTGGTGAACGACCTTCGCAACACCAAAACAAGTCTCGTCCGAATTCAAAACCCTCAAGACCAGATGTGTTTAGCCAGGGCTATTGTGGTGGGACGAACCTATGCCAACAAAAACGACACGGTAGAATGGAAAAGAGCCTGGGAGAATATTCGAAAATCGGACCGAGCCAAACAACGAAGTGAAGCAGAACTCCTGTTGCAACAAGCCGACTTGCCCAAAGACAAACCCTGTGGCATTCCTGAAATGCAAAAATTGCAAGATGTCCTAGCTCCACGATACACCTTGAAAGTGCACCCTCAAGAAGTGCGCGGACCTCTGTTGTTTCGAGGGAAAGACTTTAAGGACGGAAAATACATTCATGTCTATTATCACGATCACCATTTCGATACCATTACCAGTATCACTGCATTCCTGGGATACGGTTATTACTGTGAGAAATGTGACTATGGTTATAACAATCGAGAGCAACACAAACATTGTGGATTGAAACGCTCAGGATGTTTGGCCTCTCCACCCTGTCTGAGCGAAGGACCAGTGCATTGTTCAACTTGTCTGCGCACGTTTGTCAGCCCTACCTGTTACCAACAACATTTGAAGACGCAAGGTTCACAGCAGAAATGTGCTTGTCTACTGCTAAGATTGTGCCCCGCATGTGGACAAGGCATACGTGCCAATAGTGCCAAGGCACACGTATGTTCAGGAAAGAAAAAATGTCAAATTTGTCACCACATCGTGGACTTGGAACACGAATGCTACGTGCAAAAATACCAACCCCCACCAGAGAAAGAGGACGGTCACAAGAAGAAAGGCAATTTCATCTTTTTTGATTTCGAATGCATGCAAGAGACCGGTATTCGCATTCCTAATTTCTGCGTGGCTCATCGAGCGTGCGAGAAGTGCATTCAGGAACCTATCTTCAGTCATTGCCCTCACTGCAGCAAGATTCCCGGAGGGCGTGAAAAAATCTTTCGAGGACCGAACACGTTAGCCGATTTTGCACAATGGGTCTTAGACCCCATCGACAAGACATGGAGCCAAGAGGACATCGAACGTTACGGAGATTGTCATCGTCATGCCACAGTGATGGCTCACAATGTCTCCGGATACGATGGACAGTTTCTTTTGAGATACTATACGGAACAAGGCACCGAGCGTCCTAAAGTTACCTTGAACGGAGCCAAAATCATTTTCATGCAAGTGGGACAAGTACAGTTTAAAGATTCGATGAGTTACTTGGCCATGCCTGTGAGCCGAATGACTAAAACATTTGGAATGACAGAAATGGCTAAAGGGTTCTTTCCACACTTTTTCAATACGGAAGCCAATCAACACGCAGTTCTACCCCATTTACCTGAGGCTCACTATTACGACCCTGACAACATGTGTACCGAACAACGAGAAGCTTTCTACGCTTGGTACCAGGCTCACGCCTCGGACACTTTCGACTTTCAGGAAGAAATGTTAAAGTATTGTCGTTCCGACGAGGACATTTTACGACGTTGCTGTGGAAAATTTCGAGAACTGTTCATGGAACACGGAGGGGTCGATCCTTTGAAAGAAGCTTGCACCATTGCCAAAGCGTGTTCCTTAGTGTACCGGCAACGATTCATGCCTGAAAACACCGTGGCAGTCATCAGTCCTCAAACGACCAACTATGTCAAACGTCAATACTCGGTCAAAGCCCTACGCTGGTTACATTACTTGTGCGACAAGGAAGACAAATGGATTCAGCATGCCCGCAACGGAGGGGGCGAAAAGACCATTGGACCACTTAGAAAACGCCAAGATCGTGTACGAGTTTAACGGTTGCTTATTTCACGGATGTCTTGTCTGTTACCCTGACCGTGGCACTAAAAATCAGTTTTTACAACGAACCATGGAAGACTTGTACCAGGCCACTTGTCAGCGACGCCTAAAGTTAGAACAGCAAGGATACCAAGTGGTGGAAATGTGGGAACACGAGTACGATCACCGATTGAAAACCGATCCCGAGTTTAAACGCCTCGTGGAAAGTTACCGGTTCATGGACCCGCTGAACCGGAGGGATAGTTTGTACGGAGGAAGGACCAATGCCACTTGTTTGCTGTACCAAGCCGACGAAGAGAAAGGAGAAGAAATCAAATACTTGGACGTGTGTTCGCTGTATCCTTACGTGTGCAAATATTGTCGCTTTCCTGCAGGACACCCACAATTGTTCACGGAACACATCGACCTGAAAAACATTCGACAATACGAAGGCTTGATCAAGTGCAAAGTTTTGCACTCCAAAAAAAAATCTATAAAAACCTCAGACACTTCGTCTGTCTCACACAGTTTGAACATGACGTCGCTTCAGTCACATCTTCCCGTCAAATTGATTCGTGCCTTGTATGGCATCAGTGGAGAAAAAAATCCACAAATACGGGCTCGTGTCTTAGAAGCTAGTCTCAAAGAAGTCTTACGATGGTTCACGGTGACAGCACGTCAATTACTACAAGGGATCATTCAGATTCCTCATCAAACTAAACGCTTTTTTGATCGAAACAAAGTCGCTTTGACCCAACTGGCCGATCCTCGCATCGACACTCAAACCAAAAAACAAATCATTTTGAAAACTGGAGGGAGCGGTACTCTAGGAGGGGTCATCATTCGCTCTCTCTTAAGATGGGATCCTAATGCCCCCCAAAGTTCTCCCCAAGAAAAAAGTCAAACGAAGCTCCAAGGAGAAGAAAAAGACCAGGTCCCCAAGGAGAACTTCTCCAGTGGCGGGACCCTCCTCTTACCAGACACCACCCCGGAAAAAGAAAAGAAGCCCCCAGAAAAAGAAACAGAGAAAAAGTTCCCAGAAAAAGAAAAGTCCACAGAAGAAAACTAGTCGTAAGAGAGGCACTTCGGCCAAGACACAACTTTACACTCGCAAACCACGACCTGCAAAGGTGGTGACCGCGTCTCCGGTAGCCTCAGGTTCATTCACTTCCCCGTTGATGACACCAAGAACTGAAGAGTACTTGGAGACGTTGATCACACCAAGAACATCTCCTTTGATAACCCCAAGAACTTCCCCCGTGGCAGGACCCTCCAATTTAGTGGCAGTGGCTGCTGCTCACAGAGTACCTTCTCCCAAAATCAAAGTCCAAGAAAGATCGGGCATGTTACAAAGTTTACTGGATTTGTCCAAGCAAGAACTGGCTCGATTTAGTCCGTTACGTACCCCTGCACGACGTGTCATGTCTGTCCTGAAGTTAATACGACGTAAAGACAACCAGTGGCGACGCGTTCCAGTATAAACAAGGCCTGTGACTAAGTAGGGGTATCAGTGTTTTTTGGTGCTGAAGACTCAAAGATGTCACCCTCCAGAAAACATTCCTCTTCTAAACAACCCCAAGGAAAGAAATGGAATGGACAGCCACCACGTTCAGTCAAACATGGGGACATGTTATCTGTCCTGTCCAAAGCTTCTCCACCTCTACCAAAAAAAACTCATTCAATCAGCCTCCAAAGAGGTCATCGATACCGTGTGCGAATGTTGTTTGAACGTGTTGAAAGGCACGATCCCTTTGTCCAAACACCAGATACAATGCTTAGGCAAACATCGTCACGTTCAAAATGGTTCAAAAGAAAATTCCCCTTCGTCAAAAGAAGAAGATGTTGGTCCAACGTGGAGGCATTTTACCCCTCTTGTTAGGCCCATTGCTGAAAGGAGTCTTGGGAACCACGTTGGGAGGACTCGTGGGAGCAAGATGAAAAGGACCTCTGAAATCCCAAGATCTCAGACGTAACCTTTGACATTGAATGGAAGGACGAAAACTAGCTTTAGTGCCTTACAAACGATGGATGGAATACCATCGTTGGCAAGAACAACGCACCCCGCATTTACCTCCCAATCCTCATTTGAGCGAGATGTCCCAGTTACAACACGAACTGCAGTCCTTGATGGATCGCCAAGGTTTGTCCGAAACAGAAAAATCGCAAAAGTATGGTCAACTCTTGCAACGACTGCAACTCTTTCACCAGAAAGCTTTAGACGAAACAGCTCTACCCACTCTGAAAGATTTTAAGACCTTGATGAAAAGACCAGCACCATCATCACTACCACCACCACCACTACCAGTGACCAAGACAGAAAAAGGAGAAGAAGAAGAAGGGGTTCAAACTCCATTAGAAAAAGTACGCAAGTTAACAACACCACCTACCTCCAGAATTGGATGCATTAAAAAGATGATGACCACCCCTTCTTCATCACAAGAGAAAAAGAAAGTGAAGACAGAAGTGAAGACAGAAGTGAAACAAGAACAGATATCCCCTGTTCCGACATCCTCCTCTTCGACACTTATTGCTGGTCGCACACGCAAAGCACTGCAATCCAAGAAAGTACCCCAAGAGAAAAAGAGTAGCATCTTCCAAGAGTGGGTGCCTTATTACCACACAAACTAACAAATGGAAAAAGTCTTAGCCAGCATTTACTACGACCCCTCGCATCCTGCAGGTTACGCAGGAGTTCAAAAATTGTATCGTGCTGCCAAAATTCGACTGAAAAGTCTCCGTTTACCTCAAGTGCAACGATGGTTACAAGAACAAGCTACCTACACTTTACACAAACCCATTCGACGCAAGTTTTCCAGAAGTCGCACCCGAGTGGAAGGCATCGATCATCAATGGCAAGCCGATTTAGCCGATGTCTCTCATTTGGCCACCTACAATCGCGGCTACAAATATTTTGTGTCATCGACGTCTTTTCCAAATCTGCCTGGGTCGTACCCTTGACTTCCAATCGAGCAGCGAGTTAGTGCGAGCCCTGCAACGAGTGTTGAAACAAAGTGGTCGTCACCCTCTTCGATGGCAAACGGACAAAAGCACCGAATTGCTGAACCAAGCTTTCCAAAAAGAATTAAAGAAACGTGACATTCATTAATTTACCACCGAGAATCCCGAAACCAAATCCAGAATCCTGGAACGTTTTCAACGCACTTTGAAAGAACGTATGTGGAAATATTTTACGCATCACCACACTCTGAAGTACATCGACATCTTACCGCACCTTGTGCAAGCGTACAACCAATCTTACCATCGAAGCATCGGACGTGCCCCGCAAGAAGTGACTCCCAAAAACGAAGTGCTGGTGTTTGAGCGCCTCTTTGGTGCGTCCCCGACGAGGGCTGTCCACAAGAAAAGTGGAGTGTTGGACGTAGGAGATTGGGTACACATTGGCAAAACCAAATGCAGTTTCGACAAAGGTTACTTACCTAACTGGACGACCGAATTCTTTCGTGTCACTGGACGAGTGCATGGCCGTCATCCTGCCGTCTATAAATTGGAAGACATGAACGGAGAAGTGCTCAAAGGAACGTTTTATTTGCCCGAGTTACAACGTGTCACCAAAAAAGAAGACGACGTGTACGACATCGAAAGCATTCTCGAACGCAGAATCCGTAAAGTGGGTAAACGACGTGTCAAAGAAGCCAAAGTACGTTGGAAAGGATATCCACCCAGTTTTGATTCTTGGATCGACGCTTCGCAAGTCATCGACTATAAAAAGAAGTGACCATCATGCCCTTTCACACAGACCCAGCTACGTCGACCACTCCTTCACCCACTTCTTCTCTGCAAGATTTACAGAAACAACCCTTGTGGGTGTGGTGTGGAGAACGTGTGCCTAAAACGCAAATCGTCTTTTTCTGCCAAATCTTCGTGGTGTATTGTGTCATCGGGGCAGCCATCGCCAATTTGAGTTTGCAACAAGGAGACAAACAATTGTGGACCATTTTATTGAGCAGTTGCATCGGTTACCTGCTTCCCAATCCCTCCCTGAAATTCTCTTCCAACGGGAACCACGGGAACCTTGTGTCCAGTGCCAGTGTCAGTCACCACTCGAACAACAACAACCCCATTTTGGGCGGAGACACTCCTCTGACGTCCAGTAACCCCTCGGACAGCCACATAACTTTGGAATTATGAACAATAACAACCAATTTTACTAAACCTTACCCAGTGACAGTTCCATGGAGGTGTTTCCCAAGAACACGTTGTGCTGTTACACGGCCAAATTACCTCAGACCATCCCATTAGATCACGAAGCCCATTGGGAAGTGGCTTTAGTAGAAATCATTCACCCAACCCAAGTCCTCAATGTCCTTCCCAATCAAAATTCTTTTGATGTGGAAGTTCATGACGAACATTTGCAACAGTACTTGGATACCTATAGCAAACATGACAAGAAAACCCCTGGCACAAAAAATCAAAAGTACACCACCTATCACTTGTTCGTTCCCCCAGGCTATTATTTTAGTGGTCAACATTTGGTGAGCACCATAACCTCCAGGTTTAATGTCGTGTTTCTCAAAGCTTTGGAAAGTGTCAAAAAAAGTGTCACCATGGAATACCACAAAGCAGCTCGTCGCTTCTTGATGAAATTTGACGGGAGTAAAATCCTGTCCATTTTATTTTGTCCTGAATTGCTTGACATGTTGGGCGGAGACATGGACATGAGAAAGGCCATGCTCAAGAAAAAGGAATTACCAATCATTTACGACAACGAGTCTTTTAGCAAGTTATTTCGTGCCCCGGTAGAACTGAACCAAGGACTGAATTTGATGTTTGTGTACTCCGATGTGGTGGAGTATAACGTGGTGGGACACACCTCTGTGCCGTTACTGCGTGTCATTCCTTTCAAAGTGGATTCTGCCACGAACGCTGACGAGGAAGGTGGAAACACTTACCACGTCCACCGCGAATTTGTACATCCTCACTATTTGCCTGTCAGCAAGTCGTATTTGGACACGGTCAACATTGCATTAAAAGGAGATCTGGGACAAAATATTCCATTCACCAAAGGAAAAGTCACGGTAAAACTCCATTTTCGAAAACGGTTCTCTCACGATTCGTAAGTCATGTATCCAGTGTACCGAGGGGTTGCTCGATAGCGAGGACACGGTTTAGGAGATATGTTAAAATCGGCCTTTCGTTCTGTGGCCCCGATGTTGAAACCGATGGTGACACGCGGATTGCACGCCTTGAAAGATGCGGCACTGACACAAGGCAAAGAATTTCTCCAAAATGTCATGATCAACAAAAAAAATCCTAAAGAAGCCTTCATGAGGGCAGGCAAAAATGTCTTGCTGCAAACGGGCAAAGACCTTTTGGGCCGAAGAGACACACCTATAAATGCCCTGCACGCTACCGAGTCAGGCATTCAGCAAGGACAAGGCAGAAAGAGACGACGAAGAAAACACCCTTTCACCAGACTTCACACGTCTAAAGCTAGAAAGGCAAAGAAAATAAGAACCGTTCGAGACTTAGACGTTTTCGATTATTGAGAAAGAGAAAAAAATGATGCACAAAGAGTCTTGTGCCTGTTCCAAGTCGGAACTGGATCTGTTTGCCATGCCCCCCACCATGATGACCATGCAAGAATCCCAGTGGGTGGAATTTCATCCCGTCTCCTCTTTGACGGATTCCGCTCCCATCGAGTTTGAAATCAAAGGTCAGCCCGAAGATTACATCGATCTGAATAGCAGTTACCTGTATTTGAAAGTGAAAGTGATCAAAACGGACAACACCAATCCAGAAGGCGATGCTAGAGTAGCTCCTATCAACAATTTCATGCATTCCTTGTTCAGCGAAGTGGATTTGTACTTGAATAACAAACTGGTCAGCAGCAGCATGGATACTTACCCATATCGTGCCTACTTGGAAAATCTCTTGACGTACGGAAAAGAAGCCAAGAATACTCATCTGGATGCTTGCGTGGTATGGAAACCTGACACGGCAGGTGTAGGCACGTTTAGCGACACAGTCCTGACAGAAGATGACAATCCTCACAATGTGGAGTTTAACGACCGTCGTAAGAAAATTCTGCAAGAGCGAAGTTTAGAACTGATGGATCGTTTGCATTTGGACATGTGGTTACAAGAAAAGTATTTGCTGAACGGGGTGGATATCCGTATGAGACTGAATCGTAGCAGTGCCGCTTTGCATTTGATGGCCCATGCCAATGAATACAAAACTATCATTCAAGAAGCCCGACTTTACGTGCGTCGTGTGGAAGTGTTACCTAAAGTGGGAAACGACGTCAGTCAGACGTTGAGCAGAACGACCGCCAAGTATCCGATACGACGCGTAGAAGTGAAAACGTTCACCATTCCCGCTGGACAGCTATCTATGATCGAAGATCATCTGTTCCAAGGACAGTTACCCAAACGTTTGATTGTTGGTATCGTCAAGAATTCATCCTTCAACGGAACCCACGATCAAAATCCTTTTGAGTTTCAACAAGATCGATGTCAGTCGCGACGGCAAGACCTTGTGTACCCGACCCTTTGAGCCCAACTTTGGTGTCGCGAAGAATTATTTGAGATCGTTCTTGTCCTTGTACGAAGCCACGGGACAGTTAGGAACCAACACCAGTCACGGTATTTCGTATGACGATTATGCAGGAGGCTACGCTTTGTGGGGTTTTGATTTCACTCCAGACCAAGGCAGCGACGAGGGACATTTCCACCCTATAAAATCGGGTCAGATTCGTGTGGAACTTCAGTTTGCAAATCCACCTCCAGATCACACAGTGAACGTCCTCCTGTATGCAGAATTTGACACTACCATAGAAATCAACAGTTTGAGAGAAGTCATTCTAGACTATTAGAAGCTATGGAAGACTGTTATCCCTCTTTACCTAGTGGAGAAACTTTGAAGATGGAATGTGAGGAGACCGGGGAAGAAGAATCTCAAGATAAAGACGAAGAAGTTATCATGATGAAGTCAAGATGGCCAGAACAAGAAACCCATTTAGTCTCCTGATTTGCCAAACACTTAGTCGAAAAAATGACGGAATTGATCAAGAAAGATTGCTATGGATGTCAAAACGATCATCCCAGTCAAATTCAACACGATAAATGCCTAATGCTGAGTCAAGAAGAAAACTTGAACGAGTATCTGGACGAAGCTTGGAGTCTCATCTCGAACGAAGTCGTGTTGCATCAGTGGTATAAAGACTTGCGTGAACATTCTTGTCCACCATTAACCATTCAAGAGATCCATCGTATCGAAGCTCTCCTGAATCAGTGTGGGGAGACGAAGCGAAGAAATGGTTATTTGTCAGACATTTTCAAGCAAAAAGTCAGGATCGAATTGATGACTTATTATTACCTGTGAGAAAGAAAAAAAACACACAAAACATGGATACCTGGGAACTTTATTACCTTTTGAACCACAGTTCGTACACGGCTTCTTGGAATCCTGTCATCTGTGCTAAAGATGAACTCCCTCATCGCAAACCTCAAGACCATCTAGCTTATGTCATCAACACGGACGACAGTCATCTCCCAGGAGGAACCCACTGGGTAGCCGTCTACTTTCCTCAAGATAGATGTGTGGAATATTTTGATTCGTATGGATTGCCCCCTTTGGAAGACGATATCATTGACTTTATGAGAAGAAATGCTCAGACCACCCGATTCAATAATGTGAAATTACAAGGCACAGATTCATTGGTGTGTGGACAATATTGTGTGTATTTTCTGCATCATCGCAGCCTGGGCTATTCTTTAGAACATTTAGTGACTCATTTTGATCCTCGTTCTTCTTCTAGAAACGATGTGAAAGTAGATCGATGGTTTTGTGACCATTATGCTTATCTTTTGTCTCAAGCTAGGAAACGTAGTGTCCATCAATGGCCTAATGACTTCCAACAGTGGAAATCACAATTTCATTCACAACGTTGTCAGCCCTGTCCAAAATAATGTGCGAGTTGGAAAAAAGAAATGTTTGTCATTTGAAACAAAATGTTTGATGTTATATTGTTGGATTATTGTTAAAAATGTTAGAGTTGTTTGTTAGTGTTAAGTTATTTTGAATAAAAAATGTGTTTTGAAAAAAATGCCTTTGTCTTTTGTTTGGCTATAAGAATGTTGATTCATACTCTTTGACTTCTTACTATCCCTCTCATGGCACTCATTGAACGTTCCGGCTCGAAAACCGTGTAGGGATGTTTTCCTTCACGTCCGCGCTTTGACTTTAAAGCCGGGGTAGCCTCCAGTCTAATCATCCATTGTCGACTCATCCTCCTACGAAGATGTGCTCCAAACTAGCTAAGCTAAACGAACCCTACGTGAATTTGCACAGGGTCAGACACAGTCTGATACCGAAGCCAGAAGAGATAGAGAATGTGAGAATGCTAAAAGTCACTGAAGACCTGATAGAAGAGCTCTTCAGAGAAGATGTGAACAGGGAGAAAGAAGAATGGACAGAGAAGTACAGACTTCAGAAACAGCAGCAACAGCAGCAGGAACCTGAACCTGACAGAGGCTTTGTCGATTGTCGTATCGACGCCAAAGAGTTCTACTTCTCTTTCCGAAGAAGCAGACCTATCGTCAGAAAGTCTATCGTCAGAGGACATTGCATTCTTAGAAACTAAAAGATTGCCATAGCAAACAATGAAAACAGCCCTTTTCAGGGCTACCCAATACTCTAGAAAAGAAATAGTAATCCATTTGCCAATGTGTGCATGTAGAATAGTGTGAATATAAACACTGACTCTTTTTTATAGTGTCAGTGTATGTGTTTGTGTATATGATTGTGTGTTTGTAAGTGCTCACGTACGTTTGTGTGGATAGTAGATTATGATGATGTTTTTTTTTTTTGTTTTTTTTTTTTGCTGTTTGACGTGTGGGGAGAGTAGATTTGGGGTTTGATTGGATTGCTTTGCGTATGTGGATAGTATATTATTTGTTTAATAAAATGTTTTAGAATAGTGATGGGTAGTATAAAAAGTGAGTGAGTGTTTCTTTTAGGTCCGCGCGTTTGTTTGGTCATGATCTAGGTAAGATCATTTTTGTTTTAGGGGATGTTTTCCATCACGTCCGCGCTTTCGATATAAATTAAAAATCGTTCGGCAGTCTAGCTACCCTTGTTGATTGATCAACACCACCAAAATGAATACCAGACTAGCTAAACTGCTTGAACTTCATGTACACCTGGAATATGCCAGGCGTATAGTGAATGAGCTGGCTGCAGAGGCCATCGTAGAAGAGGGAAGGATGAAAGAGGAGGAGAGAAGAAACAAAGAAGAGGAGGAGAGAAGAAACAAAGAAGAGGAAGAACAGGAGAGAGGAAATTTCAGAATCCCAGAGACAGAAGATTGGGGTTCTGAAGCCACTTATCCCGCCTCTGCTCTCCCCCAAAAAAGAGTGAAAAGAGACTGGGGAAGAAGATGTGTGTGTGGTGCCAGGCCTGGAAGGTGCCATCATTAACCAGGTGCCATGGAGTTCAAAAACAAACAGCCCTTTTCAGGGCTACCCAATACTCTAGAAAAGAAATAGTGATAGATTTGCCAGTGTGTGTATCTAGAGTAGTGTGAATATAAACACTGACTCTTGTGTGTGTGTGTGTGTGTGTGTGTGTGTGTGTGTATGTGTGTGTGTGTGTGTTTGTTTGTTTGTAAGCGCTCACGTACGTTTGTGTGGATAGTAGATTTGGGTTTAATTTTAATGCTTTGCGTGTGTGAATAGTAGATTAGGGGTTTGTTTATTGATGCTTCACGTATGTGGATAGTAGATCATATGAAATGAGAAAAGTAGGGGATGTTTTCCTTCACGTCCGCGCTTTAACTACAAAACTAACAGTGTTTGCCATTGGAGCCCATTCCAATAAGCAAACAAGAAGATGCCAGCAGCTTCAGCTTTGTATAACAACCTTATGGGAAGTTGGTACTGGATGGTGGATGGATTGAATGTAACAGAAAGGCTTGAACAGGAATGGAGGCATGCAGTGACAAAAGACTTCGTCTCAAGACAAGTAACCAACCTCAACTTAGCAATCGATATTGTGAAAGAAATGATAGAGGATGAGGAGAAGAGAATGAGAGGTTTCATTCACCCACCGTATGTGAAAGTGGGCAAGTTGAAAGAAGCCATAGTTTATGTGACGAGTGTAAGGTGTTTTTTAGAAGACATTGCAGAATGGACAGATTGGTCTTTCGTGAAGTGGGGCTTAGACAAGCTTAAGAAAGCGGAAGAAATAATGAGGAAAGTGCTGACCGAAGAGGTCAAGAACATCAAAGAAAAGTGGTCAAAGGAAAGAAAAGAAGAAGAAAATAGAAAGAAATAGGAAGAACTAGAGAAACTAAACGCTAACTGGATGAAAATCCAAAAGAAGTTCCGAGCCATGGGTCACCCGGACTGGATACCGGAAACAGAAAAGAAAAAGAAAGGAATGATGGAAAAAATAAGGGGATGGGTAAAGAAGTTAAGGAGTTAGAAGAAAAAGAAGAAGAAACCCAAAGGCCCTTTTCATGGCCACTCCAATTTCTCGAAAAGAGATCGATTTTTAATTGCCAATCCCTTTTTTTATTTTTTATTTTTTACAAATCCCATGTTAATTTCCCCTTGTCCCTATACAGGCCCACGATTTATTTCCATGTTAATTTCCCTTTGTCCCTATACAGGCCCACGATTTATGTCCATGTTAATTTCCCATTGTACATATACAGTCCCACGATTTATTCCCCATGTTAAATTCCCCTTGTCCCCAGACAGTCCCACAAACTATACCCCCATGTTAATTCCATTGTCCCTAGACAGTCCCACGATTTTTCTCCATGTTAAATTTACATAGTCCCCAGATCGTCCCAGGGGTGTTTTTAATGATAAGTCCCATTGTCCCTAGATCGTCCCCATTCACTACTGAGGAAGATTGTCTTGCTTTACTACAGCTACTTTTCTTGGAAACAATTATACCGTCATAAATCGCAATTTTATAAGCACGTGATCTATTACGTCATTATAAATGATAATTTTACGAGGTACATGAACTATATATTCTCCTTTGCACTGACTAATGTCACGCTTGTACCTTCATCATCCGACGTCTCTATTACTTTTCTGGGGTGGGGGATACGGAGAGGGAGGGGTTATGACAATTATTTAAAGACTACACACTCAGTTATCCTTCATACTAGACAAACACATGATTTTTTAGATTGGCAGACAAACACAACATCAGATGGATACCAAATAGAACGAAGGGGAGGTGGGGCCGCTAAATGGACATACTAAGGTAAGATAGGAAATGGATTAATCCACAAAAAGCGAACTTGACCAAAGGGCAGTAAATGAACTGATGGACAGACCAAATGATGGCCGGCCATCTCAGACTTACAGGCAAATGCAAAGGGTGAAAGAACATACATAAATGGATGAAAACATTATTGAGCCGGACCATACAAATGTAGAAAAGGTCAGATTGAGATGTTAAACGAATTAAAAAACGCAACGACGAGTGATCGGATTCATGTTCATCTAATACAGTTTCCCAATTAATATAATATGGACGGAAGCATGACTGAACATTCTAATAATTTTACAATATCCTAACGTTAAAAATGAGAACTCTAGTAAAGCGTTTATTAGACAGCAAACGCTCGAATCGTATTGAGGAGGGTGCGACTAATTTTTGAGTTCATTCTTTCGTTTCTGTTTTATTTTCGATCACGGAAATTTGATAACGTCCAATAAATTTTATTTTTGAAAACAGTCCGTTGATGGGCCCGTCATACGAGAAACAGGTGTAATGGTTATATTATGCGTACTGAATATTTTATTCGCCTTATTTTAATGCCACTTCCGCTTATCACCAAGGCATTTAGAGTTAACACTGTACTAGTTTGGCAACGTCAATATAGTCATTGCTGATGTTTCTCGTTTTTCTCCAAATGATCAGAAAGAACGTATTAATAATGATACAATGTTCATCTGTATGGACTTTAGTAGCCATGCCATATCTTGGGTTTACTTAACCCATCTTTGTATATGATGGGTTAGGGAAGTGGGAGGGGCTGACATATGTAAGCTATATGTGGCTTACTGCCTGTTTGTATTTTGTACATAATGATGTAATTACACTTTCTGTGGATATAATTATACAAGTATTTTGATTTTCTTTCCATTAGCGTTTCTAACCCGCTATCAAAACATGGAAACGTTGATAGTCACCTCGTTACCTCCGTCACAAAGAATACTTTCTTAATATTATCATTAGTATTATTATTACTATTATTATTATTATTATTATTATTATTATTAGTAGTAGTAGTAGTAGTTGTATTATTATTATTATTATTATTAGTAGTAGTAGTTGTTTTTTATCATTATTATTATTATTATTATTATTATTAATAGCAGTAGTAGTAGCAGGGGTGGTAGTATAAAGGTGCCAAGTATGACAGTTTGAAATGTACTATCTTGATAGAATTTAACAAATTCATCAATAAAAAGCAAATTTGGTCAAAACTGACAGTCACAAAGTAAATACTTGGTAAGAGCGTATCATCGCGGTAACTTGAGCGTCTGCTGGACAAAACTGATACACCAGAAGAGAACCGATTATGGAGGCATAAACTTGTCACACTTGTCCCGACAATGGTGAGAAGTTGATGTCCGTTGAAACAAGCTGGAAATTCAAAACAAAATGTAACGAAACTTTTTTAACTGCAGAAAATTCAAGAAAAGTTAGAGCTCCAAAACATTTAAGTTTCACCCGTATAAATATTCTCTTTTGACTACCCCAGTTCCCAACGGACAATTCATCCATTTCTACAATCATATTATAGACTCTATTGCTAATATGCAGATTTTTCTTGAAAAAAAATACGACAAAAATGTCACGAACATCCATTGCGGGAGTGATGTATTTATTGCTTAAAGCAAAGGTTTTGTGTGTTCCCGATGGCATTTCGTCGAATTTGCTCAAAAGGCTTACATTCTGCCATACAGCAAGGTACCAGGCGAAAGTTGCGTAACCACAACAGGTAAGAGAAACGAAATCCCAATCCGTTGATTTATCTTTACTTTATTTTACTATTTATGTGCTCAAGCGCAAGGTATTTCCATCTCCAAAGTATATTCAGCTCATCAGTCTTGCAGCTAGATATTACAAGAACCCGTGACCTATCGCTGTTATGAAATGTGGCGTACTCAAGGGCAGACTTTGTAGCAACTATTTGCTAAAACTGTTAAGTGGTTGCCTCTTTCCCTGAATATAATGGCCAGACTGTATTGGGTAGCGGACACCATCAACACTCAATGCGACAAACAAATTATATATATATATAATATTATATATATATATTATTTATATAGTCGCATGGATATATCAGGTCTGGTATAATTTCGTGTGATTGTCTTAATGCAATTGAAATCATTAGACATATAAATTCCTCATTTTCAAGAATACGCTAGCCAAAACAATCCAACGGGATACAGGAGAAGTCAAAACGGACTCTTACTGTGTGTCATCATCTACCAATTGCAAGAAATGGAAGGAACGTGCTGTTTGGTTTTCAATTGTATGGTTTCGAACTTTTATTTATGGTGACGGACATTAGACTTGGATGCATTCGGCTATTTCAGTTGAAATAAAATGCAGCAGAGATATGAAAAAATGTGAAGTTCAGGTGTCCTAGATCATCTGTCCGTATTATTATCTCTATTTTTCTCTTGAGTTTCAGTACCATGTTGGCTAAAGCTGAAATCGTCGATGTTTTCGGAGACAGTGTGTATCGGCTCATTGAAAGGGAACATGGTTACCAGTCGGTGCATGGCTTCAATAACATCAGTGTAAGAACATCACCAATTTAGTCTTTGATTAGAAACAAATACAGTAAAAACAAATGGGGGAGGGGGATATTGTATGCTTCTGGCTGTTACTTCCAGCAGCAGCCAGGGTTAAAAGACACATTTCCAACACTCCTTCAAATGTTAATGGTTCCCATCTAAATTCCAACTATAAAGTATTTAAGGATAATAAAATCGTTAGCCAGCAAACAAGTGCACGAGCAATGACACAACAGCGTGCCTGAAACCCAAATTCCTCGGGTACGTACATCATCATGCAAAAGCCAGGTTTAAGTGTCAATATAGCAATGCATGGGTATATACTTTAAATAGATTTCAGTTACTTCTTCTATATCTTATATGTTTGCTTCTGGCCTTATCGTTATCGCGTTAATTATTTCACTAGTTCAGGACAGTGTAGATGCTACATGCATATATATGTTGTATAAATGTAAGACGTTTCCTTGAGGTTGGGATACATTGCTGTTTTACAACTCCGTCTGTGTACTCATTGGTGCCGTTTTCTCACAACATGTCGCCTATTCCTTATAAATAAGTGTATGCTGATATACTGAATCAATCTTCTCTTCACGTGCCACACTTTTACCAACACAAATTATGTGGTCATTGAATGAAAATAATTTGTTCCCTAAATCAAACATATTCCATTGTATAAATGTACGTGTGATCATAAAATGCACGTTTCTTCAAACATTACGCACTTTTAATTGAAACACTAAAGCTAATGAACTTCTGTGTGTATGTCAGGTTAATCTTCGGTCCGCTGCAGCACCAAACTTCAAAATATAGTCGTTTTGGTAGCTGTTCAAGGGACACAACCTTTTATCTATTTGAAACACTCACGGGATATGTTGTTTCCCCTGATCAATATGCCGTCCCACCAACTCCAGTTAATATTGTGTGTTAGTATTTCAAGTGATAAAGTCGCCTTCTGCCCAAGATTGCTGAATATGTTATATTACATTAACAAATAGAATCTTTTCAATATTATCGCCCATCCACACATTCATTAATTAATGATAAACAAATTATGACTGATATCACACAGATACAGGATGTTGGGAATATTTTCACCGCATATCAATGACTGGATTTTAACACAAAAATCGGCTGTACAAGAAGATACCTGAATGTTAAATACGAAGTCAAAGATCAGATCTCCAACACAAAGAAGATTTTGCTTCTTGAAGAAATGTGACTTGACTGTGGATACTTTTGATCCAGCTTATCGCATAAGGTATCGACCGATCCGGTGGCCAGTGTGGTTATTGCGTCCGCCTCAGATGCGGGAGGTTTTGGGTTCAAAAACCGACGGAATCATACCAAGGCATATAAAAATGGTACTATCAGTTCCTTTCTTTGAAGCTCAGCATTAAGAAATTAGTGTTAGGACTGGTCGTCCTGGTGTCAGGATAATGTGACTGGGTGGGACATCATGATACATGACTGGGGCATCCTGCTCCAGTGCTATACATCACTATAAACATCACTATGTTACTCAGACCATAAAGTCGTAACATAAGTGGTGGTGGGTTAGTCGTCAATACGAATGTCTTTAAAATGCTTCAGAAAAATTGCAAAAATAATATGATTAACATTTTAATTGAATTTGTTTTAAAAATGTTATAGATTCTGGCAAATATTTTAATTTCACATATTTCATATTTTTGTACCAAAACCAATATTCATTAAAAATGACAACCAATGCAGTGAACTGTTTCAAATCCGAACGACGAAGGGTTGGAATGTTTGAAAAGGATTGAGCTTCTTGAGCCTGTCGCATATGCTATTTCAGAAGTTGAATCGTCTTTGGCAAAACAAGAAACTAAATATCTATTGGTCCAGTATATGGTGGAAAGACAATGTTGATTTTTTTATTTTATTGTTTTGGTTCGATTAGTAAGTCTGCATCTGATTTTGATAGGCAGTTAGAGGATTTACAGTTCAAAAGACAGGCGCAACTGGATTCGAGAAAGCTTCAGTTTAGACCACAGTGATCCTCGTTTTAGTACTCATTCTCTATTCTCATCAGGGTGACAATAGGCAATCACTCACTGTCGAATAAGATCAAGAACTATGATATTCTTGTTTGTTTTAGTGGGATGTTGTCAAAACTGTAGTGTTGCAAATACCAGCCTGTTATTTTGAGACACAAATGGGGTCCAAAGGCAAAAACGGGGACAACCTGAGGTACTCACTGGCAATGAATGAAAAGTGAGGTCATTTTGACAGAAAATGTTTCATCTATGCACACGAAAAACTCCCTTGATTGGTCATTTAGGAGTCATTAAGACGTATTTCATTGTTATTGGCCAAATATTAAAATTGATGTCTTTTTGAGTACTGTGGATCTTGTCTAAATTATCAAATGGTAGATGATATCTAAACCCTCATCTGCAACCTGTTCCTACATTTGACGAAACGCGTAGCAGAAACACGGTAGACTGTGTAGGTCTCTTGCCTAACATCGAGTGTGAGTCCACAAGAGTACCAGAGATAATTCCTTTGAGGAATATTCATTTCACTGACATAATAAGGGTAGACTGTCTATGTTTACTACTGATGGCCACGTGCGACAATCTAAGCGTGTTCATCACAATGTGCTCGTTCACAATATTTTAAGATGAAATTCTTTTGATAAAGATTTGTTTTAACCCTTGTTCGCTTTCTCAAATCTGTACAATCTAAACAATAACCAATGTTTATGTCTGTAACTTTCTAATATGTTATGCATGGGTTAGACACCTAATAGTCTAAATCGTCTGGTTATCACCCATTTCGGCTACAGGAACGGATTGAACCGAGGGTGCACATTTGTTGTTGTTTAGGGAATAAGTTCAAGAATCGTTGGGATTTAACCCAATTGAAGTTATTGAAAGAGAAGCGCCTTTCATGAATGTTAATTTAAAGATTAACCTTATTGATTTTGTCTCTGATTTGAAATAAAGGTTCTCAGAACTGGTGAGATATTAAGAACCACTCCTCACTCAACTCAGTTACTCATTTACAAATGAAATCAACGTATGACAAAAACACAAACGAATTACGTTTTCGACCTGTTGATAGAATTCTGGCTCTCGTGTCCAAACCGCAAATCTCGTCCAGGCTAAGTATTAACATCGTTATAAATTTTGAGGAAGGTAAATGATCTTAAATTATATCACTAACACTAATGCAGAACAGAAAGAATGGACCATACATCTGTACAAAAAGAGTATTGTGGCATAATTCGAGCTGTTTATTTTTCAAACAATACAGTCTTGACTGTCTCAAACAGTGAAAATATAAATGATGGAATGTACTCTTACTGACTTTGGTTTAACAGGCTTACGGATGAAGAGATTTTAAAGAATCTGGACTCAGCATTTTCATATTTGCAAAAAGCACAAAAAATCAAACGTTATAAAAAGCCAGTGAGCTAAAACATATGTTGAGTTAACATAAACACTTCTATTGTAATGTTCCGACAGGAAAAAATAAAATTATACACCTGTGAAACATCGTCTTATATAATGACTCTTGTTAGGAAGGTATTTTTGTCCTAACAAAGAAACAAAGATAATACATTCCGCATGCGTACCGACTATAGAAAAATCAACAAGGTCTCCCAAAAGGATCTATTTTCAGTGTCAAAAATAGGTAATTGCATCTACAAAAATCCAAATGCAAAATATTTCACCACGTTTGAAAGGATTCTGGCTAATGCCACTGAATGTTTGGAGAAAAGAGCTTTCCGAATTTAATTTTCACATGGATTGTATCAGTGAAAATGACCCCATTTGGTATGAAACATTCCCGTGTTTAACGAAGAAGTTATGGTCAAGTCTATATTTCAATTCCCACTGTCCACTTTTTAGTTGAAATCAACACATGCGAGCTTTTGGCTATAGTTGGATATTATCGGACATTACTTCCAATGTTTCCATAATTGACAAATGTGTTGAGTAAGAAGTCTTAGTTGTGTCTACGTGGAAACATATTAGGAGTCTTTTGGGGGAAATTCAAGGCCATATTTACTACTTCTTTCAGTAGATTATTGATGCATGAAGATCACGTGGATCATCAAGTGTGCTAATTTTCTAAAACTTTAAGAAGCATGTGAACATTGTGTATTCCACAATTAGGAAGGCAAATCTGGCTCCAATGTTATCTTTACAATATTTGGAATTATGTGTTAGTAGTACACTGGGTGTCATTTTGGTGATCAACGTCCTTCCTTTCATTAGCAACATAAGCTTGAGATTGCTTAGGTGGAACTAGTGCTGCAAGAATACAACTTTGTCATTAAACTCATGACAGGAAGAACGTTTGTGTTGGGAGATGCACTTTCATGTATAGAAGTACATTATACCCCCTCTTGGGATTTCTTTTTTAGTGTCATTCATTCGAAAACACCCTATGTAATTTGAATTATTATAATATCACCTCATATTCTTTGTACTGTATGTTTATTTGACATATGTATACAAGTTTTTACTTTTATTCATGAGAGTGTTGTGATGTATATTTCATTTATAAAGCGTGGTTAATATTTGTCACTGGTGGTAAATTCTATACAGCATGTATACATACTAAAATTTCAGGCCAGTCTTGTCCACATACTGAGTTTCCTATTACGTTATTGTTGATGTGTATAAATAGGAGTTTGATAAATAAATAATAATGTCTATTTTAGTTCTGTCTCCGAAATGTCAGTCATTTTTTGAAATCTGATATAAATCGAGACGTTTTGTTCATTTAAAGTATTCATTTTGATTACTAAAGAGTTCATGCACTTTTTGAATTTACACACACTACTTTGGATTTGGTTAACTCATTCGAACACATTCTGGATTCCATCAATGTGTCAAATCAGGACATTCAATACTTCATTCGGAATATTCTATATTTCTGAACAGGGGAGATATGATTATTTTGGGGATTGAATTTAATGTAATGTTAGAGTCTCTCACACTTTCATTATGTATTGTAGAGGAATAAATCCCTTTTTGAATGTACATAAACTGTTGGATTCACCTCTTTCTGTTACATATTCTGAGACCATAACAATGGAAACCTCACACTCTTCATTACTAATGTTGTGCTCAATTCAGAGTCGAACCTAACTATAACCCCTTTAGCCTTGCCGGTTCAACACACATCAAACAACGGGCGGAGATGGTCATTGTGTCTGCAGCCAGACAAGTTCACGGTTAAACACTGTCGTGGAGGTTGGAAGCTAAGATTATGTGGTTTACTGTTCATTGGTATTGGAAATTATCAAACTTGTGGTCTATAATGTACCTTGAGTAATAAAATCTCTGATGCGAATCTGTTTGATTTTAAATGGATCTAAAACGGATGTGCTGCATCTTGTAAACATTGTTCTATAGTCAACTCTTCAAGGGTAACCGTACTAAGTAAACCCTGGTGTACAGAACTCTATCGAAGCAATACTATAACTTCTCAAATCCACGAGAAAAGGTGCTTCAATCTTTTATATCGCTGCTTTACAATTCTGTTCAGAAACTAGAGTTTCTCTAAAGAGGGAATGTGCTGTCGTCATATCAACATTTAGTATTTCACAACCAGTTAATACATTAAAATTGACAATCATTTCGACAAGAGGTAAGGACGTACAAGGTTAAAGACGTTTAAATGTTCACATATGGTGATGATAGAAACAATTCGTTCAAATATCGCATATCCTTATTAGGCACTGACCCTCAAGGTTTCTTTACTGAACAAAGAAACTTATATTTTCAAGGAACCTATATTTGACTCTGTTCAGTAGGTTTTCTCATGGTAATAATACGTTTGATAATCTCTCGCATCGTTAGAAAAAAGTCTAATATCTTACGAAGGATAGCTGCCCCAAGCCATAGCTTATGTGAAAAAAAAAATTTATTTGAAAATCTAATTTTTGTTGGATTCTAGAGTATGCGTACCAAAAAACACGGCATATTTATTTAGCATTCTTTTATTTATTAACCGGCCACATATTCTGTCATATATTAATCCTATCAGTATAACGTCAGCCTATTATATCTTATATTGTAGGTAGTGTCGAGCTGTTCCAAATTACTATCCAATATAGCAAGTGTCCAATACCCTCTTGTGCTTTGCAGCAGTCGACAGACGGGAATTAATATGAACTGATGTAAAACCTAAAGAAAATTTCAAAATTACAACTTTAAGCCCTCCACTGTTGGATTTACTAGGACTAGGGGAAACCTAATTTTAAAAATGTCCAGAGGTTTAACACGATGGGTATAGGGACAACGCGAATTTCATCTTAGGCGACCATGCTATTAAATATCGCATTTAAGAAGAGAAAAGTAAAAATGTTCACTCACATAGCTAAGGATAAGTTCATGCTATAATATATATGGAGTGAAAAAGAAAATTGAGTCGCATTGCTTACACAATAGAGCAAATACGAGTATCAGGACGGATAACAATCATACACTTAAGTACAGAAACTGGTTAACCATAGCAACACAAATGCAGAGAATCCTTTATAATACCATACATAGAGAGCAAGTTATGAAAACGGAATAGGACTATTTCGACACATGTAAAAATCGTATCCTTCTTTAGAAATTGAACACGACGGAGAGAAGAAAAATCACCCGTAAGGATGGGCATAATCTGACAAGCACAATTTAGGAAGTGCGTTGAAACGTTTCCGTTGAAAGTATTGCCTGTAGTCAAATTATTTAACATTTCTAATAATACTGTTGTTTCGTAATTGCCGTTCTAGATATATTTCTCTCTTTGATTAATAATGACAATAAATGTATTGAAATGACAATGCCTTATTTGGGCGATTTGGGTCGTAAGTCAGGTGCTACGAATTTACATTTTGCCAACATGTATTTTAGTACCTGTGACTTATCTTATTCAGTGTCGGTACATGTGGTTACGATTTCTTTAACAACGCTGAGTTTAATGTGACAAATGAGCCGTTGAGACTAGAGTTTTATTTACCACATTATGAAGCTATGACGGACTTTTTTCGTAAGGCTCAAATTATACTGTAAGGCGTGGACACATATTAGAGAAGTGCAAACCGTTTGTGTCGAGCAAATGATATAGCCATAGAAAATTCAACTAGTCAAGAGCATTTTCTTCTAAATCAGATAAGTTTGTTACAATGCGCCCAGCTTAGAACCTTGCATTAAGGTTTTTTGTATTTGTGCAAAAATGCGACGTGTAGGAGTACTAGCACCACTCCAAATTATACTATCGAACAATCCGTTTTGAGTGACCAATACCACATTTTCTACTATCCATGAGCTAATTATTATACTATCCGGCAGCTAGTTATAGTTATTTACAATCCAGTACCCAATATACACTATCCAACATGCCAGTGATGCTCACTCATCTACTCTTAAACAAGCAGCTAATTTTAAACAAGCGCCAAGCCTTTACCATCCATCACCAATATGTATACTATCCAACACTACATTTGGAGTAATCAATGCTGAACTATCTATCACTTCGTAGTATCCTGTCTAAAACGTCGTTTGGAGTGACCAATCTGATAACTAAAAGTCACACATGAACTTGGTTCTCTCGAAGTATGATTTTTTTGCAGTACGAGACAAAATACATACTTGCGTCCATTTTCGGTGTGACACAATTGCACCAAGAATAATATAAAACCGAAAAGAGAAAACGATAGAAGCCAAGAAAATATAAATGGAGTTTTTAATGTAAATTTGCTGTATCATGAACGAAGTATATGGCCTTTGCTGGATCATACATAACTGACTGTTGCTCCTAACAGCGTTATGCATTGTATAACGTGGATTGTAAGATAACTGTATTATCGAGAGTCGTTATGAGGTGTTGGATAGTAAATCATTGGACTTGGGATGGTTGATAACTGGGTATTGGTCGTTACAATCCATGTGTTGGATAGGAGATAACTGATGGTTAGTAAACATTGGTTTTCGGTTGATACATAATGGGTGAAGGATGACAGAAAAATGTCCATTGGTCTCCAAACGTCGAATCTGATGGTATGGTATATGGTGTATGGGTGTAAGTATGTAAGCACTTCTGTTCAAATTTGTACAAACAAACATGGATGATGAAAAGGTAACAAATAAATGTGATAAACTCATAAAGCTAATGTTCATTTATACAGCGTGTTTCTGGATAAATGCTGAGAAAAATAAGTTTATGATGGTATCAAAGCAAACACAGTTTTTGGACACAAACAAATACGAAAAGGACATAATCAAGAAACATTCCGCAAAGAAAATAAGTTGCTGGAAAATCACCGTGGATTTATGCGACAGTATAAAATAAAGCATAATCCCAACATATATTTCAAGAACGCAACATAAAATTTGAATATAGTACTGTCATAACAATAGCGGAAAAAATATTAGTGAAACATCCCGAAATAAAGAAACATGAAGCGTCCTGCGATGGAACTATCAGAAATTGTAAGTAAAAGAGAAGGATTGGTTATATTATCAATACTGGTTATTATATATTCAGTGTTAGTGGAATATCACCGGTTTTTTCACATCGATTTATATACGAATGTTTTAAATGACCAATTAAGAAAGTTTTGTTATTGATCATATTAATTTGAATAAACTAGACACTAATATATCTAATTTAAAATCTATTACTCAAAGTCATAATTCCAAATATGGAAGAACAAGCAGGCATAACAAATTAGTAAACCAGTCATTAATGTCGTTAACGTGAATGAAATTAAATTTCAATCAATGAATTCAGCAGCTAAATATTTTGACTTTAATTCTTATTCAGTAAAGTCTGCTGTTGATTGTAAAATTTATGTGACATTTTCAAAAAAAAAATACAATCAGTGGATATCACTTTATTATGTATGATATCACATTTAAACAAATGATATTATTGTATTTGAACAGAGAAAATATCGACAGCATAATTAACGAAATCACAAAATTAAAATCTCCGGGTATACTTAAACCAATGCCTAGCGGATCAGGTAAAACTCCTTATGAGATACTTGACCCAAAATATATATCAGACGAATATATCTCAATAGAAACGTCAAGAATGTATAATAGATGCACATTACCTAATGAATATCGTGTTATCAGCATGCCTGATGATGCACTATAAAAATCTCTAGCTTATATAAACGATGAAGATGTTCCTAAATTAGTCCGTCTTAGTTGTATAATCAGAAATGTTAAAATAGCATTAGGTAACCAATATGAACAATAAAAACTTGTTAGCAAGCGTTTAGGTTTGTTAAATAATACAATGTTAGAAGATGAACAATATAGCATCTTAAATAAAATTAGCAGATAAAATATCACAAAATCGATCTGATTTACTCACAGTTGTTGTATCATTTTTAAACTCCTGATCTCTGGCACTAACATTATAGATTTTCTGCTTTAAGTTTTTCATTTTCAGCGCATATTTTATCATATAAATCTTTTTTATTTTCTAATTCTTATTTCTGCATGATGATTTGTTTAAACTCCTGATTTCTAGCACTAACATCAGATCTTTCCCAGATCTTATACAGACGTTTTAAACTAATTTTAAACATTTTGTCAATTTTTGGCGGAGATTCAAGACCGCGCAATTTTTTTCTCATCATCTACAGAGAAATATGTAAGAGCTCTAGGCATATATTTATCTGGAAAAATAAATATGGGAAAATAAATATGGAAAATAAATATGGAAAAATAAATATGGAGAGTAAACATGGACGGTAAAGATGGAAAATAATTCCTATTATTACTTATCATATGCCGTAATTTCCGTGTTTTTAGTATTTTACCGTCCACTTTTACCGTTCAATTTTACCGTCTATATTTACTTTTCCTTATTTATTTTTCCATATTTATTTTTTCCATATTTACCATATTTCAGAAACAAAATATATACTTATCTTTATATTTTTAAAATTATGACTTAACAAAGTTAAGAAAGTTATTTGATTAACCTAAGACCCTCATTGTAACTGGCGAAACACGAAGAACATTTTTGTGTCAAAATCAAAAGCCTGAAAAATTTCTGCACTCTTAATACCTAAGATTTTAAATTAAACTTCATGATTAGATCAGTAAGTCTGCAATTTATTCTTGACAATACCGGATTATGACATCGTAGATAAACTGGATTGATCGGTTCTTGTACAATCAAATATCCAGGAGGTACTTGTGGAGTAATTGTATAAAGAATATACCCTTGCTGAGCTTGACTTGATTTTTAAAGATCTGTCTGTAAGCTACCATCAGTTACGTCAGATACAAGATTGACCGCTACTGTTGAAGTTATATTAACGATTCCTGGTGAAATCTGACGGTCTTCACTATAAATATTTTTATTGTGTCTCAGAATACCTGGAGTAGGATGTATTGTCCTCCATGACTCGAGCGTCTTAGGAAAGTTTTCGTTGATAAGATCGTTGACTGGTTATTTTTAGTTCATCAGTTTCATATCCTGGAATTACAAAATTTAATAGATCCTCTGATTTTAGTTTATAGTGATTTAAAAATACATCCCTAATTAATGTTGGCCTCTTCTCAGGGTAGAAAAAGCAAAGGGGTATAATAAGCAATTTCATGATAGCCAGCGTCATATATTGTGCCAGTGATAAGCTTATTAACATGTTCTAGATCTGATGTAACCTGATTTAAATGTTGTGTCACCTCAATGATGTGTTCTTTTGTACATCGCTGTAATTTGTGTGATGCTAAGAAATAAATTTCGTAGATTTGTAAATGATTTAGAATGTTCAGACTTAATTTCATCGGAAAATAACTTAATATCAGCTTCATTAACGATTGGCCTTCCTTCATCATTAATAAAAAAGAATGGTGTATATGTTTCATAAAGAAAAAATACCATTAGATGCTCTTAAAAACACTCCAAGTACTTCAGTGTATATAATATACGACCATGGAACAGTTTCTCGATACTTTGGAGTGTTTATAATTTTTTCCCATCTGTGATGAATTCACTTAACTTTGGTACTGGCGGTCCATGCTATTCTGGTAGAATTTCAGGCCAGCCTAAAGCAGATCTGATTGATGATTGATAAATATCTACAACGTAATCTGGGGAATATTTCTCTATCGCGGATGATAATGTTGATAATCATTGTTGGACCAGCCGATCTTATGTAATCATCAGAATATCTTGCTAGACCTATTATTGTTGTGGCAACATCAACATCTTTTTGAATCGCTTCAATATTTCTTCTTTCAATCATGTACGTAGCACTCTCAAACCGCGTTATGATACCGTTGTTAACAAAACCAACCCTGACATCAAATGCGTATTCAGTATTGTCTGCTTTTATAATTTCACCTTCTACCTCAATAAATGCTTCAGCGGGTAAGAAATATCTGCTTGTATCCTGAACTTATAATTCGATTCTCCCCAGCTGATCTGGTTCTCGTGCGTCATGAGAATAATATTGATACTCACGTACAGAGTCATCTTTGAGAACTGTTGCGTCTATATCGAACGCCGGTTCGGATACACGTTTGAAAATTTTATTATAATTGTTATCGTCTAACACGAAGACCACTTCCTGCTATTAAAATTGTTGCTATATTTTTTTCTACCTCACCAGCCAACTCTGATAGTTTCTGGTTTGCGGCCTAATTTACTATTTTACTTATATTTGCAGGCACCTTATTAGCAGCCGATTTTGGTAATCTTTCACTTGCAATCTGATTTATTGCTCTAGCGACATATGCAGGTGGGTTACCAGCAGTCAATCTTGCTAGTGTTTCCTTCACAGCCGGATCTATTTGAGCGACATTTACGGACATTTTATTAGCAGTTAATCTTAATCTTTCATTTGCAACCTGATTTATTGCTTAAGCGATATTTACAGGCATATCTTCAGTACTAGGTAATTTTACTGGTTGTTTGGTGGTTTTCTTTGTACTAATTGAGCTTGTCTATCCTTGACTGCCGAGAACGCTTTACCGTCAAGATCACCAATAAATTCGATGTCTTAATCACTAACAGCATTAATGGCCTTCATTCCTAATTGTTTTACAATCTGTATTGCTTTTGGAGCCATCCTTTTGAAAAATCCCATAACAGTAGCACCGATTCCATCTCAGTAAATCGCTTTGTAAGTTGGTAATCGTGAGTTTACTATTATAACCATTACAGGGCTACGTTGAGCAGTGTGTATAATCATTTTTTAAATTACGTACTGATTAATTAGTTGTTTAATCCCTTTGATAACATTCAACAATTTAATGGACGAGAGAACGATAAATGTTGCGATCCATAATACCACCAGTAAATAATCTTCGTCAAATATCAGATATTTCATTAATAATTTCCGGCGAATTATTTTCAGCGCGCTTTCCTCCAATCAGAACTTCTATTCTACGTCAGAAAGAACACTGTTAGGGCAGATTCCTTGAGTAACAAAACCACTTCTAGTTGTTTCATCTACATCTTTCTTACCTGCCGAAGAACTTAATTCCCACATTCGTCTAGTTTTCTCAGATTCCTAGGATTTTTCTTTTCCTCTCGCTCTCGTTTAGATTCTTCCTTTTGTTTTCTTTTTTGTTCAGCTTCTTTATCACTTATTGTTGGAGATGATTGTTCCTGTAATTGTAATAGTTGTTGTGATTCTAGCCGTCGTAATTTTTCAGTATATTTACTTATTTCAGTAAAAACATAACTACATTTCATATCTTTTCTTTTGTTGATTCTATCAAGCTTATTACGTATTTTATAAACCCAATCATACCAGGTTTCATCTTTCACGTGTTTATCAGAGTACGCGGGTTTCAAAAACGCTTCTTTGCTATGATAACTATCCACCGCAAACATAGGTAAATTTACCTCTTTAATATTTCTTATGAGGGAAATACCATCATCATTAAATTTATCGATTGCATGAACTTTTCCTTGTGCTGATGTATCGTCCTTTTCAATACGAGCTTGTTCAATATCCTCAAGTACTTCTTCATCTATGTAAGTAAATTGAGTATCATCGTCCGTGTCAGCAGGCTGAGTATCATCGTCCACGTCAGCAGGCTGAGTATCATCGTCCACAACAGCAGGGTGAGTATCATCGTCCGCCTCAGCAGGCTGAGTATCATCGTCCGCGTCAGCAGGCTGAGTATCATAGTCCGCCTCAGCATGCTGAGTATCATCGTCCGAGTCAGCAGATTGAGTATCATCGTCCGCGTCAGCAGGCTGAGTATCATCGTCCGCGTCAGCAGCCTGAGTATCATCGTCCGCATCAGCAGGCTGAGTATCATCATCCGCATCAGCAGACTGAGCAGCATATGCTTCATCTGAAATATCTTTTAGAATATCTCTTGTTTGTTTAGTTCTTTTTGCTATCCTTTTAGTTTGCCTAGCAGTCCGCTCTAACGCTAGACGAAGACCTTCAGTTGCTTCTGCAACTCTTTCAGTAACTTCTGTAATTGGTTTAAATAATTTTTCTGTACTTTCTGCATATTCAACTTGTGCTTCTTGACGATCTTGAAGTTTTTGTATGAGAGAATCACGAACAGGCAAAAACCTTTTGATTGCTTTTAATCATTCTCTAGCTAATCTAGCTGTATTAGATTCAGCACCAGATGCCATTTATTGACATAAAGAATGGTTTAAGTTGCAGCAGCAGAGAGGGCCCGACCTCACTGAGATGTCACTAAAACACACACACACACACACACACACACTTAAGAAAATCAAACGACCGATGATGTAACAAAAAAATCTAATCTAAGGAGAAAAAAGAGAAACTCTCGGTTAGTCAGAAGCTTCGGTTTAACGTTATCGATCTTATTGTTTTTTTTTTCTTTTTCTGAAAAGTTTTAGTTTTCAAAATGGGACGTTCCACAACGAGGTGGGTTCGCCCTCTCTGCTGCTCAGTGCTATATTTATTGTTCAATGAACACAGCACTATTTAGCACGTGCCAGATTTAATATATGTGATGTTACTGCACATGCCTTGAGATTGCACTCAATGCTTATTTGGCATAAACGAAGGTTGGCAGTAACAGTAAAAACACGACTTGCTGTATCGGCAGTCTGAAACTAAATGAAGAAAAGCATGACACGCATTGATGTATTTTTAATAAGTTGATAGAATCACATGTGTGGGTCTTTGCGCTACTCTTCCACCGTAACATTTTTGGGTGACTTTCGTTGTTAAAATATATAGACTAAATGTTATAAATTTTCGCTTGACACGTATCACGGCCAAATCAAGGCTACTCGTCACGCAGTTCAGATATCTGACGTAGCACAAAACGAGTAAATGATAGATTTCATATAATCAATTAAATTTACCATACGAACAAACGCATATCTATTATTTTGAGAGGTTTACGTTTTAAAATAGTTACAAAACTAACGTAAGAGAGCATTCTATTGCACATAATTTGACCACTGCTGCACTCTTTGGAGAATTGCCTAAACGTGGAATAGACACAGTTATGATTTAACTCTGAATCATTATATATGAAGATTAAACGTGTCTCTGTTGGTCCATTTGAGTATATGTGCACTGTGTTCGTGTATAAGAGAGAGAGAGAGAGAGAGAGAGAGAGAGAGATGGGGAGGTAGAGCGGGACGGAGAATAGATGGAAATGTCACTCATCAAATACCAGAGGTTTTTTTGATCCGATGTTTCTTAACAAAATGGGCTCATACGTCTTAATAGGAAGAATCTATTGAAGACGGGAAATATCATACATTTAAGATTTTCAGGGAGGCGAGGTTTAGAATTTCGATTATGTGAATCTGTCACTGGTTGTACCTTATTAGACTTGTTTCAGCCCGTGTCTAAAATGCATAGTGATTTTGAACAGGTCTTGAAAGAAGGTCAAAATGGTACAGACAAACCATACTGCCTGAGGTGGTGTGTGTTTGAGAGAAAGAGAGACATAGAGACAAAGACAAAGACAGAGACAGAGACAGAAAGACAAACATATGTAAATATATTAATCTTAATTGTCATATTTGATAACAGAAATTATGAAATCTGCAATTTAAGGTATATTTTTCACGATCAAACTTTCAAAAGTTAACCGTTTTAAAACAAATTCTTAAACTTTTAACAAATTAAGTTTTTCTATTCATGCGCAGTGAAAGGTTAATCAGCTTTAATTTAAATATGTACTGATAATAAATTAGGCACACATAATATGATTGCAAACTAAATACAAGAATTGTATTCATCAATAGTGCGTCCTAAGTTCAAATGGAACCGTTGGTCTTGTGGAAGTGGTTCTTTATGCTAGTAGCTGGTAATCCATTCTAATAGAACTTGCGGCATGGCACTCATTGTGGCTGTATGGTGACGTACTGTGATCTAGACGTTGCCCTAGGTTATCGTATATGATGTGATACACGTTTCCCAAAGTGTACTAACGATTTGATAATTGGACAATAATACAATCTTGTGAAGATTCCCGCCAAAATCTCGATCTTGATCGCACTTTAAAGCATCTTTAAAATGTTAAAGTTTATTACTTCACTGAGACGTTAGTTGCTTATTAATCCTCTAACTATACAATTCGTACAATGTTCTCAGTACTAGGTCCTGCATTGGCAAAGCTTGATATAGTTACATCTCAATATTCGTCAGTCGATGCCCCTAGACGGTCACCTTCGACATATGGGTGATAGCATTCAGGTGAATCACATTGCATGCAACTCTCGATATCGAAGAAAAATCACTGTCTCATAAAGGGGCCAAAAAAAACTCGAATATAACTTTAAAGAACGTAGGGATTTCTTGGCAATACGCCAAAATCAGATCTCTCCCTTGTTCAATTGTGTTTAGTTTGCCTTATCGTCAAAAGTCTAGAATGGGCGCCAGCACACGTTCCTTCTTTCAGAAAGTTGGACACGGATAATTTCAGCACAAACAATTCATCCTGACCTTTGCAACTGAGCGCCTTCCTTTGTTCTTTTCGACGTGTTTCAGTGTGTTGTCGTTTAAAGAGTGGAACACTTTGCTGAATTACTCTGCGTCTTCTTATTCTGGCACAAAGGAAAATAGTCGCTTACTTCTTCTTTCAGTTTTAGAAAATTGTTGACGTAGCCTGAGACCAATCTCTTCACTGGAACTATTCTGTTGTTTTTCTGACATTGGACAATACCAACGTTTCGTACACTTTTCACAGATGGTATCCAAGGTCTAGAGCATGAAACAATTAGGTACTCACCATCGTTCCTATCAAGGCTCTTTTTGTGTTTTCGTTGCAGCATGGTCGATCATGATCACACGTTGTTTTTTGTTTTGTTTCCGTTAAGACATGGTTGAACTTGATCACACGTTTATTTTTTTCGTTTCAACATGGTTGATCTTGATTACACGTTGTTTGTTTTCGTGGCAACATGGTCGATCTTAATTACACGTTGTTTTTGTTTTTGTGGCAACATAGTCGATCTTGATTACACGTTTATTGTTTTCGTGGCAACATGGTCGATCTTGCTTACACGAGCAAAGCGAGAAAGGACGTATCGGTTTTTCGTGACAATTTTGTGGTTAAAAATGATGATACGAGATTCTCAGTGGCAGTATTTGACATTTGATCAAAAGTTCCTACCGACAAATGTGTCACGTACCGATGTTTTTTTCTCTCTCATATACCGCTCCGGTGGTCTAGTGGTTAGAGAGTCCGCCTCGGATGCGGGAGGTCGTGGGTTCGATTCCCGGCCGAGTCATACCAGAGACTTAAAAAATGGTACTAACAGCTGCCTCGCTTGGCTTTCAGCATTAAGAGGTTATTGTTAGGACTGGTCGGCCTGGTGTCAGGATAATGTGACTGGGTGGGACATCATGCTACATGTCTGCGGCATGATGCCCCAGTTCTAGACATCACTATAAACTGCCACATTGCAGACATCGTAGCGATATGACTGAAAAATTGTTAAAGCTACGTTAAAAATCAAAATCACATCACATCACATCATATATTTAACGTCTGTCGACCTCGGGGCTAAAAACGTCGGTCATTGTATTTGTCAATCTACCATAGCTAGTGCAGTTGTCAAATTGTAAAATTTCTTCCGAAAGTGATAATTGAAACTTTGATCTGATAGTACTCTAACACGATTATATATTTAAAATCTAAATCATGCGAACTAATCCGGATTTACATGGATTTCAGAAACTAAGCTACTTAGTCCATACATTTGTAAATGGTGTTCAATGTGAATTTTCTGCTTGTGCCCGTACAAAGTTGACTCTTGGATACAAAACTCCCCATGACGCATAAAGTGTCACTCTGTTATTATGACTCTAGGTTTTAAAATATGTAACAGAAAAAAATGCAACAGGCAGACTCAACCAACAATTTATCTGTCTAAGTTGCAAAGTAAAAATTAAAGAGACACTTTCAGTATCGTGAATTGAATCCCAATTGCTCCTCAAAATACGATCACAAGCCCATTATTATAGAATGTTCCGAATGACGACCAATCGTCTCGAACGTCCTGATGAACCACCAGTCCTGAGTGAACTGTTGCACCACTAGTGTTGAATGTATCGTTAAACCAACAGCAACTAATCTCCTGATGTTCCAATAATGTACCAAAATGATCCAATCAATCAAGTCTTTACATGCGTTCTTCCCAAATATATTTTAATGCAAACGTCAATGAGCACTTAGAAATTCTGAAGAACGATTTCATAAAATAATTCCTCTCTAATTATATCTCAACACAACAGTAAACACTGATAACAAAAGGATTCCAGACACATATCTTAACATATGATTTCATAATTTGTTTACTAAGGTGGCTGAGGACAGTTTCGCCTATAGGCTCCTTCTGTCTTTTTGAACTATTATTGTGTAATAATTAAAGATATGGATATATTTGTGAATTTGGTCTCAACGGCCTGCGTTGTTCTTGAAACTGATGTTAGGCATGTACACCTCATGGGGTCAGTGCACAGTATGTAGTCAGTGAAATACCAATAGACGGCTAGGAAGCAGAGCTAGCCACTTATAGCAGTAGACACGTCGGTTCAAGGCAAGCAGAATATCTAAAAACTGTTTTTCAATATTATCACCCATGGGAAAGTGCATGTATTTGCACTGTGAGAATCACGTGTTCTCACAAATAGCTTTCGAGCATAAAAATTGAGGGTGGGGTGCATCAACGTTTTATTCTATGAATTTCCATTGACTTGTCAGATTCAGTGAATGAGATTCTTATGTGTTGCTTTATTATACCTATCCAAAAATATGGACCTTTTTAATTTCACTCATGTATTTTATTTTTTATGAATTTTTTTATTTAGGCAGGTGTATGCAACATTAAATGTGAGCATACAAATTGTCCCTTGCATCCTAAGTCCATTTTACATACAACACAATCTTCCTACATACCAAAACACATAAATAAAGTTAGGCCTTAAAGTCAAATTTGAGTAAATATCTTACAATCAAGCCAAAAGTCAGGTGTGCAAAAAGTCTGCCATCACCTTCAATCACACATACAAGTCAAGTATATGATTTAAATGAATTATACGTAACACCATACTGCTGGTGGGTGATGTAAATGAAGAGCCTATGTTGTTAAAGTTTGCAAATACCAAACCACGCGATTAAAGAGTAGCAGTCAAAGACAACAAGGCAATGGAATATAATATTTACTTTAATGGTATTCTAGAATTATATTGACATTAGTCCATATTTTCTGTCCTTATCGTCTTTCTCCTACTCGAGGAAAAAAAAAAACGCTTCGATTATACTATCATACACAAAATAACGTTTCGCTTATATTCCCATACAAAAATAAACGCTTCCAGTATATTCCCATACACAAAATAACGCTTCGTTTATATTCCTATAGTGGTCTCGAATAATAAAACTGGGGGAATTGGATCGCATAAAGATAATGTTAAACCCGGAGGTGGGTGAGTCAAAGTTTATCTAATTTGAACCTACGTAGTAATATTAAGTCTCATCAAGGCTTACATATCACTACTGTTGGACTTTTCAGAGAATTGTATCATCGCTAGTCCTCAAATAAGGCCGCAGGTAGAGATAGAAACGGTTGCACTTCAGACATGTGACTGAGATTGTTTTCGTCTATCACGAATAATTCTAGGGAGGCGGAAAGATAAACCACGTTTCTACGAAATCTATCGCATCACTTTGAACTATATTCTCAAACTGAAGATGTTCTGTGTAGAGCTGCAAACTTGTATGTGTACCGTACGATACATGACATAACTTGTATGCGTACCGTATGATACATGACATAAGTTGTATGCGTACCGTATGATACATGACACAGGTTTAGGCATTAACATATTTAAAGCAGTTCAATCTTGCAACAGGTCTTCATACTATTGTGTTAGTGCATTCGTGTCATTGAATTAAAAAAGTTTTTCATTCCAAATCAGTTTCATGTATAGTGTGTGTGTGTGTGTGTGTGTGTGTGTGAGTGTGTGAAACATTTACAGTCCCTCGGACCTAATCCGTCTTGCCCCCAAAACAGCACTTTCAGCTTTTCTACTAGGTCAGTATTGTCCCATGCTATCTGAAGTGGCTATAAAGTCAAAATATTCCTCATTCATTCGTTTGCTTTCATTGCCTCTTCTCTACATGGGGGACCCGAGTGGCCGAGTGGTCTAAAGCGCTATCCGTTACGGATCACTGCCATCTCACCTCTGTCTGCGTAGGTTCGAGTCTCGGATTCGGCCAATGTGGGCATGTGAGAAAGCTTGCCAGCAGTTTCTCGAGGGTCGGTGGTTCTTTCCGGGGATTTCCCGGGTTCTTCCTCCACCATTAATACTAGCCGCCATGTATAGCCTATCGTGTGCTGAAAAATGGCGTTAAACCCTACAACAACAACATATCTACATGCTCGACCCTTTAAATCCTTTGTCAACGTGAAGTTATTTATGAGTAACACGTGAAGAACTAAACTAAAAAGACGAAAAGCAGGAGTTTGAAAAAGAAAATCACGATGGTTAGTCACCAATATTATCGTTTTAATTGTCACTAATTACCAATGACTCAGTGATAATACTCCTTATAAATTGGATTCTCAGATTGTATCTACGTCTCCTGTTGTTACTGAAGCATTCCTTAAGTTAAACCACACGGTAATCTTTCTGAGCATGCGCTACATAACTTATAGCTGCATCATAACTTTATTTGGAGGTCAAAGTACTCGAGCGAACAGTATTTAAGGCATTCGACGTAATCGTGCATATCATATGAGAGCGCCTATTGAAATATGGCTCACATGCAGCATACAGTTTATGACAATTCCAGCCGAATGTCTCGTAATCTGGAAACTGAAATGTACCCGATACATGATTATCACAGAGACAGACCTCAAGACTACAATGTTTCTGTGTTTCCAGAGCAAAACAGAGAATCACATTATGGCGTACCACCTATGACAAATAACCAGACAAAGTTGCCCCGTGCACATCTAATGTATCATCCGCAAGAAGGTGCAGCGCATGGGGATAAAGAATATAGGCATCAGGGTGACAATTTCAAAGTCGTTGAAAGGCAAGGATATCCAGCGCAATATGGTGCACCTCCTATAACAAACCGCCAGTCAAATGTGTACTCTGTGATCACCTCTCAACCGGAAACCTACGCTGGACAAATAACTCCATCTGACCAGTGGATTACTCCGACAACTGCAAGTGGACCGAATACATATGACGTAGGCACACTATGGCAAAGCAAAGGCTGGTTAGTTTTCAAGAGAGTGATTTCCATTGTTTTCATGGTAACAGATATTGTACTGGCATGGGTACAAATCACTGAGATGGACATAGTAGCCACCAATATATTGTATGTCAAAATATATACCGAGATTGGTTGCCCTCAAGCGCAGCCTGTTATTGTGACTTATAAAGTTCTTATGTCTTTCTGTACCCTGTTCACCATCGCACAAATCATCAATGTTATCGGGGAGACGGTATATGATGTAACTGACGGACAACATGGTTTCCAGTTTATTCATGGTTTCAACGAAGTCATCGTCAAAACAATTATCAAGGACATTCCACAATTCTTTTTGATGTTTATTGCTGTATTTTTTAAATGCGCATGCACCAGCCGGGTGGAGCGATGGTTCTTGTTTACTGCTGTCACTTTGATGCCAATGTTCTCTTGCAGTGTCCGACAAATCACATGCAAGCAGGAGGTAAAAAATTTGTGTACGTGCAAATGCGATTGTAACACAAAATGCTCCAACTCCGTAGAAGAATGTGGATGTACATGCCCTTATCTATGTTGCTATTTGCCCATATGTACCAAAGATTTTAAACCTTGCGTCCCTATATCCTTTTTTGAATTATTAGGTTGCTGCGAGAATGGCGGCTTCAAGTGTGACTTTACTCCTCGATCGAAGGATCCAGTGTTTGCTGAAAAACTGTGTAACAAACTGTATCCTTATCTGTCTATACTTCTCGGGCTAAACATCGTTGTAATGATTGTCCGCTGCGATATTCCGTTCGAGCTTTATCTAATAGACAAATGTCAATGGCCTATATTCAGATGTGTGTAGAATGCCATCCGATTTTACCCGATGAACGTTCTCAATAATCAATATAATCTTTTAATGATATATATATATATATATATATATATATATATATATATATATATATATATATATATATATATATATATATATATATATATCAGTATATATTTATCAGTAATTTCAAAATGTGATTTGCTTTTTTGTTTCATTTTCAGTTATCATGGAAAGAAGACACCTATTAATTTCATTAATATGATATAATGTCATAAAAATGGTTATAATTTCATTAATATGGTATAATTCCATTAATGTGGTATAATTCCATTAATGTGGTATAATTTCATTAATATGGTATAATTTCATTAACATGGTATAATTTCAATAATATGGTACAATTTTATTAATGTGGTATAATTCCATTAATGTGGTATAATTTCATTAATGTGGTATAATTGCATTAATGTGGTATAATTTCATTAATGTGGTATAATTCCATTAATGTGGTATAATTTCATTAATATGGTATAATTTCATTAACATGGTATAATTTCATTGATATGGTACAATTTCATTAATGTGGCATAATTTCATTAATGTGGTTTAATTTCATTAATGTGGTATAATTCCATTAATGTGATATAATTTCATTAATGTGGTTTAATTCTAATATGCTTCTATAAGCTAAGTTCATATCATTTGGAACCGTCGAATATTAACTGCCAAACTAAACAGCCGAGTTTGGTTTAAACGTCGTGTCAACAGAAACATATGTACAAAAATCAATACCATCCAAAAGAGTATAGCCAGTCGTAAGATGGATTGACGATGATAGTGATTCTTTTATGTTGATATATATATTCATACAGCCATGTTAGTATCATCTAGATATGTCTGTGATTGCATATTGAGACATACCATAAAATGGAAATTCAGCCAAACTGTAAACTGTATTAAACAACTAAAGAAATTAAAAAGAACCTTATTGGACCACATCAGCCAATTATGCAAAGATTTAAGCTAATCAAAAATATTTAGTAACATACTGTCACATCATTTACTGCTATTGTAGATTAAAAGCGCGTGCAATAAAATTAAATAAACTACTTAGGTAGCTTTACCTTTCGAACGCTGATTATATAATAAATCAAACGTTTACTCGTGACTTAAAGCGCGCTAAGAGTGATTACATACGCTATTAATTTGAATGTGTTTTGCTGGTCGTGCATCCACATTGCGGGAGTACCGCGGTAATTTTCATTTCTATAGGTTCAAAATATACTAGAAATGCGATCGATATCAGAATGTATGTCAAATTTATTGTTATGGTAGTTGAGAAAAGAATTAGCTCATATGACCATAAGAATATTTTGTTAATCGGCCTTGCATAGCAGCTCCTTCTTTTGTCATACACGTGCAAGGTCTTTCGGTACTGTTGTTTGTCAAACACCCTTAAATAGCACCTCCTTTGATTTCATACACGTGGAAAGGAGATCTTGCCGATACTACTGTTTGCCAAACAGCCTTAAGTAGCACCTCCTTATTTTGCCATTCATTTGCACTCAACAGTTGTAGAGACAATCGTATTATGAATGATTGGACTTTAATGACTACAATCTATATTCCTTTAAATGAGCTAGTAGCTATGATTTTTAGGCTATTCATTATCGGAGTCAAGTATCGATTTATCACCTTATAATCGGAGTCAAGTATCGATTTATCAACTTGTAATCGGAGTCAAGTATCGATTTATCAACTTGTAATCGGAGCAAATAAACAAAAATTATCATCACTGTCTTGATGACTCATTATTCTTTTTGTATATTTCGTTTTGAGTATAAAACAAAATGATTTGAAATATCTAACGAATACTTTTGCCGCGATCCCGGTAAAACAAAAGAATGCCTTAAAGGAAACTAGCTTCAGCCTGTCACCCGAAGGACTGCATTAAATAAGGGCCCTTTAATATTTCATATCGAGTTCTTTTTTTAAAGTTAAAAATCGATGTTTAACATTACATGCATTAATTGATTTCTTTTTCTGATACTGTACATGGTTTTAGTTCACATCTTGGTTGCCATAAAATGGTCTTATCCATAAATCAATAAAAAAATGTAATGATTTTCTTCTCCTATTCTCGCTCTCTCTATTTCTTCAACTCTTTCTCTAACACAAATACAACCTCGTTCCTTGATGTCAGCAGTGCATATCCCGAACTGAAAGTGAAAATTGAATTTCGTGCAATAGTCATAGCTAAATAACGACCGGCTTTACGCTTGTACTAAACGAAAATAGACAATAATTGAACTAAACAAAATTGTTTTCTATATGGGAATGATGACATCACCTTTTGTGGCAGATAGCTGAATCAACAACCGAGGAAAGATCCCCATGTCACGTAACGTTGAGCATGCTCTGCTGCATTGTATGTTACAATTTTAAAAACAATATTGTTATTAAGTTTTAGAAATATATCGTGCATTTCATTCGTCTATAGATTGTTTTGTGGGTTTTTTGACGATTCGTGAATATAGCACTTTCACTGGCGGAAAGCTTATTTAAACATAAACTGTTCTGGTCTTTTGTTATGTTCCAGCTGGGGACTAATAATAATCGTGCCATTTTTTATGTATACTATAGTAAAAGTCACACATACCATGTTGGCCATCAAGACCGACTATTTCAGTAATGGGTGTCATTTAATAGAATTTGATCCTACATACCTTTAGGTGGGAAGTATTAATTTCATTTGGATTCTTATACATCCACATTCCTTTGGAAGATTATTATTTGGATGCCCCAAGAAGTGCATACAGCAAAATCAATATTAATGTACGCAGACATTTTTGGATGAAGTTAACATAATGTGCGATCTAGTACAATCCGGATTCAATATCGCGCGCTGTGATGTCACAATGAAAGCTACGCCTGTTGATAAACAAATTAGTACTACCCTATATTTTGTCAATTCCACTCGAAATGCACTCCTGTTGACTCAAACTTATTACATGGCCACAGCTGTAAAAGACCATAGTGATCCATCATTTTCGTGTGTGTGTGATTAAGATTTTGAACGTAGCTTTAACAATTTTCCAGTCATAACGCTACGATGTCTGCAGTGTGGCACTTTATAGTGATGTTTAACACTGGGGCATGATGCCGCAGACATGTAGCATGATGTCCCACCCAGTCACATTATCTTGACACCAGGCCGACCGGTTCGAACACTTACTTCTTAATGCTGAGCGCATAGCAAGGCAGCTGTTAGTACCATTTTTAGAAGTCTTTGGTATGTATCGGTCGTGGTTCGAACCCACGACCTCCCGCATCCGGAGCGGACGCTATAACCACTGGGTCACCGGAGCGGCCATCATTTTCGTCTCGACTTTTCTTGAGGACACTTAATGTGCAGATCATTCACTAGTCGGGATCGAATAGACTTTGGTTAAAGAAAAGTAGTGTTAAATTTTAACAATAAATAATTACATGCAATTTAAAATGATTAAATGCGCATACATGAACAGTGTGACTTCTACTGTAGTGATAGCAGAAAAATTTTAAAAGAGCAGAAAATACAGTATTTGAACGATAAATGTTAAAATTATCTAAACCTGTTATGCTCATACGTATATACGGTTCGGTACCTTCTCTTTTATATATTATGATAGAAAGGGTCTTATGTCAGAAGAAAAACAAATCTCAGATATCCTATCCACTCCGAGGAAGAAGAAGAAAACAAACCCAAATCTACTATCAACACTGGGGAAGAGCCCCCCCCCCCCAATATACTATCTACACACGGGAAGAAGAAAATAAACCCAAAATATGCTATCAACACAAACGTACGCGAACGCATACACACACACACACAAACACACACACACACACACCACAGAGGAAATAATTGGTTTTTTTTTAAAACAAACCCGAAATATACTATCCACACCGGGTAAGAGGAAAAATAACGAACCTAAATACGCTATCCACACACGGGAACAGGAAGAAACCAAACCCAAATTATACTATCCACACACGGGAAGAAGAAAAAATAGACCCCATATCTACTATCCAGGAAGGGGAAGAGGAGAACAACAAACCCAAAATATAATATTAACACACACGGGAAGAATGAAAAACATACCCAACCCAAAATATATTATCCATGCACAGGCAAGAAACAAAAAATAAACCCAAAATATACACTATCCACACATAGGAAAATTTACTATATGAAATAATAACAACAAACAAAAAGTAGAAATTATGTGAATACCATCCCACATAGGAATTCAAGAAAATGCATTAGCTGATGGGGCCGACAAACAAAAATCAAAAGACCCAAACTCTCAACCCATAAAGTACAGTGTAACTGAAATAAACAGCATTATTAAAACATATATCAATAACAAATGGCAGGTAAAATGGAATCCACCGGACGGAAACTCTTTACCGTCCATAGTAAAATAGTAAAACAGAGAGAGAGCTATTAAACCGCCCACAGTAAATAGCCCTGAACGAAAAAACAGAATTACGACGGGAAAAAAACCAAGATAGCTAGCTGTTTTGGGAAAGACGCATGGCCCAAACGATCCAACATCAACGGCTTCCACTATATAATTCCCGAAGATATGCATCATATATTCAACATCTGCCCCACATTTATGTCAGAAAGGAAAAAATTCCAAAATTGCTCAAAGAAAAACCCTGTATTTCTAGGAAGCAGAAACCCTAATCTAAATAGTACATGCCAGAACATCATAATCGATACTAGTGAAACAGGACTAACCAACAAAATCTAAGGAAAAAAATGTAACATAAAAACAGACTTTCCCAAGGAAGGATTTGCAGGGGTACGCAGCGTGTCACCTCTAATGGTGAAGAGCGAAAGCAGTCATGTCGTTTAGGACATGGTTTCGCCTGTGAGCATTCTTGGACCCACCACATCTCCCTCTTAAGATACGCCATAAAAAAGGTTCCACCTTCTAGATGGATGTCTTCGAAATGTCATCGAGACCTGATTACTCAGCGAAGATATCCGTCTCAAACAAAGCTTATCCCATTGGTCTTAATTAAATAGGCAATTATCAAAGATTATCCCATTGTTTTTATAAACACAAAAAAACACGAACTAAATAAATAACCAAGCTATAGCGGGAGGGGGGATTATTTTTTATATATAAATTTCCTCTGCTTTATCCCGCTCCATCATCTTTAGTAACATCTCCATCCTAACACAATTCTATAGCCCAAAGGTGACAGCTATCAATCAGGAAAGGGTTACAAACTTAAGAAGGACCAAAAAATAAGAACTGATCAGGTGGTCAAAACACCCAGGACTTTCAGAAAAATAGGACCGACAATTAACTTCTATGAGGTGGTCTAAACACCAGAGACCATTAGGCCCAGCAGCACAAAGCGGCAACAAAAATATCCAACTCCAAGGTAAAAGGTTAATATAAGTACCCAAACGTACAAACGGATAAGGTGGTTTTAAGCCGAAAGCATCGGGCCAAGGCCACAAGGTGGAAAATCTAGATCAGGAATCTAATATAGCTGTCATCTAGGTAACCACGTCGTCTTCTCTAAACCACTCAAAAACAGTAAAGAGGTTTTAACTCAAAATTCGTGAAAGACTACAATCTTTAGTACATGTTCCTGGAGTCTCTGAGTATCATCCTGTGATCCTGCGCCGACCTGACCCGCTTCCGCCCTTGCCTTAGACAGACACCACAATTATCAGCGTGCAGTGCACGCATACATAAATCTACATCTGATATCTTCTTACACTGACCGACTATAGCTTCTTACATGTGTGTTAGTTCTATTCGCACTCATGTACTCATTACAGTAGATACAGACTTAACCATGAGTGTTTGTTCTAACTCATGAAAACAAACATTATAGGCTATATCGTACAATTTAGTACCATGACCTACCAGCTAAATTATCAGCAATCTTTGAGTGCAGATATGCTTTGGGGTTGTGACACTGATTCCTTCCCCCACGATTAAATTATAAACCTACCGTGTAGGCATTAAACAGTCGCACATGCCTTAGCAGGAGAACGCGACTATAATTAAACTAAGCAAGAAAGCATGTCTGGTACCCAGCTTTGACTGGGCAACAAGTTTGAAAAAATAGTTTGTTCAGCAACTTAAAAGACAGTTGATATTGGATGGTGGATGTAGTCTATGCAGTGGAAAGGCTTGACCATGAATGAAGGTATCCAGTTACTAAAGACTTTGTGACCAGCCTGAAAGTAGCCAGCGATCTAGTGAACGGCATAATAGAGGAGGAAGTGGAAACTTTAAGAGGCTTCATTCATCCTAAGCATGTAAGAGTGGGAACATTGAAGCAGGCCCTTGATAATGTGATCAAAGTCAGGTGTTTTTTTTACAAGACATGTTGAATTTCACATAGTGGTCTTTTATAAAGTGTGGTCTAGACAAATTAAAAAGGAGAAGAAATGATGAGCAAAGTGCTGGAAGAAGAGGTGAAAAGGATTAAAGGTAACTGGGGTAAAGAGAGATTGGAAAAAGAAAACGGAAAGAAAAAATAGGACTTTGACAAAATGAACGAGAATTTGATCAAGGTGTATGAAAATTTTAGATCGATGGGATATCCTGAATAGATACCATAAGACACCATAAGATGAAAAGAAGACGAAGAAAGGAATCATGTTTGCATATTACTGAACGATACTGTACTGAAAGGTAAATAGGCACATACTGAAAAAGTAGTTCCAAAGCTTCAGTTAGAGCATTAATGTGGCCCATAAAATTAGAGATTACACGGAGGATTTCGTGTAATTGAATTTTTTTAATGTTATACACGGGCCCAATGCGATTAGATTTGTCTTTCGATAAAGTCTGAATATTCTATACGAGTCATTTGGTTGAAAATGTACTGTGCTAATGATCTATACACTTTTAAGATTTTCATTTATATTTAGTGTTGTCGTACATTTCTTCTGAATATTTACTAGTATATATAAAAACTGACGCACATTATATACGTTTCATTATATATATATATATATATATATATATATATATATATATATATATATATATATATATATATATATATACATTAAAAATAACATGGCAGTTAAAGTGTTGGTATAACAAAGCAATTTGATATACCAATATTATTGGTATATCAAATTGTGATCCGCCAATGGGGCAATAATACACATATATAAACATTCTCGCGAGCGTCTGCAGCTGATTCTAGATCAATGATCGATTTCCACACATTAATCACTAGTGACGTATGAGAATAACGATGAAAAGTATTAATAACCCCCGATTTCTATAACAATTCAGTATGGTACACATTTTCATCGCGATCCTTTCTGCTTTCTGTTTCCACGTCACGTCTCATGCATAATGGACAAACTGCGCAGAAATGTGGAGTGAGAGAGAAAAGGAATTTGGGCTGGATTAAAATTTTGAAATAGAAATTACACCAAGTAATCTAAAAGAATATGGTTTATCGTAACGATACGCGTGCACTTTCTTGGGATCTACCCTCAGTGTTTATCACTGATACAAAGGTACAACCCAGGTCGACAATATACGGTAAATTTCATGGTTTCATGGTACACATACTGTTATGTATCTAATATTTTGTTGTTGTTTCTTAAACATATTATAACGTTCTAAAAATCGGTTATTATTAATTAAATATAAAAATGTCCAAAAGGCTTCTCTCTCTCTCTCTCTCTCTCTCTCTCTCTCTCTGGATCGTAGCAAGATACGTGCTAAAATCTATGAAATGACGAGCGTAGAGGATTTTCGTTTGTTTCATTCCACGATGTCTTTGGACTTATGAATGATGGTAAAAGTTAAGCCAAACCGACCAGAGGATGAGAGAGAGAGAGAGAGAGAGAGAGAGAGAGAGAGAGAGAGTTTGGTCGATGGTACTGTTACTAAAGCAGAATAATGAGTTAGACCAAATGCAGATATGTTAACAAATGTAATTACCTCTTCTTGGTTATTCATTTCGCTTAGTTTCTAGTCCACATTAATTTATATGAGCCGGTACGTGATGCTAAGCGTTTATGTGACTGGCGTAGCTAACCAAGCGCTCTTGGTGCTCTACTTTCATCATTAAAACCATCTTTCAATATATTGATTTCATCAATGTCAAGAAAAATAGAAACTACAAATGAGGAGGCCATATTGACCCTATTCCTACGGATGACTACTGGTAAAGGAGCACTAGTTCTACTTCCGTTAATCATCATAGATCTTTGACTGGTTGCGTTTTTCTCCCCAGGGAGCGTAATCCTGAACCCTTTAAATGTTCGACTAGTAGTCCTCGTAAGTACAGGTTAATAACATTCAGTTTTAAAATGTCAATGTAATTCAGTTCTTAATATTTATTCTTTGACTTCATTTCATGTACCCCAGGAGAGGTGCCAACAATCATATCCTCTTACAGATTACGATCACATGGACAACACATGTAACGAATTTAACGAGTTTAGCAAAGCGTTCTAGAAAAGACGCAGTTATAGAGAGACGGATGAGCGTGCTGAAGAAGGATATAAAACTATCTCAACTCATTTTATTAAACAGCGAGAAAAACCGGCATATTTTCCATGAAAATAGGCAGAATCACTTCAGACACATGTTGACCGAAGATGTGTGGTGTATAATTAAGGTGATGACTTTTACGCAAGCTGCATTCTAAATATCAAGATAGCAATACATACTATTATACTATGTTACTCTGTTTTCTAGTACATTTAAAGGATAGAGATGAAAAGGTCAAAACTTAGTTTCAATTCGTTTCGATAACTGTATTTCTATATTGTGCCGGGTTGCGAAGCAATTCTAGCTCATGCCTTGATAATGTCTGTCGAAAACTCTGTCCACCTGATATATAAATAAATCCTCACAACTAAACACAACTATATATATATCCCAAGACAAAATAACTACTAAAAATATATAGTTCTTAATTCCAAGTAATTCTCCTCTTATATATAGAACCAATACGCAATTACTAAAACAGAAAGACGCTCAATGACCTATTTACAGTGCAGACCAAACCTGGAAATAAGGTACGGTGGTTTTCGCTAGCTAATTAGAAATTATGTCAGCATGGCCATTCAAGAACGCATGTCCTGAATTCAAATCACCTAAGCATGTTTACATCAGCACGAGCATTACCCAGCCTTGAATCTGTGAATGAATATAATCACGATGAAGATGAAGACAAAAATGCCCTCATCTGAGATTACAAATCCCTTAAAAACGAAATTAGCAATTACACTTATATTAATTAAATAACCAATATAAGTTAGTATCATACAAATAACATATGTATATATGTATATAAATATATATATATATATATATATATATATATATATATATATATATATATATATATATATATAGAGAGAGAGAGAGAGAGAGAGAGAGAGAGAGAGAGAGAGAGAGAGAAGTGTGTGTGAGTCTTGTGATGATAAGACTGCAACAGAAGACTTCAACATCTCATAAAGACAAATGCATTCTATGTCACAGTGATTATTTATTTAATCCAATCCGCTTAAATCTGTATTTGGAAATTATAATCTGCTTAGGACCCATATTTGGCAATTAAATAAATGATTAACTAAAGTACAATTACCAATTTTGTTTGCTCTGAAAATTCTTGTTTTTCTTGATATTCTTGTAATGCTTAATTTAGAGATAATGAATTATTTGGGATATAAATTATTGCTTGCAAATTGTAAGTTAATACACAGATTGCACTCTTTCGCCTTCTTGTGCATCTCAAAACTAGAATATAGTGCTATTGTGCCATTTTGTTTCAAGCCAATAAGTGGGAATATCCAGTTTGAAAATGACAGGTTTATAATGGCCATAATGTTTGGCAGATACAATGTTTTCCTTTGTGCTTATTGTTTGTCATATTCGTCTCGGTTTTGTAACTTTGCCTTGTTCAAACTCTACGTGAGAGTCAATGCGGCTATTAAAAGGGATTAGTTTTGTACTGTTATATTTTCTTTGTTTTACGATCAGTCTAGCCAATCCCTGACGCACATGACCCCTTTCTGGATCTAGAACACTTGTAAGAATGGTTATTCTTTATTATACAGTCTGTCTGTTTGTCTTTATATATATGAAGCATTTCCTTTCTTCCTCAGGTGCTACGTATGCATACATTCTAGTAACGACAGGTCCCTTCCTTATTTTCTTTCTGGGACATCTCATTCTCTTCCTCTGCCAAATTTGCTGTTCGCCATGTGTAGCACATTTTGCCCAGACAAATAGGGTTCAACTCAGCAAAGCAAACAAACAAAACTCCAGTTCGTAGATTAAAAAACCAGATAAGTCTTCATGAGGTAAGGATTGCTTGTTCATTTATCTGAGCACGCACTCATATTACATTTCGAGGAAAGTAGTGAATGGGGACGATCTAGGGACAATGGGACTTATCATTAAAAACACCGCTGGGACGATCTGGGGACTATGTAAATTTAACATGGAGAAAAATCGTGGGACTGTCTAGGGACAATGGGAATTAACATGGGGAATAGTTCGTGGGACTGTCTGGGGACAAGGGGAATTTAACATGGGGAATAAATCGTGGGACTGTATAGGGACAATGGGAAATTAACATGGACATAAATCGCGGGACTGTATAGGGACAATGGGAAATTAACATGGAAATAAATCGTGGGCATGTATAGGGACAAGGGGAAATTAACATGGGATTTAAAAAAAAAATAAAAAAAGGGGGTTGGCAATTAAAAGTCGATCTCTTTTCAAGAAATTGGAGTGGCCCTGAAAAGGGCCTTTGGATTTATGTTAATATGCCCTTAACATAAAGGGCATCTGCGGCATCTTCTTGTCCTCAAGCTGCGTCTTACTGCAGGGCCATAAACCAGAGGCCTCTTGAGGCAACCTTGTCTCTCCACATACGCTCTTCGTATCCACAGACTGGTGTCTGACCTGTGGACAACTGTCCACTTGGATCGGACACACATTAGCATGTCCGTCCTGAACATCATTGAAGAAACAAGGGTTGATGATTCGACTGTGGTCCACATCTTGAGGCAACGAGAACAGGTGAATCATTTCAGTGAACTGCACTTATTTATAGGTAGAGGAAGGATTGAAACGGATTGAGTTCATTGACCAATCCAAACACGCGTTACAAAATTCAGTCAGTCCGCATCCAATCCGAAGAGAACAGTCTGTGACGTCACGTGGTCTATATAGATTCGCTAGCGCCTGTGCGCTGTCAATCCATGCGACAGTGATTCAACATGACGGAAACTCAGAAAACGATCAATTGGGGTGCACCAGCAGTGCAGCCCGCCCAAGGGAACCCGGACTTACTTTCAGAAGAGGTAAATTGGGATTTTGTGGATTTTCTTACCTCGCAAGAATTTGTTCCGGAACCTTCATTACCACACGTGGAGAATTTTAGACAGAGACAGAAAGAAGAATTGGAGAAATTTATACAGCGGCAAAAGGAAGCAGAACAAGCTTTTCTCCTACAGCAACAGCAACAAGAAGAAGAGGTAAGAAAAAAAACAAGAAGAAGAATCAACAAAGAAACAAGAGGGTGAAAGTCAAATCGTCACGGTACTGTTGAACATTTTAGCGGAGTTAAGAAGTCTGAAACAAATGTATCAGACTTCTTTATCACGACCGAAGAGAATACGACCTTCCCGAGCTAAACACGCCAACCCTGTGACTAAGCCTACCGTACTACCCTTAGTGATTTCAACCAAATCATCATCATCAGAAGTAGGCCTCGGCCGTGGCAAAAGCTTAAGGCAGTTAAAGTTGATTGCTTAAACTCACCCCAACACCAAAAACCAAAGGCCCTTTTCAGGGCCACCCACTTCTCTCGAAAAGAGATAGACTTTCAATTGCCAATAACTTAAAAAAAACATTTTACCCCAATAGTACGTGTATATGAGTGCGTGAGTGTAGCTTCTTATTTAAAATCAAAACACAAAGACACTTACCTTTTTATACCTAATTTATTCTTTTATCAATAGTTACAATCCAATTCACAATTCACAACAGAGCACTTTAAAAAGTACATTCACTTCTTCTGTCTCACTGTTTAGTCTCTCTGTTTTTTAAATTTCTTCACCGTCACAGTCTTTTTCTCCTCTTCCTCCTCACTTTCTTCCCTTCTTCTTTTCTTCTCCTGTTTCTTTTCCTTCACCTGTCTGCTATCTTCCTCCTCTTCTTCTTCCTCAGAAGAATCCCTCTCTTCTGACTCCTCCAGTTTCTTTTTGGGGCAATCTGGAGACCAATGTCCTTTTTCTTGACAATAATAACAGGTATCTTGACTTTTGTCTCTTCTAACCCCTGTTTTTCTTTTTTGACGGTCTGGACACTCTGAAGACCAATGCCCTTTCTTCTGACAGATATAGCAAGTATCTCCACTTTTATCTCGAAAAGAAGGAGAGTAGTCCGAAGGCTGGTCTGAAGAAAATTTTCTAATGACCCCTCACAAAGCTCTGATGAAACGTTTGATTTGGCTAGTCTCTTCCATCGTTGTGCTCGGTTAGAGAGTGAAATGAATAGTGAAGGGACAAGGCACACACCCTTTTATATACGCTGGTCTGCCAGGACTATAAATTAGTCCATGCTGTTTAAATTTTAGTCATTTGACGTTTTTCACTCAAGATGAAACGATCCAATTCATTTGAGAAGAAAGAAGAAGAAAGTAAGAGGCAGAAACGTGATCTATCGCCTCGTACCAGGGCTGAATTCTTGGCACAAATTCATGCCAGTGATTTTGAAGAGGACATGAGTGAACCAGAATCCAAACGCTCTAAACAAAGTTCACCACCCTTAGTTAACCCTGAAAAGTACTATTCCATTCGAGAGACAGAAAAGCGCTCCTCTAGAATATATAGAACCACGGCTTACAAATACACGGTGAAGTTTAAAGATTTCAAGGCCGAAGTACCGTTAGAGAAAGCAGAAGGGTTCATCACCGGGTTTTGGGATTCTTTAGTTACCACACTCAAGCAACAATGTCAACCCAAAGAAGACGATCGCTTGAGACCTTCCATAGAACACGATGGTTTGAAATCCCCTGTTTGGATCGAGTTTAGCACCCCTGCAGAATTGGCCGCTTCCAAAGTCATGGACAAGATTACACGTGCAACAATCCAATGACCCGTTTGACATCACCGATGGAAAAGCCACACTGTCCATGACTCACGTCTCTCCTCCTCAAGGGACCGGACAACGCAATAAGGTGTTATTGGTGAACGACCTTCGCAACACCAAAACAAGTCTCGTCCGAATTCACAACCCTCAAGACCAGATGTGTTTAGCCAGGGCTATTGTGGTAGGACGAACCTATGCCAACAAAAACGACACGGTAGAATGGAAAAGAGCCTGGGAGAATATTCGAACATCGGACCGAGCCAAACAACGAAGTGAAGCAGAACTCCTGTTGCAACAAGCCGACTTGCCCAAAGACAAACCCTGTGACATTCCTGAAATGCAAAAATTGCAAGATGTCCTAGCTCCACGATACACCTTGAAAGTGCACCCTCAAGAAGTGCGCGGACCTCTGTTGTTTCGAGGGAAAGACTTTAAGGACGGAAAATACGTTCATGTCTATTATCACGATGACTATTTCGATACCATTACCAGCATCACTGCATTCCTGGGATACGATTATTACTGTGAGAAATGTGACTATGGTTATAAGAATCGAGAGCAACACAAGCATTGTGGATTGAAATGCTCAGATGTTTGGCCTCTCCACCCTGTCTGAGCGAAGGACCAGTGCCTTGTTCAACTTGTCTGCGCACGTTTGTCAGCCCTACCTGTTACCAACAACATTTGAAGACGCAAGGTTCACAGCAGAAATGTGCTTGTCAACTGCTGAGATTGTGCCCCGCGTGTGGACAAGGCATACGTGCCAATAGTGCCAAGGCACACGTATGTTCAGGAAAGAAAAAAGGTCACATTTGTCACCACATCGTGGACTTGGAACACCAATGCTACGTGCAAAAATACCAACCCCCACCAGAGAAAGAGGACGGTCACAAGAAGAAAGGCAATTTCATCTTTTTTGATTTCGAATGCATGCAAGAGACCAGTATTCACATTCCTAATTTCTGCGTGGCTCATCGAGCGTGCGAGAAGTGCATTCAGGAACCTATCTTCAGTCATTGCCCTCACTGCAGCAAGATTCCCAGAGGGCGTGAAAAAATCTTTCGAGGACCGAACACGTTAGCCGATTTTGCACAATGGGTCTTAGACCCCATCGACAAGACGTGGAGCCAAGTGATGGCTCACAATTTCTCCGGATACGATGGACAGTTTCTTTTGAGATACTATACGGAACAAGGCACCGAGTGTCCTAAAGTCACTTTGAACGGAGCCAAAATCATTTTCATGCAAGTGGGACAAGTACAGTTTAAAGATTCGATGAGTTACTTGGCCATGCCTTTGAGCCGAATGCCTAAAACGTTTGGAAGGACAGAAATGGCTAAAGGGTACTTTCCACACTTTTTCAATACGGAAACCAATCAACACGCCGTTCTACCCCATTTACCTGAGGCTCACTATTACGACCCTGACAACATGCGTACCGAACAACGAGAAGCTTTCTACGCTTGGTACCAGGCTCACGCCTCCGACCCTTTCGACTTTCAGGAAGAAATGTTGAAGTATTGTCGTTCCGACGTGGACATTTTACGACGTTGCTGTGGAAAATTTCAAGAACTGTTCATGGAACACGGAGGGGTCGATCATTTGAAAGAAGCTTGCACCATTGCCAAAGCGTGTTCCTTAGTGTACCGGCAACGATTCATGCCTGAAAACACCGTGGCAGTCATCAGTCCTCAAACGACGAACTATGTCAAACGTCAAAACTCGGTCAAAGCCCTACGCTGGTTACATTACTTCTGCGACAAGGAAGACAAATGGATTCAGCATGCCCGCAACGGAGGGGGTGAAAAGACCATTGGAACGCATTCGGTCGATGGCTGGGACTTAGAAAACCCCAAGATCGTGTACGAGTTTAACGGTTGCTTATTTCACGGATGTCCCATCTGTTACCCTGACCGTGGCACTAAAAATCAGTTTTTACAACGAACCATGGAAGACTTGTACCAGGACACTTGTCAGCGACGCCTAAAGTTAGAACAGGAAGGATACCAAGTGGTGGAAATGTGGGAACACGAGTACGATCACCGTTTGAAAACCGATCCCGAGTTTAAACGCCTCGTGGAAAGTTACCAGTTCATGGACCCGCTGAACCCGAGGGATAGTTTGTACGGAGGAAGGACCAATGCCACTTGTTTGCTGTACCAAGCCGACGAAGAGAAAGGAGAAGAAATCAAATACTTGGACGTGTGTTCGCTGTATCCCTACGTGTGCAAATATTGTCGCTTTCCTGCAGGGCCCCCACAATTGTTCACGGAACACATCGACCTGAAAAACATTCGACAATACGAAGGCTTGATCAAGTGCAATGTTTTGCCTCCCACGGACTTGTACTATCCCGTATTACCTCACCATTGCCAAGGCAAACTGATGTTTCCTTTGTACCGTACTTGTGCCGAAACGTGTAACTAAGACCAGCCTTGTCAGCACACCCAGGAAGAACGGGCCTTGACGGGAACCTGGGTCAGCGTAGAATTGTTCAAAGCTCTGGACATGGGATACCAACTGTTAGAAGTGTACGAAATTTGTCACTTTCCCAAGACACAACAATACCACAAGGGTGACCCCACGCAGAAAAGCATTTTCGCCGACTACGTGGATGCCTTTTTGAAACTGAAACAAGAAGCCAGTGGCTATCCTTCCTGGTGTCACACTCCCGAAGACCAAAATACATTCAAAGAGAAATACTGGGCACAAGAAGGCATTACTTTAGATCACATCGAGAAAAACGAAGGCAGGCGATCGTTTGCCACAGTGATGTTAAATTGCTTGTGGGGTAAAATGGCACAACGTCCGTGTTTACCCAAGACGGAGTATTTGAGAGAACCTTCTCGCTACTTTCAGATGATTCACGACAAAACCAAATTCATGAAACACGTGGACGTCGTTCGCGAGGATTTGATCTTGGTCAATTACGAAGAAGATCTGGACTTTGTACTAGACGACCCTTTTGGAAATGTCATCATTGCGGCTTACGTGACAACTCATGCTCGCTTAAAATTGCACGAAGCTTTAGAACTGTTAGGGGAACGGGTCCTGTACTTTGACACGGACAGTTGCATTTACATCCATCACCCGAGTCAACAGCACCCTGACATCGAAGGAGACCGTTTAGGAGCCTGGACAGACGAGCATCCCGACGACAAGATTCTAAGTTTCGTCAGTGACGGTCCAAAAAATTACGGCTACGAATACCGGGACCCACAAGGAGAAGTGCACACGACGTGTAAAGTGAAAGGATTGACTCTGAATTATCGTACCAGTCGCGTGGTCAACTTTCGGGTATTGAAAGAAGCCTTGGAATCTGGAGAGGATGAACACTTTAAAGTGACCACCTATCAACCCAACAAGATTGTACGTTTACCCACTCACCACATTGTCAGTCGACCCTTGGAAAAAGTCTATCAAATCGTGTACCAGAAGCGAGTGCGACTTCCCAATCATTTCACCTTACCGTATGGACACGTCGGTATTGGTCTGTATATAAAAAGGAACCCTAGGCATGATCGATAGTTCATTGTGACTACCAAGACCAAGCGAACAAGATGAATACTTTCAGAGTAACACAAAACAAGTTTAGAAAGGCACAATTCAAGTATGGGGCTTCTGAAGTGGAATGCGATTGTGAACCTTGCGATGGGAACGATGCTGTACGCTGTGACCTTAGCGATGCCGTAAAGCATCATGGGAACTTTGTTATCACTACCCCTATCATGGAAAGTGATGCTGTGAGTGTCAAACCTGAGGGATGCGAAAGCGATGCCGCTCGTCCTCTTGGACATTTTACTGGGTTTCGTTTTAAAGGTGGATGTTCACCTTCACGTCTACCTCACTACGGATGTCATCCAGCCCTGAGCAAACTCCTGTCCATGTCACCCAACCCTCATCGAAACGAACCTGTGAAAGACGAATATTCGTTTCCTATGCGTTTGTCGGAATACTGCGACTTTGAAAATCGTCTTCAATCGTTCAAAGGAAAATGGCCTAAGTATCTGGGAGGACCAACCCCCGAAGAATTAGCCAGAGCCGGATTGTTCTACTTGGGCGAAGGAGATAAAGTCAAGTGCTTCAGTTGCGGTGTGTCACTTCATCACTGGGAACCGCAAGATTCGGCCTACGTAGAACATGCTCGATGGTCACCGAATTGTCATTACTTACCCTTAGTGGGACCGAGACATTGAAGTAACTTACCATAATCTGTTTATGGATACTTTACAAGAGAACATTCGTGCTTTGCCTGTGGAGTTGAGAGAACGCATTTACCAAGAGTTGGTCAAAATACAAGTGAAACGTAAAGAACAGCTGCATCCGTTACGTCACCAGATCTTTAACCACTGGTACCTGAATGGTATAAGAGAACTGATTCGTCAGAAATTGTTTCAGTGGTCAGACCTTGTTCAATACTTCCAGGGCCCCGATGATCCACGTGTTGATCATTTTGGTTACTTCGAGATTCACCTAGTGCAACGCATTGAGGAAGACAAGTTAAAGGATTACCAACATATTTTACGTGGAATCTACTTAGCTGAAGAGGAAACTTCTAAACAAACTCTGACGTTTAGGTTACAGTGTGCAAGATTTAGATTCCCTACTGGAGAACGAAGATCTCTGGCTAGAAAGTACGTATATTGTTTCCGAAACAAAGAGACTATAAAAACAGGCTGCCATGCTACGACTTATGTCACATGTAATTCAACAGATTCCGTGGAAGGAACTCAATGACCATATTCAAACCGTGGATCATTACCATCGATTGTTACAAGAACTGTATCCATTCAATTTGGGTGGACAAGTGGTGTGTGTCTTAGTGACTTGTTTTCTGGGATTTCGTTTACCAGCCGTTTTTTTGTGGACTCTTTACGATCAGTACTTACCACCTCAATGGCCTTAATGTCGATAGTAGATCATATGAAATGAGAAAAGTAGGGGATGTTTTCCTTCACGTCCGCGCTTTAACTATAAAACTAACAGTGTTTGCCATTGGAGCCCATTCCACGGAATAAGCAAACAAGAAGATGCTAGCAGCTTCAGCTTTGTATAACAACCTTATGGGAAGTTGGTACTGGATGGTGGATGGATTTAATGTAGCAGAAAGGCTTGAACGGGAATGGAGGCATGCAGTGACAAAAGACTTCGTCTCAAGACAAGTAACCAGCCTCCACTTAGCAATCGATATTGTGAAAGAAATGATAGAGGATGAGGAGAAGAGAATGAGAGGTTTCATTAACCCACCGTATGTGAAAGTGGGCAAGTTGAAAGAAGCCATAGTTTATGTGACGAGTGTAAGGTGTTTTTTTAGAAGACATTGTAGAATGGACAGATTGGTCTTTTGTGAAGTGGGGCTTAGACAAGCTTAAGAAAGCGGAATAAGTAATGAGGAAAGTGCTGACCGAAGAGGTCAAGAACATCAAAGAAAAGTGGTCAAAGGAAAGAAAAGAAGAAGAAAATAGAAAGAAAAAGGAAGAATTAGAGAAACTAAACGCTAACTGGATGAAAATCCAACAGAAGTTCCGAGCCATGGGTCACCCGGACTGGATACCGGAAACAGAAAAGAAGAAGAAGAAGAAAGGAATGATGGAAAAAATTAGGGGATGGATAAAGAAGTTAAGGAGTTAGAAGAAGAAGAAGAAGAAGAAGAAGAAGAAACCCAAAGGCCCTTTTCAGGGCCACTCCAATTTCTCGAAAAGAGATCGACTTTTAATTGCCAACCCCCCTTTTTTATTTTTTAAAAATCCCATGTTAATTTCCCCTTGTCCCTATACAGGCCCACGATTTATTTCCATGTTAATTTCCCATTGTCCCTATACAGTCCCGCGATTTATGTCCATGTTAATTTCCCATTGTCCCTATACAGCCCCACGATTTATTCCCCATGTTAAATTCCCCTTGTCCCCAGACAGTCCCACGAACTATTCCCCATGTTAATTTCCATTGTCCCTAGACAGTCCCACGATTTTTCTCCATGTTAAATTTACATAGTCCCCAGATCGTCCCAGGGGTGTTTTTAATGATAAGTCCCATTGTCCCTAGATCGTCCCCATTCACTACTGAGGAAGATTGTCTTGCTTTACTAAAGTTACTTTTCTTGGAAACAATTATACCGTCATAAATCGCAATTTTATAAAGCACGTGATCTATTACGTCATTATAAATGATAATTTTACATGAACCGTATATTCTCCTTTGCACTGATTAATGTCACGCTTGTACCTTCATCATCCGACGTCTCTATTACTTTTCTTGGGTGGGGGATACGGAGAGGGAGGGGTTATGACAATTATTTAAAGACTACACAGTCTGTCATCCTTCCTACTAGACAAACACGTGATTTTTTAGATTGGCAGACAAAAAAAACAGCAGATGGATACCAAATAGAACGAAGGGGAGGTGGGGCCGCTAAATGGACATAATAAGGTAAGATAGGAAATGGATTAATCCACAAAAAGCGAACTTGACCAAAGGGCAGTAAGTGAACTGATGGACAGACCAAATGATGGACAGACAAACTCAGACTTAAAGGCAAATGCAAAGTGTGGATGAACATACATAAATGGGTGAAAACATTATTGAGCCGGACCATACAAATATAGAAAAGATCAGATTGAGATGTTAAACGAATTAAAAAACGTAACGACGAGTGATCGGATTCATGTTCATCTAATACAGTTTCCCAATTAATATAATATGGACGGAAGCATGACTGAACATTCTAATAATTTTACAATATCCTAACGTTAAAAATGAGAACTCTAGTAAAGCGTTTATTAGACAGCAAACGCTCGAATTGTATGGAGGAGGGTGGACTAAGTTTTGAGCTCATTCTTTCGCTTCTGTTTTATTTTCGATCAGGGAAATTTGATAACGTCCAATACATTTTATTTTTGAAAACAGTCCGTTGATGGGCCCGTCATACGAAAAACAGGTGTAATGGTTATATTATGCGTACTGAATATTTTATTCGCCTTGTTTTCATGCCACTTCCGCTTATCACCAAGGCATTTAGAGTTAACACTGTACTAGTTTGGCAACGTCAATATAGTCATTGCTGATGTTTCTCGTTTTTCTCCAAATGATCAGAAAGAACGTATTAATAATGATACAATGTTCATCTGTATGGACTTTAGTAGCCATGCCATATCTTGGGTTTACTTAACCAATCTTTGTATATGATGGGTTAGGGTAGTGGGAGGGGCTGACATATGCAAGCTATATGTGGCGTACTGCCTGTTTGTATTTTGTACATAATGATGTAATTACACTTTCTGTGGATATAATTATACAAGTATTTTGATTTTCTTTCCATTAGCGTTTCTAACCCGCTATCAAAACATGGAAACGTTGATAGTCACCTCGTTACATCCGTCACAAAGAATACTTTCTTAATATTATCATTAGTATTATTATTACTATTATTATTATTATTAGTAGTAGTAGTAGTAGTAGTTGTTGTATTATTATTATTATTAGTAGTAGTAGTAGTTGTTGTTTTTTATCATTATTATTATTATTATTATTATTATTATTATTATTATTAATAGCAGTAGTAGTAGCAGGGGTGGTAGTATAAAGGTGCCAAGTATGACAGTTTGAAATGTACTATCCTGACAGAATTTAACAAATTCATCAATAAAAAGCAAATTTGGTCAAAACTGACAGTCACAAAGTAAATACTTGGTAAGAGCGTATCATCGCGGTAACTTGAGCGTCTGCTGGACAAAACTGATACACCAGAAGAGAACCGATTATGGAGGCATAAACTTGTCACACTTGTCCCGACAATGGTGAGAAGTTGATGTCCGTTGAAACAAGCTGGAAATTCAAAACAAAATGTAACGAAACTTTTTTAACTGCAGAAAATTCAAGAAAAGTTAGAGCTCCAAAACATTTAAGTTTCACCCGTATAAATATTCTCTTTTGACTACCCCAGTTCCCAACGGACAATTCATCCATTTCTACAATCATATTATAGACTCTATTGCTAATATGCAGATTTTTCTTGAAAACAAATACGACAAAAATGTCAGAAAAAAGACTCAGTACTCACGAACATCCATTGTGGGAGTGATGTATTTATTGCTTAAAGCAAAGGTTTTGTGTGTTCCCGATGGCATTTCGTCGAATTTGCTCAAAAGGCTTACATTCTGCCATACAGCAAGGTACCAGGCGAAAGTTGCGTAACCACAACAGGTAAGAGAAACGAAATCCCAATCCGTTGATTTATCTTTACTTTATTTTACTATTTATGTGCTCAAGCGCAAGGTATTTCCATCTCCAAAGTATATTCAGCTCATCAGTCTTGCAGCTAGATATTATAAGAACCCGTGACCTATCGCTGTTATGAAATGTGGCGTACTCAAGGGCAGACTTTGTAGCAACTATTTGCTAAAACTGTTAAGTGGTTGCCTCTTTCCCTGAATATAATGGCCAGACTGTATTGGGTAGCGGACACCATCAACACTCAATGCGACAAACAAATTATATATATATATAATATTATATATATATATATTATTTATATAGTCGCATGGATATATCAGGTCTGGTATAATTTCGTGTGATTGTCTTAATGCAATTGAAATCATTAGACATATAAATTCCTCATTTTCAAGAATACGCTAGCCAAAACAATCCAACGGGATACAGGAGAAGTCAAAACGGACTCTTACTGTGTGTCATCATCTACCAATTGCAAGAAATGGAAGGAACGTGCTGTTTGGTTTTCAATTGTATGGTTTCGAACTTTTATTTATGGTGACAGACATTAGACTTGGATGCATTCGGCTATTTCAGTTGAAATAAAATGCAGCAGAGATATGAAAAAATGTGAAGTTCAGGTGTCCTAGATCATCTGTCCGTATTATTATCTCTATTTTTCTCTTGAGTTTCAGTACCATGTTGGCTAAAGCTGAAATCGTCGATGTTTTCGGAAACAGTGTGTATCGGCTCATTGAAAGGAAACATGGTTACCAGTCGGTGCATGGCTTCAATAACATCAGTGTAAGAACATCACCAATTTAGTCTTTGATTAGAAACTAATACAGTAAAAACAAATGGGGGAGGGGGATATTGTATGCTTCTGGCTGTTACTTCCAGCAGCAGCCAGGGTTAAAAGACACATTTCCAACACTCCTTCAAATGTTAATGGTTCCCATCTAAATTCCAACTATAAAGTATTTAAGGATAATAAAATCGTTAGCCAGCAAACAAGTGCACGAGCAATGACACAACAGCGTGCCTGAAACCCAAATTCCTCGGGTACGTACATCATCATGCAAAAGCCAGGTTTAAGTGTCAATATAGCAATGCGTGGGTATATACTTTAAATAGATTTCAGTTACTTCTTCTATATCTTATATGTTTGCTTCTGGCCTTATCGTTATCGCGTTAATTATTTCACTAGTTCACGACAGTGTAGATGCTACATGCATATATATGTTGTATAAATGTAAGACGTTTCCTTGAGGTTGGGATACATTGCTGTTTTACAACTCCGTCTGTGTACTCATTGGTGCCGTTTTCTCACAACATGTCGCCTATTCCTTATAAATAAGTGTATGCTGATATACTGAATCAATCTTCTCTTCACGTGCCACACTTTTACCAACACAAATTATGTGGTCATTGAATGAAAATAATTTGTTCCCTAAATCAAACATATTCCATTGTATAAATGTACGTGTGATCATAAAATGCACGTTTCTTCAAACATTACGCACTTTTAATTGAAACACTAAAGCTAATGAACTTCTGTGTGTATGTCAGGTTAATCTTCGGTCCGCTGCAGCACCAAACTTCAAAATATAGTCGTTTTGGTAGCTGTTCAAGGGACACAACCTTTTATCTATTTGAAACACTCACGGGATATGTTGTTTCCCCTGATCAATATGCCGTCCCACCAACTCCAGTTAATATTGTGTGTTAGTATTTCAAGTGATAAAGTCGCCTTCTGCCCAAGATTGCTGAATATGTTATATTACATTAACAAACAGAATCTTTTCAATATTATCGCCCATCCACACATTCATTAATTAATGATAAACAAATTATGACAGATATCACACCGATACAGGATGTTGGTGATATTTTCCCCGCATATCACTGACTGGATTTTAACACAGATCGGCTGTACAAGAAGATACCTGAATGTTAAATACGAAGTCAAAGATCAGATCTCCAACACCAAGAAGATTTTGCTTCTTGAAGAAATGTGACTTGACTGTGGATACTTTTGATCCAGTTTATCGCATAAGGTATCGACCGATCCGGTGGCCAGTGTGGCTATTGCGTCCGCCTCAGACGCGGTAGGTTTCGGGTTCGAAAACCGGCCGAATCATACCAAGGCGTATAAAAATGATACCATCAGTTGCTTTCCTTGAAGTTCAGCATTAAGAGGTTAGTGTTAGGACTGGTCGTCCTGGTGTCAGGATAATGTGACTGGGTGGAACATGATGATACATGACTGAGGCATCCTACTCCAGTGCTAGACATCACTATAAACAGCCACACCGCAGACATCGTAGAGATTTGATTGGAAAATTGTGAAAGATACGTTAAAAATGCACATCACACACACATACACATAAAGTGTCTTTAACAAATAAGATATCGGTACTATCTGAGGTTGTTGCATTAAAAGGCCTCAGAGAAAAAAATAAGTGCCATGCGGTCAAATCTGACCTAATATTTTTTCAAAGAAAGATAAATCATTCTTTTGCATCCATATTCACTGACATCATGTTGTTAACTATATTTTATTTGCATTGTGTGATTGACCATTGCCCCTAATTAGGGGTATTATTTTGGGTCTTCCTGACTAATGTCATTTTTCAAATATTTTAATTGGATTGGAGTTTAGGACATTGGTTTGTCTGTTTGAGATCCTATGGTCGACCTGATTTTTTTTCAGATTTTTTGCTAAACGTTAGTAATCAGAATTGGCATCGTTTACGATTGTGAGGGGGAAATGATTCACATCCTGGTTATGTTTTTGTGCCTACTTTATATGTATGATTTGTGATCAACACAATTATTTATTCTTATTGTTACATCGCTCTAATGTAATCAAGTGAAATCCTCAGATATAATTTCAGAGGACTTATTTATTTAAATTGTTCGTTGGCATTTACATTTTGATGATGATTGTGAGTTAACTGAACAATATCCTGGATTATATTATTGTCATACGGCAAGACTTTGGTACATCGGCACATTCAAGGCTATTGGTACATCAGTATATTCAAGATTGGAGTTCAAGCGGAACTTTTTTGTTTCTAATGGAACATTTAGAATTATTTGTGATTTAATTCACAATATAGTAAAGTTCCTTTGTCCCTTTTCAACTTAAAGAAATTACTTTTTTTTAATTACTGAATTTGTCGTTTATGTTACTCAGACCATAAATTCGTAACAGAAGTGGGGGTTCGCTAGACGTGAATACGAATATCTTTAAAATGCTTCAGAGAAATTTCGAAAATTAATATGATTAAAATTTTAATTGAATTTGTTTTGAAAATGTTATAGATTCTGGCAAATATTTTAATTTCACACATTTCATATTTTTGTACCAAAACCAATATTCATTAACAATGACAACCAATGCAGTGAACTATGTTTCAAATCCGACCGACGAAGGGTTGGAATGTTTGAAAAGGATTGAGCTTCTTGAGCCTGTCACATATGCTATTTCAGAAGCTGAATCGTCTTTGGCAAAACAAGAAACTAAATATATATTGGTCCGGTATATTGTGGAAAGACAATGTTGATTTTTTTGATTTTATTGTTTTGGTTCGATTAGTAAGTCTACATCTGATTTTGATAGGCAGTTAGAGGATTTACAGTTCAAATGACAGGCGCAACTGGATTTGAGAATTCTTCAGTTTAGACCACAGTGATCCTCGTTTTAGTACTCATTCTCTATTCTCATCAGGGTGACAATAGGCAATCACTCACTGTCGAATAGGATCAAGAACTATGATATTCTTGTTTGTTTTAGTGGGATGTTGTCAAAACTGTAGTCTTGCAAATACTAGTCTGTTATTTTGTGACAAAAATGGGGTCCTGAGGCAAAAACGGGGACAACCTGAGGTACTCACTGGCAATGAATGGAAAGTGAGCTATCAAACTGTAATTCCGAGGTCATTTTGACAGGAAATGTTTCATATATGCAAAATAAAAACTCTCTTGATTGGTCATTTAGGAGTCAATAAGACGTATTTCATTGTTATTGGCCAAAGATTAAAACTGATGTTTTTGAGTACTGTGGATCTTGTCTCAGTTATCAAATGGTAGATGATATGTAAACCCTCATCTACAACATTTGACGAAACGTGTAGCAGAAACACGGTAGACTGTGTAGGTCTCTTGCCTAACATCGAGCCAGACAACGAGTACTTGTTGACCATATAGTGTGCGTCCACAAGAGTACCAGAGATAATTCCATTGAGGAATATTGATTTCACTAACATAATAAAGGTAGACTGTCTCGGTCCATTACCGATGGCCACGTGCGACAATCTAAACCTGTTCACCATAATATGCTCGTTCACAATATTTTAAGATGAAATTCTTTTGATACATATTTTTTGAACCCTTGTTTGCTTTCTCAAATCTTTACAATCTAAGCAATAGCCAATGTTTATGTCTGTAACTTTCTGATAAGTTATGCCTGGGTTAGACACTTAATAGTCTAAATCGTCTGGTTATCACCCATTTCGGCTACAGGAACGGATTGAGCCGAGGGTGCTCATTTGCTGTTGTTTAGGGAATAAGTTCAAGAATCGTTGGGATTTAACCCAATTGAAGTTATTGAAAGAGAAGCACCTTTCATAAATGTTGATTTAAAGATTAACCTTATTGATTTTGTCTCTGATTTGAAATAAAGGTTCTCAGAACTGATGAGATATTAAGAACCACTCCTCACTCTACTCAGTTACTCATTTACAAATGAAATCGACGTATGACAAAAACACAAAAGAATTACGTTTTTGACCTGTTGATAGAATTCTGGCTCTCGTGTCCAAACCGCAAATCCTGTCCAGGCTAAGTATTAAGATCGTTATAAATTTTGAGGAAGGTAGATGATCTTAAATTATATCACTAACACTAATGCAGAACAGAAAGAATGGACCATACATCTGTACAAAAAGAGTATTGTGGTAGAATTAGAGCTGTTGATTTTTCAACCAATACAGTCTTGACTGTCTCAAACAGTGAAGATGTAAATGATGGAATGCATTCTTACTGACTTTGGTTTAACCAAGCTTAAGGATGAAGAGATTTTAAAGAATCTGGACTCAACATTTTCATATCTGCAAAAAGCACAAAAAATAAAACGTTATAAAAAGCCAGTGAGCTAAAACATATGTTGAGTTAACATAAACACTTCTATTGTAATGTTCCGACAGGAAAAAATAAAATTATACACCTGTGAAACGTCGTCTTATATAATGACTCTTGTTAGGAAGGTATTTTTGTCCTAACAAAGAAACAAAGATAATACATTCCGCATGCTTACTGACTATTGAAAAATCAACAAGGTCTCCCAAAAGGATCTATTTTCAGTGTCAAAAATAGGTAACTGTATCTACAAAACTGCAAATGCAAAATATTTCACCACGGTTGAAAGGATTCTGGCTAATGCCACTGAATGTTTGGAGAAAAGAGCTTTCAGAAATTTAATTTTCACATGGATTCTATCAGTAAAAATGACCCCATTGGTATGAAACATTCCCGTGTTTAACGAAGAAGTTAAGGTCAAGTCTATATTTTAATCCCCACTGTCCACTTTTTAGTTGAAATCAACACATGCGAGGTTTTGGCTATAGCGGGATATTATTAGACATTACTTCCAATGTTGCCATAATTGACAAATGTGTTGAGTAAGAAGTCTTGGTTACATCTACGTGAAAAAATATTCGAAGTCTTTTGGGGGAAATTCAAGGCCATATTTACTACTTCTTTCAGTAGATTATTGATGCATGAAGATCACGTGGATCGTCAAGTGTGCCAATTTTCTAAAACTTTAAAGAAGCATGTGAACATTGTGTATTCCACAATTAGGAAGGCAAATCTGGCTCCAATGTTATCTTTACAATATTTGGAATTATGTGTTAGTACACTGGGTGTCATTTTGGTGATCAACGTCCTTCCTGTCATTAACAACATAAGCTTGAGGTTGTTTAGGTGGAACTAGTGCTGAAAGAATACAACTTTGTCATTAAACTCATGACAGGAAGAACGTTTGTGATGGGAGATGCACTTTCATGCATAGAAGTACAATATACCCCTCTTGGGATTTCTTTTTGAGTGTCATTCATTCGAAAACACCCTATGTAATTTGAATTATTATAATATCACCTCATATTCTTTGTACGATATGTTTATTTGACATATGTATACAAGTTTTTATTTCTCTTCATGAGAGTGTTGAGTGTTGTGATGTATATTTCATTTATAAAGCGTGGTTAATATTTGTCACTGGTGGTAAATTCTATACAGCATGTATACATACTAAAAGTTCAGGCCAGTCTTGTCCACATACTGAGTTTCCTATTACGTTATTATTGATGTGTATAAATAGGAGTTTGATAAATAAATAATAGTGTCTATTTTAGTTCAGTCTCTGAGATGTCAGTCATTTTTTGAAATCTGATATAAATCGAGACGTTTTGTTCATTTAAAGTATTCATTTTGATTACTAAAGAGTTCATGCACTTTTTGAATTTACACACACTACTTTGGATTTGGTTAACTCATTCGAACACATTCTGGATTCCATCAATGTGTCAAATCAGGACATTCAATACTTCATTCGGAATATTCTATATTTCTGAACAGGGGATATATGATTATTTTTGGGATTGAATTTGATGTAATGTTAGAGTCTCTCACATTTTCATTATCTATTGTAGAGGAATAAATCCCTTTTTGAATGTACATAAATTGTTGGATTCACCTCTTTCAATTACATATTCTGAGACCATAACAATCAAAACCTCACACTCTTCATTACTAATGTTGTGCTCAATTCAGAGTCGAACCTAACTATAACCCCTTTAGCCTTGCTGGTTCAACACACATGAAACAACGGGCGGAGATGGTCACTGTGTTTGCAGCCAGACAAGTTCATGGTTAAACACTGTCGTGGAGGTTGGAAGCTAAGATTATGTGGTTGACTGTTTATTCGTATTGGAAATTATCAAACTTGTGGCCTATAATGTACCTTGAGTAATAAAATCTCTGATGCGAATCTGTTTGATTATAAATGGATCTAAAACGGATTTGTTGAATCTTGTAAACATTGTTCTATAGTCAATTCTTCAAGGGTAACCGCACTAACTAAACCCTGGTTTACAGAACTCTAATTATCGAAACAATACTATAACTTTTCAAATCCACGAGAAAAGGTGCTTCAATATTTTATATCGCTGCTTTACAATTCTGTTCAAAAACTAGAGTTTCTCTAAAGAGGGAATGTGCTGTTGTCATATTAACATTTAGTATTTCACAACCAGTTATTACATTAAAATTGACAATCATTTCGACAAGAGGTAAGGACGTATAAGGTTAAAGACGTTTAAACGTTCACATATGGTGATGATAGAAACAATTCGTTCAAATATCGCATATCCTTATTAAGCACTGACCCTCAAGGTTTCTTTACTGAACAAACAAACTTATATTTTCAAGTAACCCATATTTGACTCTGTTCAGTAGGTTTTCTTATGGTAATAATACGTTTGATAATCTCCGGAATCGTTAGAAAAAAGTCCAATATATGATATACGAAGGATAGCTGCCTCAAGCCATAGCTTATGTGAAGAATAAATTTATTTGAAAATCTAATTTTTGTTGGATTCTAGAGTATGCGTACCAAAAAACACGTCATATTTATTTAGCATTCTTTTATTTATCAATCGGCCACATATTCTTTCATATATTAATCCTATCAATATAACGTCAGACTATTATATCTTATATTGCAGCTGGTGTCGAGCTGTCCCAAATTACTATTCAATATACCAAGTGTCCAATACCCTCTTGTGCTTTTCAACAGTCGACAGACGGGAATTAACATGAGCTGATGTAAAACCTAAAGAAAATTTCAAAATTACAACTTAACATTAAGCCCGCCACTGTTGGATTTACAAGGACTAGGGGAAACCTAAGTTTAAACATGTCCAGAGGTTTAACACGATGGGTATAGGGACAACGCGAATTTCATATTAGGCGACCATGCTATTAAATATCGCATTTAAGAAGAGAAAAGTAAAAATGTTCACACACATAGCCAAGGATAACTTCATGCTATCATATATGGAGTGCAAAAGAAAAATGAGTCGCATTGCTTACACAATAGAGCAAATACGCGTAACATGACGGATGACAAGCATACACTTAAGTACAGAAACTGGTTAACCACAGCAGCACAAATGCAGAGAAGCCTTTATAATACCATACATAGAGAGCAGGTTATGAACACGGAATAGGACTATTCCGACACATGTAAAAATCGTATCCTTCTTTAGAAATTGAACACGACGGAGAGCAGAAAAATCACCCGTAATGATGGGCATAGTCTAACAAGCACAATCTAGGAAGTGCGTTGAAACGTTTCCGTTGAAAGTATTGTCTGTAGTCAAATGATTTAACATTTCTAATAATACTGTTGTTTCGTAATTGCCGTTCTAGATACATTTCTCTCTTTGATTAATAATGACAATAAATGTATTGAAATGACATTGCCTAATTTTAATGCGATCTGGGTCGTAAGTCAGGTGCTACGAATTTACATTTTGCCAGCATATATTTTAGTACCTGTGATTTATCTTATTCAGTGTCGGTACATGTGGTTACGATTTCTTTAGCAACGCTGAGTTTAATGTGACAAATGAACCGTTGAGACTAGAGTTTTATTTACCACATTATGAAGCTATGGCGGACTTTTTTCGTAAGGCTCAAATTATACTGTAAGGCTTGGTCACATGTTAGAGAAATGCGAACCGTTTGCGTCGAGCAAATGATATAGCCATAGAAAATTCAACTAGTCAAGAACATTTTGTCTAAATCATATAATTTTGTTACAATGCACCCAGCTTAGAACCTTGCATTAAGATTTTTTTGTATTTGTGCAAAAATGCGACGTGTAGGAGTACTAGCACCACTCCAAATTATACTATCGAACAATCCGTTTTGAGTGACCAATGCCACATTTTCTACTATCCATGAGCTAATTATTATACTATCCGGCAGCTAGTTATAGTTATTTACAATCCAATACCCAATATACACTATCCAACATGCCAGTGATGCTCAGTTATCTACTCTTAAACAAGCAGCGAATTTTAAACAAGCGCCAAGCCTTAACTATCCGTCACCCAGATGTATACTATCCAACACTACATTTGGAGTAATCAATGCTGAACTATCACGTCGCACTATCCCATCTAAAACGTCATTTGGAGTGACCAATCTGATAACTAAAAGTCACACATGAACTTAGTTCTTTCGAAGTGTGATTTTTTGCAGTATGAGAAAAATATATACTTGCGTCCATTTTCGGTGTGACACAATTGCAAAGTGAAAACGATAGAAACCAAGAAAATATAAATGGAGTTTTTAATGTAAATTTACTGTATCATGAACGAAGTATATGGTCTTTGCTGGATCATTGATAACTGACTGTTGCTCCTAACAGCGTTATGCATAGTATAGCGTGGATTGTAAGATAACTGGATTATCGAGAGTCATTATGAGGTGTTGGATAGTAAATCATTGGACTTGGGATGGTCGATAACTGTGTATTGGTCCTTACAATCTATATGTTGGATATGAGATAACTGATGGTTACTAAACATTGGTTTTCGGTTGATACATAATGGGTGAAGGATGGTTTAAAAATGTTCATTGGTCACTCCAAACATCGAATCTGATGGTATGGTATATAGTGTATGGGTGTAAGTATGTAAGCACTTCTGTTCAAATTTGTGCAAACAAACATGGATGATGACAAGGTAAAAAATAAATGTGATAAACTCATAAAGCTAATGTTCATTTATACAGCGTGTTTCTGGATAAATGCTTAGAAAAATAAGTTTTATGATGGTATCAAAGCAAACATACTGTTTTTAGACACAAAAAAATACGAAAAGGACATAATCAAGAAACATTCCGCAAAGAAAATAAGTTGCTGGAGTCTTTAAGAAACAAATAGTAGGTACTCAAATTAGAGTTCGTAAGTATAATGTCGAAACTGCACTCATTAAAAATAAGTTGTCGAGAAATTTTTACTGGTAATTGCTAGACTATAAATTTCAAATGCCACAAAGTAGAATCTAAGAAGGGCGTAAATATATAAAGGTTATTAGATATAGAGCTAGGAATCACTATCGCCGTACTAGTTCTAGATGACGTGGGTACCTGATTTTGGCGTTTTCCCATCGACCGATAACGTACTAAACAGAGCTTATCCGTAGTAACACATTTCAAGCGTTTAAATAATCGAGTATTCTGTATTGTTAAGTAATTATTAATTTTAATCCTGGCACGTAATATTAGAAAACCAAAATCGTACATTTTGCAGTATTGGCATGATATAACTGCAATATAAGGTTTTACAAAAGTCAAAATGGATTTGTCGGTTAGAGATAGTTTGGGAAGTTCATGCACTTGACCATCACCATTATCGTTTTTATCATTTGCGTCATCATCCTCTTAAGTTGTTATCTAATGCAAACACAACTTCATGTCAAGAATTAAAAATGCTGTATAAGTTCCGGCTTGAATAGATTTATGAACTCTAAATTTATATGAATTTAACATCTTATGAGGCTGTACATGTCAGCAATGAGTCATTTAAACACTTCTTGGTTAGACAATCTTCTTATCAATGGCAGAATTAAATAAAAAATATAAATCAAATATTCATTTTATGGCATGGGGCAAGTGTTATAATTTTCAAGACATGATACTTAATATTGTTTAGTGGTATATATGAAGTGTGGGCTCCCTCCGTTCTTCTTCGTACATGCTAAATCTTTAAAACGGCAAGCATGTATGCTTTCAATGAACAAAGTGTTTAGCGCTATCCTTCAAACTTGTTTTGGAATTGTAGTCAATTAAATAATTAAATAATTAAATAATTGATTAAAAAGTGAGTATTTATAGTAGTTAAATGTATCAGGTCGAGTAAACACCTGAATTGACAAAAGTCATTTGAGATGCCAGTGCATTTCCTGCATGTTCTTTTGTTTACTATTTTTTATCTTCCATTTACAGCCACCGCCCCTAACTTTCTGTATCTTTGTAGCGTTTCTAATGTCTGCTTCAAATCCTAACTACAGACCCATTTTCTCGTTACCATATCGCGTGTATATAAAGTTGTTTGGACTTGTCCCTCAGTAGTCTCGATTAAAAATGAAGAAGACATTTCCGGTGAAATGAGCACAACCGCAATTGCTATGGAACTTTGTGACCCATGTATGAAGATACACGTTTAATAAGAGTTGTTAATATATATATGCCCTTACTATTAAATTTTCAATTTTTCTTTCTCTATGATTAGATCTTTATTGCTAGAATTGTTAACAAATGTCGTTTCTAGAAAATGAAAGTTAATTATAACTAATATGTTATGAAAATATAATTGATGTTAGTTGTAAATGCCTCTCTCCCCTATCTCTTTAAACCACTGACAATGTACAAGTTCGGTTACAATTACAACTTCACACGTTAGTTTTTATACTTTAAATATAATATTTTGAGACAGTTATGGGTGGCTTACAATTTGATATAGATAGATGGATGAATGGATGGATGGATGGATGGTAGGATGGACAGATGTGTGTCTGTAGGTATGACTGATGTTATAAATATAATATTTAACAAGTGTACACTACTACAGTGCCGCAATACAATTTCCTAATATTTCGTAACATTGCGTTGTATTGAATTAATATATCATGTGTAAAAGTGATATAAACTAAACACATAAAATAATTATTAATGGCAATTCACGACCCCTGGGTACAATACGTGAAGATAGGCATTTAAGAAGCGTTGTTCAATATATATATATATATATATATATATATATATATATATATATATATATATATATATATATATATATATATATATATATATATGTGTGTGTGTCTTAAACATTGTGTTATAGATCTTTCATTTAGTATTTCACATTTTACATGATTACATCTTTATTTCTATAATTTGTATCAAATGTCTTTTCAAAATGCCTGTTAATTATATAATTAATGTTGGTTGTTAACGCCTATCTCTCCTATCTCTGTGTGCTTGCGTGCGTGCGTGCGTGTGTATGGATGGATATATGGATGTAGGCATGACTAGTGTTATAAATATAAAATTTACAAAGTTTACTTTTCTACCAATTCAACTATACACTTGCTAATATTACGCAACAAATTGCCTTAACAGCACACACACACACATATATATATATTCATGCCTTACTTTAAAAACTTATATTCTTTACTGTTTATTTTCAGCTGTTGTTAATCTGGCAAATAACAGTCATAGGGTGAAACTTAAACTTCACCCTGTCACAAGGTTTATATTATCTGACCTACCTGGAGCATATTACACGATAGCAGTATCAAAGCGAAGAAGTTCAAGGTAAAACGTATACCATGCATTGCAATATCTGCAAGGTGATAACATGTATATTATGCTATGTTGCTGTTGTATTAAGTTATGATTCTACTGTCTTAAACAATGTAATAGAAAACAGCTAAAGCCAGCGAGTTTCGCACAATTCAACAAATAATTTATTTCCCTCAAATGCAAAGTAAAATTGCAAAACAGCTAGCTTATGGTATTACGAAATAAATCCCAGATAATCTTATAATTTCTAAAGCAAGTCCTAATGGTTAAAGTTCTGAATAAACGTTAGTGGTTGTCCAGAATAAATCTAGCTCTGAAGGCGATGCTGTGTCTATTGTGACCTGGTGAGTGGTGATTCGGCAACAATCTTTTGTTGAAATACAGTAATATAATCCAAGGTTTCCTTGTCTGAATTCACAATAATTCCCGATTATGTCTTGTTCCAAGAACATTTCGAATGTAAAGATAATAATAATTGATTTCACCGAAACCAAACTCTGGAAACAACAACATAAAAGGTTTTTGATTAGATTGTATCGCAGGGATATATCAGTAGTGAATGGGGTCACCCTAGGCTCAATGGGAATTAGCATTACAGAACCCCCTGGGTCACTCTAGCCTCAATGGAAATTTAACATGGGGAAAAATCATGGGTCACTCTAGCCTCAAGGGGAATTTAACATGGGAAAGTCTTGGGTCACTCTAGCCTCAAGGGAAATTTAACATGGGGAAAAGTCTTGGGTCACTCTAGCCTCAAGGGGAATTTAACATGGGAAAAAGTCTTGGACCACTCTAGCCTCAAGGGGAATTTAACATGGGAATAGATTGTGAGTCTGTTGAGCGACAAGGGAAAATAGAACAGGGTCGGGACCCTATTTTAATAAGGTCCCGACCTGATGGGTCTATGGAAATAGAACATACGAAAATTGAAACAGGGAGGGGTCTCTATTTTTTTAATAAACAAAAAAACAAAAAAAAAATAGGGGTGGGCAATTGAAAGTCTATCTTTTTTCGAGAAATGTGGGTGGCCCTGAAAAGGGCCTTTGGTTTTCTTCTTCTAATTTCTTCTATTTCTCCACCAGCTTCTTATTTTCTGTCCTACACTTTTTCTCTTCTTTTCTTTCTTTTCTTCCTTCTTTTCTTCTTCTTTATTCTTCTCCTCCTCTTCTTTCTTCCTCTTCTCATTTTCATCTTCTTTTTCAATTTTTTCGTTCCATGCTCTCATCCTTATCCTTTCCTCTTCATCCTCCTTCTCCTCCTTTATTTCTTTCAACAGATCACTGATGATTTCCTTTAGTTTTCGTAAGTTGTTAATCTCCATCTTCACTCGATGGGGACTATAAGAATAGTGATCCTCGTTTAGCCTAACTAACATTTTCTCCATCATGCCCAAATTGTCCAGGACGTCTTGCACTTTTTTCATTTTTTTCAAGGTGGTTCGAAGCCATCTTCTTTTTCATTCTTTGCAGAATGGTGTGAATGACGAACTTTGTGGGTTCTTATAGTTAAAGTGCGGACGTGAAGGAAAACATCCCCTTAAGACACAAAATTTATATTACCTAGATCATGACCAAACAACGCGCGGACGTGAAGGAAAACATCCCCTACTTTTCTCTTCTCATATTATCTAATATCCACAAGCGCGAATCAGCAATAAACAAACCCCAAATCTACTATCACACACGCAAAGCATTAAAATGAAATCCAAATCTACTATCCACACAAACCAACTTAAGCGCTTACAAAATATAATAATCTACTATCCACACAAACGTACGTGAGCGCTTACAAACATAAACACATACACTCACACTAGGAAAAAAGAGTCAGTGTTTATATTCACACTACTCTACATACACACATTGGCAAATGGATTACTATTTCTTTTCTAAAGGTTTGGGTAGCCCTGAAAAGGGCTGTTTGTTTTGAACTCCATGGCACCTGGTTAATGATGGCACCTTCCATGCCTGGCACCACACACACATCTTCTACTCCAATCTCCTTTCACTCTTCTTTTGACTGGGAGCGCAGAGGGAGGATGATTGGCCTCAGCACCCCAATCCTCTGTCTCTAGAATTTTATACAACATCCTCTCTCCTATTTTCTTTTCCTCCTCTTCTCTCTGTCTTCTCTCCTCCTCTTCTTTCTTTATCCTTGGGTCTTCTACTATGGTCTCTGCAGCCAGCTCATTCACTTTACGCCTGGCATATTCCAGGTGCATCTGGAGTTCTAGAAGCTTTACAATTCTTGTATTCATTGTCTTGCTGTTAACAGATCGAGGATGGGTAGCCCAACTGACGATTAGTTTTCAATTTATACTAAAAGCGCGGACGTGAAGGAAAACATCCCCTTAAAACAAAATTTATATTACCTAGATGATGACCAAACAACGCGCGGACCTAAAAGAAACACTTACTGACTTTTTTATACTACCTATCACTATTCTAAAAAAATTTCATCAAACAAATAATATACTATCCACATACGCAAAGCAGTCAAATCAAACCCCAAATCTACTCTCCACGCACGTCAAACAGCAAAAAACATGATCATAATCTCCTATTCACACAAACTTACTTAAGCGCTTACAATCACCCACACACATAAATATATACAATCACACCAGAAAAGAGTGAGTGTTTATATTCACACTACTCTACATACACACATTGGCAAATCGATTGCTATTTCTTTTCTAGAGGTATGGGTAGCCCTGAAAAGGGCTGTTTTTCTTTTGTTTGCTATGGCAATCTTTTAGTTTCTAAGAATGCGACGTCCTCTGACGATAGACTTTCTGATGATAGCTCTCCTTCTTCGGAAAGAGAAGAAGAACTCTTTGGTGTCGATACGACAATCGACAAAGCCTCTGTCAGGTTGCTGCTGCTCTTGTTGCTGTTGCTGCTCTCTCTGTTGTTTCTGAAGTCTGTACTTCTCTATCCATTCTTCTTTCTCCCTGTTCATTTCTTCTCTGAAGAGCTCTTCTATCAGGTCTTCAGTGACTTTTAACATTCTCACATTCTCTATTTCTTCTGGCTTCGGTATCAGACTGTGTCTGACCCTATGCAAATTCACGTAGGCTTCGTTTAGCTTAGCTAGTTTGGAGCACATCTTCGTAGGAGGATGAGTCAACAATGGATGGTTAGACTGGAGGCTACCCGGATTTTTTAAAGTCAAAGCGCGGACGTGAAGGAAAACATCCCTACACGGTATTCGAGCCGGAACGTTCAATGAGTGTCATGAGAGGGCTAGTAAGAAATCAAAGAGCATGACTCAAGATTCCTATAGCCAAACAAACCACAAAGGCATTTTTTTCTTCAAAACACAACATTTTTATTCAGAATCACTTAACACTAACAATAATCAAACAATATAACATTAAACATTTTTTTTCCAAATCACAAACATTTTTTTCAACTCACACATTATTTTGGACAGGGTTGACAACGTTGTGAATGAAATTGTGATTTCCATTGTTGGAAGTCATTAGGCCATTGATGGACACTACGTTTCCTAACTTGAGACAAAAGATAAGCATAATGGTCACAAAACCATTGATCTACTTTCACATCGTTTCTAGAAGAAGAACGAGGATCAAAATGAGTCACTAAATGTTCTAAGGAATAGCCCAGGCTGCGATGATGCAGAAAATACACATAATATTGTCCACACACCAAGGAATCTGTGCCTTGTAATTTCACATTATTGAATCGGGTGGTCTGAGCATTTCTTCTCATAAAGTCGATGATATCGTCTTCCAAAGGAGGCAATCCATACGAATCGAAATATTCCACACATCCTTTTTGAGGAAAGTAGACGGCTACCCAGTGGGTTCCTGGGAGATGACTGTCGTCCGTGTTGATGACATAAGCTAGATGGTCTTGAGGTTTGCGATGAGGGAGTTCATCTTTAGCACAGACGACAGGATTCCAAGAAGCAGTGTACGAGCTGTGGTTCAAAAGGTAATAAAGTTCCCAGGTATCCATGTTTTTTTCTTCTTCACAGGTAATGATAAGTGATCAATTCGATCCTGACTTTTTGCTTGAAAATGTCTGACAAATAACCGTTTCTTCGCTTCGTCTCCCCACTCTGATTTAGGAGAGCTCCGATACGATGGATCTCTTGAGTGGTTAATAGTGGTCAAGAATGTTCACGCAAGTCTTTATACCACTGATGCAACACAACTTCGTCCGAGATGAGACTCCAAGCTTCGTCCAGATACTCATCCAATTTTTCTTCTTGACTCAGCATCAGGCATTTATCGTGTTGAATTTGACTGGGATGATCGTTTTGACATCCATAGCAATCTTTCTTGATCAATTCCGTCATTTTTTCGACCAAGTGTTTGGCAAAACAGGAGACTAAATGGGCTTCTTGTTCTGGCCATCTCGACTTCATCATAACTTCATCGTCTTTGTCTTGGGATTCTTCTTCCACGGTCTCCTTGCATTCCATCTTCAAAGTTTCTCCACTAGGTAAAGAGGGATAACAATCTTTCATAGCTTCTAATAATCTAGAATGACTTCTCTCAAACTGTTGATTTCTATGTTATTGTCAAATTCTGCATACAGGACGATGTTCACTGTGTTCTCTGGGGGCAGTGCACTCGCAAACTGAATTTCCACGCGAATCTGGCCGGATTTTATAGGGTGGAAATGTCCCTCGTCGCTGCCTTGGTCTGGAGTGAAATCGAAAGCCCACAAAGCGTAGCCTCCTGCGTAATCGTCGTACGTAATGCCATGACTGGTGTTGGTTCCTAACTGTCCGGTGGCTTCGTACAGGGACAAGTACGATCTCAAATAATTCTTCGCGGCACCAAAGTTAGGCTTAAAGGGTCGGGTACACAAGGTCTTGCCATCGCGACTGACTTCAATCTTGGACACATTGTAATGTTGAAACTCAAAAGGATTTTCATGGTAGGCTCCGCTGAAGGCTGAACTCTTGACGATACCAAGGATTACACGTTTGGGTAACTGAGCTTGGAACAGATGATCTTCGATCATGGATCCTGTCCAGCAGGAATGGTAAACGTTTTCACTTCCACTCTTCGTATCGGATACTTGGCGGTCGTTCTGCTTAACGTCTGAGTGACGTCGTTTCCCACTTTAGGTAACACTTCCACACGACGCACGTAGAGTCTGGCTTCCTCGATTTTGGTTTTGTAAGTGGAACCATCAGCAGCCATCAAATGGAAAGCGGCACTGCTGAGATTCAGTCTCACGCGGATATCCAACCCGTTCAGCAAATACTTTTCTTGTAACCACATGTCTAGATGCAAGCGATCCATCAGTTCTAAACTACGACTTAAATGAATTTTCGTTCGTGGTTCTACAAATCCCGTTGTATTTTCAGCATCCCCAGCAACTGTAATGCTGTTGAACTTAGTCGCTTTGTCAGGTTTTCATACCACGCAAGCATCCAGATGAGTGTTCCTGGCTTCTTTTCCGTACGTCAAGAGATTTTCCAGGTACGCTCGGTAAGGGTAAGTATCCATGCTGCTGCTGACCAGTTTGTTATTCAAGTACAAGTCCACTTCGCTAAACAAGGAATGCATGAAATTATTGACGGGAGCTACTACATCATCATTGTCTATGTTAGCGATGGGTGGTTCGATCACTTTCACTTTCAAGTACAAGTAACTGCTATTCAGATTGATGTAATCTTCGGGCTGTCCTTTGATTTCAAACTCGATGGGAGCGGAATCCGTCAAAGAGGAGACGGGATAAATTCCACCCACTGGGATTCTTGCATGGTCATCATGGTGGGGGGCATGGCAAACAGATCCAGTTCCGACTTGGAACAGGCGCAAGACTCTCGGTGCATCATTTTTTTCTGTTTTTCAATAATCGAAAACGTCTAAATCTCGAACGGTTCTTCTTTTCTTTGTCTTTCTAGCTTCAGACGTGTGAAGTTTGGTGAAAGGGTGTTTTCTTTTTCGTCTCTTTCTGCCTTGTCCTTGTTGAATGCCTGACTCGGTAGCGTGCAGGGCATTTATAGGTGTTTATCGTCGGCCCAAAAGGTCTTTACCCGTTTGCAGCAAGACATTTTTGCCTGCCCTCAAGAAGGAATCTTTGGGGATTTGTTTGTCGATGATGACATTTTGGAAAAATTCTTTGCCTTGCGTCAGTGCGGCATCTTTCAAGGCGTGCAATCCGCGTGTCACCATCGGTTTCAACACCGGAGCCACCGAACGGAAAGCCGATTTTAACATATCTCCTAAACCGTGTCCTCGCTGTCGAACAACCCCTCGGTACACTGGATACATGACTTACGAGTCGTGAGAGAACCGTTTTCGAAAATGGAGTTTCACCGTGACTTTCCCTTTAGTGAATGGAATATTTTGTCCCAGATCTCCTTTTATAGCAATGTTGACCGTGTCCAAATAAGACTTACTGACAGGCAAATAGTGAGGATGTACAAATTCGCGGTGAACGTGGTAAGTGTTTCCACCTTCCTCGTCTGCGTTCGTGACAGAATCCACTTTGAAAGGAATGACACGCAGTAACGACACAGAGGTGTGTCCCACCACGTTATACTCCACCAAATCGAAGTACACAAAGATCAAATTCAGTCCTTGGTTCAGTTCTACTGGGGAACGAAATAGCTTGGCAAAAGAATCGTTGTCGGAAATGACTGGCAATTCGTTTTTCTTGAGCATGGCCATCCTCATGTCCATGTCTCCGCCCAACATGTCAAACAATTCAGGACAAAATAAAATGGACATGATTTTACCCCCCTCAGGAAATTTCATCAAGAAGCGACGAGCTGCTTTGTGGTATTCCATGGTGACACTATTTTTGACAATCTCCAAAGCTTTCATAAACACGACATTAAACCTGGAGGCTATGGAGCTCACCAAATGTTGACCACTACCACTAAAATAATAGCCGGCGGGAATGGACAAATGATAGGTGGTGTACTTTTGATTTTTGTGCCAGGAGTTTTTATGTTATATTTGCCATAGGTATCCAGGTACTGTTGCAATGGTTCGTCATGAACTTCCACATCAAAAAATTTTTGATTGGGAAGGACATTGAGGACTTGGGTTGGGTGAATGATTTCTACTAAAGCCACTTCCCAATGGGCTTCGTGATCTAATTGGATGGCCTGAGGTAATTTGGCCGTGTAACAGCACAACGTGTTCTTGGGAAACACCTCCATGGAACTGTCACTGGGTAAGGTTAAGTAAAATTGGTTGTTATTGTTCATAACTCCAGAGTTCTGTGGCTGTCCGAGGGGTTACTGGACGTCAGAGGTGTGTCTCCTTCCAAAATGGGGTTGTTGTTGTTGTTGGAGTGGTGACTGACACCGGCACTGGACACAAGGTTCCTGTTGTTCCCGTTCGAGGAGAATTTCAGGGAGGGATTGGGAAGCAGGTAACCGATGCAACTGCTCAATAAAATGGTCCACAATTGTTTGTCTCCTTGTTGCAAACTCAGATTGGCGATGGCTGCCCCGATGACACAATACACCACGAAGATTTGGCAGAAAAAGACGATTTGTGTTTTAGGCACACGTTCTCCACACCACACCCACAAGGGTTGTTTTTGTAAATCTTGCACAGAAGAACTGGGTGAAGGAGTGGTAGCAGTAGTAGCTGCGTCTGTGTGAAAGGGCTTGATGGTCATTTCTTTTTATAGTCGATGACTTGCGAAGCGTCGATCCAAGAATCGAAACTGGGTGGATATCCTTTCCAACGTACTTTGACTTCTTTGACACGTCGTTTGCCCACTTTACGGGTTCTGCGTTCCAGAATGCTTTCGATGTCGTACACGTCGTCTTCTTTTGTGGTGACACGTTGTAACTCGGGCAAATAAAACGTTCCTTTGAGCACTTCTCCGTTCATGTCTTCCAATTTATAGACGGCAGGATGACGGCCATGCACTCGTCCAGTGACACGAAACAATTCGGTCGTCCAGTTAGGTAAGTCATCTTTGTCGAAAGTGCGTTTGGTTTTGCCAACGCGTACCCAATCTCCTACGGCCAACACTCCACTTTTCTTGGGGGCAGCCCTCGTCGGGGACGTACCGAACAGGCGCTCAAATACCAACATTTCGTTGTCGGGAGTCACTTCTTGCGGGGCACGTCCAATGCTTCCATGGTAAGATTGGTTGTACGCTTGCTCCAGGTGCGGTAAGATGTCGATGTACTTCAGAGTGTGGTGATGCGTAAAATATTTCCACATGCGTTCTTTCAAAGTGCGTTGAAAACGTTCCACGATGCTGGCTTTGGTTTCGGGATTCTCGGTGGTAAAAAAATGAATGTCACTTTTCTTTAATTCTTTTTGGAAAGCATGGTTCAGAAATTCCGTGCCTTTGTCCGTTTGCCATCGAAGAGGGTGACGACCGCTTTATTTCAACACTCGTTGCAGGGCTCGCACTAACTCACTGCTCGATTTGGAAGTCAAGGGTACGACCCAGGCAAATTTGGAAAAGACGTCAATGACACAAAACAAATATTTGTACCCGCGATTGTAGCTGGCCAAATGAGAGACATCGGCTAAATCGGCTTGCCATTGATGATCGATGCCTTCCACTCTTGTGCGACTTCTGGAAAACTTGCGTCGAATGGGTTTCTGTAAAGTATAGGTAACTTGTTCTTGTAACCATCGTTGCACTTGAGGTAAACGGAGACTTTTCAGTCGCGTTTTGGCAGCACGATACAATTTTTGAACTCATGCGTAACCTGCAGGATGGGAGGGATCGTAGTAAATGCTGGCTAACACTTTTTCCATTGTTTGTTTGTTTGTTTGTGTGTTAATAAGACACCCACTCTTGGATGATGCTTTGCGTATGTGACCGGCAATAGGTGTCGAGCAGGAGGATGTCTGAACAGGGGATATCGGTTCTTGTTTCACTTCTGTCTTCACCTTCTTTTTCTCTTGTGATGAAGAAGGAGTGGTCATCATCTTTCTAATCCATCTAATTCTGGAGGTAGGTGGTGTTGTTAACTTGCGTACCTTTTCTGGAGGAGTTTTAAACCCTTCTTCTTCTCCTTTTTCTGTCTTGGTCACTGGTGGTGGTTGTAGAGGTGATGGTGCTGGACTTTTCATCAAGGTCTTAAAATCTTTCAGAGTGGGAAGAGCTGTTTCGTCTGAGGCTTTCTGGTGAAAGAGTTGCAGTCGTTGCAAGAGTTGACCGTACTTTTGCGATTTTTCTGTTTCGGACAAATCTTGGCGATCCATCAAGAACTGCAGTTCGTGTTGTAACTGGGACATCTCGCTTAAATGGGGATTGGGAGGTAAATGCGGGGTGCGTCGTTCTTGCCAACGATGGTATTCCATCCATCGTTTGTAAGGCACTAAAGCTAGTTTTCGTCCTTCCATGGGGTTGTCAGGGGTCGATTCTGAGATCTTGAGACTTCAGAGGTCCCTTTTATCTTGCTCCCACCAGTCCTCCCAACATGGTTCCCAATACTCCTTTCAGCAATGGGCCTAACAAGAGGGGTAAAATTCCTCCACGTTGGACCAATATCTTCTTCTTTTGACGAATGGGGATTTTCTTTTGAACGATTTGGCGAAGAACGTGACAATGTTTGCCTAAGCGTTGTTTCTGGTGTTTGGACAAAGGGATCGTGCCTTTCAAGACGTTCAAACAACATTCGCACACGGTATCGATGACCTCTTTGGAGGCTGTTTGAATGAGTTTTTTTCATAGGGGCGGAGAAGCTTTGGACAGGACAGATAACATGTCCCCATGTTTGACTAAACGTGGAGGCACTCCTTTCCTTTTCTTTCCTTGGGGTTGTTTAGAAGAGGGATGTTTTCTGGAGGTGACATCTTTGAGTCGTTAGCACCCAAAACACTAATACCCCTACTTAGTCACAGGCCTTTTTTATAGTGGAACGCGTCGCCACTGATTGTCTTTACGTCGTATCAACTTCAGGGCAGGCATGACACGTCGTGCAGAGGTACGCAAAGGACTAAATCGAGCCATTTCTTGCCTGGACAAATCTAGTAAACTTTGTAACATGCCCGATCTCTCTTGGAGTTTGATTTTGGGAGAAGGTACTTTGTGAGCAGCGGCCACTGACACTAAATTGGAGGGTCCTGCCACTGGGGAAGTTCTTGTTGTTATCAACGGAGAAGTTCTTGGTGTGATCAACGTCTCCAAGTACTCTTGAGTTCTTGTTGTCATCAACGGAGAAGTGAATGAACCTGAGGATGCCGGAGACGCGGTCACCGCCGTGTCAGGTCGTGGTTTGCGAGTGTAAGGTTGCGTCCTGGCTGAAGTGCCTCTCTTGCGACTAGTTTCCTTCTGTGGACTTTTCTTTTTCTGGGGACCTTTTCTCTGTTTCTTTTTCTGGGGGCTTTTCTTTTTCCGGGCTGGTGTCTGGTAAGAGGAGGGTCCCGCCACTGGAGAAGTTCTTGGAGACACGGGTCTCCTTGGGGACTTGGTCTTGGCAACGTGGCTCTTTTTCTTCTTGGAGCTTCGCTTGACTTTTTTCTTGGGGAGAAGTTTGGGAGTATTAGGATCCCATCTTAATAGAGAGCGAATGATGACCCCTCCTAGAGTACCGCTCCCTCCAGGTTTCAAAATGATTTGTTTTTTGCTTTGAGTGTCGATGCGAGGATCGGCCAGTTGGGTCAAAGCGACTTTGTTTCTATCAAAAAACGTTTGGTTTGATGAGGAATCTGAATGATCCCTTGTAGTAATTGACGTGCTGTCACCGTGAACGATCGTAAGACTTCTTTGAGACTAGCTTCTAAGACACGAGCCCGTATTTGTGGATTTTTTTCTCGACTGATGCCATACAAGGCACGAATCAATTTGACGGGAAGATGCGACTGAAGGGACGTCATGTTCAAACTGTGTGAGACAGACGAAAAGTGTCTAAGGTTTTTATAGATTTTTTTGTTGAGTGAAATTAAGTCGAGGACGCAGACGTGTACAGGACAGGCCCTCCGTCTTGGCACCAGTGGTGAAACAAGTGGGTACGAAATCGCAGATCATCGGGGGTCGTAGGTTTCAAATCGACGAATAAATAAGCGTGTGGAGTTTGAGTGGCATCGTCGTACGCCTGAGTCAGCCAAGGCGTTCCTAACTGTTTAGCTAAGACTTGCACTTGCGATTTATCTCGAGGGCTTTTAAACAAGACCACGTAATGCGCATTGAGACTGATGGTGCGATGGGCTTTACTTTGTTGAAATAAATTTTGGGTGATGTAAACGACACTGGCATTACGGTGATGCCCTTTGCGCGTGAACCACAGTTTAATTTCTTCTTCGTCTTCTCCTAACATGTCGTCGAAAATGACCAAATGGGTTTGACGGGAGTCAGAGACGATGCCGTCGTCTTTTTTTAGGAATGCCTTCCACAAACACGATGAAATCGCCTTGACTTTTTCACAAGAGGCTGTACGCCGATTGCCACTCTTTGTAACACCACACGATGCGTTGAGGTGGACGATCGATCAAATGATGTTTATGTTCGATCAAACGTTTGACGAATTCGGTTTTGCCTGAACCGCTAGGTCCAGCAATGAGCATGTTAAAGGGATGGCGAAGATACAAAGCCTCCCAACTGGCACGATCTTAGTGTTCGTCGATGACTTTGACAGTAGAGGAAGAGGGAGCAGAGACAGCAGAAGTAGCCATAGTGTTAGGAATGTCACTTGTGACACGGAAACAGAAGACAAGAGTTTTTATACTTTTTCAGGACACGTTTATTGAATGTTTTAAACATGAACACGAAAGACAAAAATACATAAAAGCCAAAGGCGTAAGTACAACGATAAAAGGCACATGATAACCATCAACGTAGAATAAAAACAAGTGTCTGTACAACATGTTTTGGGTAATGTTCTGACCAGTTCTATAGGGGGTAAAGTCACACAAGTGTCCTCCCGAAAGGGTCTTTCAGTCATGTCCTCGACAGTCCTGTCCTGGGTGACGGGTTCTTCTTCTGGCACCGTCACTAACACAGGTTGAAAAGTAACTTTTTTCCTTGAACAACTCTCGTGCATACTGGGCCACTTCTTGGGTCCAAGCCTCAAAACCCCATTTTTCCAGTCACGGACATCTGTCCAATGGGGGTGTAAGTCACAAGCTACACACACATCGTCATACACATCTTCGGTAGTTAAAAGTTGACGAATCTTTTTTTCCCGTAGAGGTCGAGAAGTATCCAGATGAAAACGCAAGGCTTTGAGCAAAAGGAGTCTTTCGTGACCATTTAAGGCCATTTGAGTGGTAAGTACTGTTCGTAATTAGTCCACAAGGAATCTACTGGCAAACGAAATCCCAGAAAACAAGTCACTAAGACACACACCACTTGTCGACCCAAATTGATTGGATACAGTTCTTGTAATAATTGATGGTAATGATCCACGGTTTGAATATGGTCATTGAGTTCATTCCACGGAATCTGTTCAATCACATGTGATAAAAGTCGTAGCATGGCAGCCTGTTTTTATACTCTCTTTGTTTCGGTAACAATACACGTACTTTCTACCCAGAGATCTTCGTTCTTCAGTGGGGAATCTAAATGCTCCAAACTGTAACCTAAACTTCAAACTTCGATTAGAAGTTTCCTCTTCCGCTAAATAGATTCCACGTAAAATATGTTGGTAATCTTTTAACTTGTCTTCCTCAATGCGTTGCACTAGGCGAATCTCGAAGTAACCAAAATTATCAACACGTGGATCATCGGTGGCTTGGAAGTATTGAACAAGGTCTGACCATTGAAACAATTTCTGACGAATCAGTTTCCTTATACCATTCAGGTACCAGTGGTTAAACATCTGGTGACGTAACGGATGCAACTGTTCTTTACGTTTGACTTGTATTTTGACCAGCTCTCGATAAATGCGTTTTCTCAACTCCACAGGCAAAGCACGAATGTTCTCTTGTAAAGTATGCATGAATAGGTCAGTCCGTACAATTCACAATCTTCTCCTAGAGCAAAAGTAATCCACATAGTGAGTAATCTCTGACCACTGCCATTCAGGGTAACGTTCAAGAATCTCATTGGACTCTTTTGATGTAAACGGTTTAGAGTAATATAATAGGATGAATGCACCCTTGACCCAGAGAAATCTAACACACTGATTGACTTTTTTCACTTTCCTCTTGTGAATTTCTCGGCACAAAAGTTCTACAGTCACCCATTGAGATTTCACTCTTGCAAACCCCTGCCAAACTTCCTTGTAAATCTTCTCTTCCAGTTCTTTAGGTAATGATTCAATATCGTTTTTAAAATGGAGTTTAAAAACTGGTCTCGGTGATGTCCAACATTTGACTCCTAGCCAATCTGGTTTCTTCCTCGTCAACGACATGGTAAGTTACTTCAATGTCTCGGTCCCATTAAGGGTAAGTAATGACAATTCGGTGACCATCGATCATGTTCTAGGTAGGCCGAATCTTGTGGTTCCCAGTGGTGAAGTGACACACCGCAACTGAAGCACTTGACTTTATCCCCTTCGCCCAAGTAGAAAAATCCGGCTCTGGCTAATTCTTCGGGGGTCGGTCCTCCCAAATACTTAGGCCATTTTCCTTTGAACGATTGAACACGATTTTCAAAGTCGCCGTATTCCGACAAACGCACAGGGAACGAATATTCGTCTTTCACAGGTTCGTTTCGATGAGGGTTGGGTGATATGGACAGGAGTTTGCTCAGGGCTGGATGACATCCGTAGGGAGATAGACGTGAAGGTGGACATTCACCTTTAAAACGAAACCCAGTAAAGTGTCCAAGAGAACGAGCGGCATCGCTTTCGCATCCCTCAGGTTTGATACACACAGCATCACTTTCCATGATAGGGGGTTTGAGAACAAAGTTCCCATGATGCTTTACGGCATCTCTAACGTCACAAGCACAGCATCGTTCCCATCGCAAGGCTCACAATCGCATTCCACTTCAAAAGCCCCAAATTTGAATTGTGCCTGTCTGAACTTGTTTTGTGTTTCTCTGAAAGTATTCATCTTGTTCGTTTGGTCTTGGTAGTCACAATGTACTATCGATCTTGATCATAGCCCCTTTTTATACTAGTCGCAATGCAGTCTCAAGCTTGTACATCGTTCCTTTTTATGTTTAGTTTTGGAAGGTACCGTCTCTAAGGTGCCGTCATAACTGTACCGTAATGTAATGGGTGGAAAGGCCATAGAAAGGTAAGGCAGTGCGGAGACCATCGAGTATATTCCAGAATAGCTGAATCTTTATAGATACATAGATTCATTCGTAACTTCAGTCCACAAGCGAAACACTATACTTCGTATCCCAATCCTGACTCAGGTCCCAAGTAGACAAATCCTGTTCTAGCTAAAACATGCGAAGTAGGTAATCCTTTCCTATCCGTAGGCCATTTTTGAAACGTGTCCAATCGACAGACACAATCACAATAGTCAGGCAAGAAAACCGGAAAATGGTAGGGTTTGAACTTGGAGTTCTCATCGGGTTTCTCATTCGATTCTTGCTGTGGCGAAGTCATCCTTCTGGTGGGTGGCTATCCTCTTACAACCAATGTTTTATACCGACATGTCCATACGGCAAAGTAAAGAGGTTGGGAAGTCGCACTCGCTTCTGGTACACGATTTGATAGACTTTTTCCAAGGGTCGACTGACGATGTGGTGAGTGGGTAAACGTACAACCTTGTTGGGTTGGCGAGTGGTCACTTTAAAGTTTCCATCCTCTCCAGACTGCAAGGTTTCTTTCAATACCCCAAAGTTGACCACACGACTGGTACGATAATTCAGAGTCAATCCTATCACTTTACACTTAGTGTGCACTTCTCCTTGTTTGTCCGGTATTCGTAGCCGTAATTTTTTGGACCGCCACTGACGAAACTTAGAATCTTGTCGTCGGGATGCTCGTCTGTCCAGGCTCCTAAACGGTCTCCTTCGATGTCAGGGTGATGTTGACTCGGGTGATGGATGTAAATACAACTGTCCGTGTCAAAGTAGAGGACACGTTCCCCTAACAGTTCTAAAGCTTCGTACAATTTTAAGCGAGCATGAGCTGTCACGTAAGCCGCAATGATGACATTTCCAAAAGGGTCGTCTTCTACAAAGTCCAGATCTTCTTCGTAATTGACCAAGATCAAATTCTCGCGAACGACGTCCACGTGTTTCATGAATTAGGTTTTGTCGTGAATCATCTGGAAGTAGCGGGAAGGTTCTGTCAAATATTCCATCTTGGGTAAACACGGTCGTTGTGCCATTTTTCTCCACAAGCAATTTAACATCACTTCGCAAACGATCGCCTGCCTTCGTTTTTCTCGATGTGATCTAAAGTAATGCCTTCTTGTGCCCAGTATTTCTCTTTGAATGTCTTTTGGTCTTCGGGACTGTGACACCAGGACGGATAGCCACTGGCTTCTTGCTTCAGTTTCAAAAAGGCATCCACGTAGTCGGCGAAAATGCCTTTCTGAGTGGGGTCACCCTTGTGGTATTGTTGTGTCTTGGGAAAGTGGCAAATTTCGTACACTTCTAACAGTTTGTATCCCATGTCCAGAGCTTTGAACAATTCTACGCTGACCCAGGTACCCGTCAAGGCCCGTTCTTCCAGGGTGTGATGACAAGGTTGATCTTGGTTGCACGTTTCGGCACAAGTATGGCACAAAGGAAACATCAGTTTGGCTTGGCAATGGTGAGGTAAGACGGGATGGTATAGGTTCGTGGGAGGCAAAACCTTGCACTTGATCAAGCCTTCGTATTGTCGAATGTTTTTCAGGTCGATGTGTTCCGTCAGCAATTGTGGGTGCCCTGCAGGAAAGCGACAATATTTGCACACGTAGGGATACAGCGAACACACGTCCAAGTATTTGATTTCTTCTCCTTTCTCTTCGTCAGCTTGGTACAGCAAACAGGTGGCATTGGTTCTTCCTCCGTACAAACTATCCCTCGGGTTCAGGGGGTCCATGAACTGGTAACTTTCCACGAGACGTTTAAACGCGGGATCGGTTTTCAAACGGTGATCGTATTCGTGTTCCCACATTTCCACCACTTGGTATCCTTGCTGTTCTAATTTTAGGCGTCGCTGACAAGTGTCCTGGTACAAGTCTTCCATGGTTCGTTGTAAAAACTGATTTTTAGTGCCACGTTGAGGGTAACAGACGGGACATTCGTGAAATAAGCAGTCGTTAAACTCGTACACGATCTTGGGGTTTTCTAAGTCTCAGCCATCGACCGAATGCGTTCCGATGGTCTTTTCGCCCCCTCCGTTGTGGGCATGCTGAATCCACTTGTCTTCCTTGTCGCACAAGTAATGTAACCAACGTAGGGCTTTGATTGAGTATTGACGTTTGACATAGATAGTCGTTTGAGGACTGATGACAGCAACGGTGTTTTCAGGCATGAATCGTGGTCTGTACACTAAGGAACACGCTTTGGCAATGGTGCAAGCTTCTTTTAAAGGATCGACCCCTCCGTGTTCCATGAACAGTTCTCGAAATTTTCCACAGCAACGCCGTAAAATGTCCACGTCGGAACGACAATACCTTAACATTTCTTCCTGAAAGTCGAAAGGGTCGGAGGCGTGAGCCTGGTACCAAATGTAGAAAGCGTCTCGTTGTTCGGTATGCATGTTGTCGGGGTCGTAATAGTGAGCCTCAGGTAAATGGGGTAGAACGGCATGTTGATTGGCTTCCTTATTGAAAAAGTGTGGAAAGTACCCTTTAGCCATTTCTGTCATTCCAGACGTTTTAGGCATTCGACTCAAAGGCATGGCCAAGTAACTCGCAAATCTTTAAACAGTACTTGTCCCACTTGCATGAAAATGATTTTGGCTCCGTTCAAAGTGACTTTAGGACGCTCGGTGCCTTGTTCCGTATAGTATCTCAAAAGAAACTGTCCATCGTATCCGGAGAAATTGTGAGCCATCACCGTGGCATGACGATGACAATCTCCGTAACGTTCGATGTCCTCTTGGCTCCACGTCTTGTCGATGGGGTCTAAGACCCATCGGGCGAAATGGCCTAGCGTGTTCGGTCCCCGAAAGATTTTTTCACGCCCTCCTGGAATCTTACTGCAGTGAGGGCAATGACTGAAGATAGGTTCTTGAATGCACTTTTCGCACGCTCGATGAGCCACGCAGAAATTAGGAATGTGAATACCGGTCTCTTGCATGCATTCGAAATCGAAAAAGATGAAATTGCCTTTCTTCTTGTGACCATCCTCTTTCTCTGGTTGGAATTGGTATTTTTGCACGTAGCATTGATGTTCCAAGTCCACGATTCGGTGACAAATGTGACATTTTTTCTTTCCTCGACATACGTGTGCCTTGGCATTATTGGTACGTAGGCCTTGGCCACACGCGGGGCACAATCTCAGGAGTTGACAAGCACATTTCTGCTGTGAACCTTGCGTCTTCAGATGTTGTTGGTAACAGGCAGGGCTGACAAACGTGCGCAGACAAGCTGGACAATGCACTCGTTCTTGTCCTTCATTCAGACAGGGTGGAGAGGCCAAACATGCTGAGCATTTCGATCCACAATGTTTGAGTTGCTCTCGATTGTTATAGCCATAGTCACATTTCTCACAATAATTAACATATCCCAGGAATGCGGTGATACTGGTAATGACATCGAGATGTTAATCGTGACGATAAAGGTGAATGTATTTTCCATCATTAAAGTCTTTCCCTCGAAACAACAGAGGTCCACGCACTTCTTGAGGGTACACTTTCAAGGTGTAGCGTGGAGCTAGGACATTTTACAATGTTTGCATTTCAGGAATGCCACAGGGTGTGTCTTTGGACAGGCCGGCTTGTTGTAACAGGAGTTCTGCTTCACTTCGTTGTTTGGCTCGGTCCGATTGTCGAATAGTTTTCCAGGCTCTTTTCCATTCTGCCGTGTCGTTCTTGTTGACATAGGTTCATCCCACCACGATAGCCCTGGCTAAACACATCTGGTCTTGATGGTTGTTAATTCGGACGAGACTTGTTTTGGTGCTGCAAAGCTCGTCCACCAATAACATCTTTTTGCGTCCAGTCCCTTGAGGAGGAGAGACGTGGGTCATGTCCAGTGTGGCTTTTCCATCGGTGATGTCAAACTGGTCATTGGATTCTTGTACGTGTTGAATCTTGCCATGACTTTGGAAGCGGTCGATTCTGCACGGCTGCTAAACTCGATCCAAACAGGGGATTTCAAACCGTCGTGTTGTATGGAAAGTCTCAAGCGATCGTCTTCTTTGGGTTGACATTGTCGCTTGAGTGTGGTAAGTAAAGAAACCCACACCCCGGTGATGAACCATTCTGCTTTCTCCAACGGTACTTCGGACTTGAAATCTTTAAACTTCACCGTGTATTTGTAAGCCGTGGTTCTAAATTTTCTAGAGGGTCGCTTTTCCGTCTCTTGAATGGAATAGTACTTTTCAGGATTGACTAAGGGTGGTGAACTTTGTTTAGAGGGTTCGGATTCTGGTTCACTCATGTCCTCTTCCAAATCACTGGCATGAATTTGTGCCAAGACTTAAGCTCTGGTACGAGGCGATAGATCACGTTTCTGCCTCTTACTTTCTTCTTCTTTCTTCTTGAATGAATTGGATCGTTTCATCTTGATAGCAAAACGTCAAATGACTACAGTTTAAACACCATGGACTAATTTATAGTCATGGCAGACCAGCGTATATAAAGGGTATGTGTCTTGTCCTTTCACTATTCATTTCGCTCTCAAACCGAGCACAACGATGGAAGAGACTACCCAGATCGAACGTTTGATCAGAGCGTTGCGAGGGGTCATTAGAAAATTTTCTTCAGACCAGCCGTCGGACTACTATCCTTCCTTTCGAGATAAAGGTCAAGATACTTGCTATATCTGTCAGAAGAAAGGGCATTGGTCTTCAGAGTGTCCAGACCATCAAAAAAGCAAAACAGGGGCTAAAAGAGACAAAAGTCAAGATACCTGTTATCATTGTCAAGAAAAAGGACATTGGTCTCCAGATTGCCCTAAGAAACAAGAGGAGACAGAAGAAACGGATTATGGAGAGGAAGAAGAAGAGAAAGAAAGTATACAGGTGAAGAAAAAGAAACAGGAGAAGAAAAGAAGGGAAGAAAGTGAGGAGGAAGAAGAGGAATAGACTGTGACTGTGAAGAAATTTAAAAAAAAACAAAGTGAACAATGAGACAGAAGACGTCTATGAACTTTTTAAGTGATTTGTTGTGAATTGTGAATTGGATTGTAAATATTTGTAAAAGAATAAATTAGATATAAAGGTAAGTGTCTTTGGGTTTTAATTTTAAAATAAGAACGTACACTCACACACTCATACACAGACACGTACTATAGGGGTAAAATGGTTGATTTTTTTGAGTTATTGGGAATTGAAAGTCTATCTCTTCTCGAGAAATGTGGCTGGCCCTGAAAAGGGACTTTTTTTGGTGTAGGGTGAGTTTAAGCAATCATCTTTAACTGCCTTAAGCCTTTGCCACGGCTAAGGCCTACTTCTGGACTGCGTACTGTTGATGATGATGATTTGGTTGAAATCACTAAGGGTGGCACGGTAGGCTTAGTCACAGGGTTGGAGTGTTTAGCTCGGGAAGGTCGTATTCTCTTCGGTCGTGATAAAGAAGTCTGATACATTTGTTTTAGACTTCTTAACTCCGCTAAAATGTCTAACAGTACCGTGACCGTTTGATTTTCACACCCTTGTTTCTTTGCTGCTATTTCTTCTTCTTGTTGTTTTTTTCTTACCTCTTCTTCTTGCTGTAGCAGAAAAGCTTGTTCCGCTTCCTTTTGCTGTTGTATAAATTTCTCCAATTCTTCTTTCTGTCTCTGTCTAAAATTCTCCACGTGCGGTAATGAAGTAGGTGACTAAGGTTCCGGAACAAATTCTTGCGAGGTAAGAAAATCCATAAAATCCCAATTCACCTCTTCTGAAAGTAAGTCCGGGTTCCCTTGGGTAGTCTCCACCGTCTGTGCACCCCAATTTATCGTTTCCTGAGTTTCCGTCATGTTGAAAAAACTGTCGCATAGATTGACTGCACACAGGTGCTAGCGAATCTATATAGACTACGTGACGTCACAGACTGCTCTCTTCGGATTGGACGTGGGCTGACTGAATTTGTAACGCGTGTTTGGATTGGTCAACGAACTCAATCCGTTTCAATCCTTCCTCTTCCTATAAATAAGGGCAGTTCACTGCGTTGATTCACCTGTTCTCGGCGCCTCAACATGTGGACCGACGTGCACTCTTCAACGCTTGTGTCAACGATGATGTTCAGGGCGGACATACCGATGTATGTCCGATCCGAGTGGATAGTTGTCCATAGGACCGACACAAGCCTATGGATACGTAGGATTTACGTGGAGAGGCAAGGATGCCTGAAAAGAGTTTTAGTTTATGGACCTACCATTAGACGAAGCCTAAGAAGAAGATGTTGCAGATGCCCTTTATGTTAAGGGCATATTAACATAAAACCAAAGGCCCTTTTCAGAGCCACCCACATTTCTCGAAATGAGATAGACTTTCAATTGCCTACCCCTTTTTTATTTTATTTTTGTTTAAAAAATAGTAGAGACCCCTCCCTGTTTCAATTTTCGTATGTTCCATTTCCATAGACCCATCAGGTCGGGCCTCATTAAAATAGGGTCCCGACCCTGTTCCATTTTCCCTTGTCGCTCAACAGACCCACAATCTATTCCCATGTTAAATTCCCCTTGAGGCTAGAGTGGCCCAAGACTTTTTCCCATGTTAAATTCCCCTTGAGGCTAGAGTGACCCAAGACTTTTCCCCATGTTAAATTTCCCTTGAGGCTAGAGTGACCCAAGACTTTCCCATGTTAAATTCCCCTTGAGGCTAGAGTGACCCATGATTTTTCCCCATGTTAAATTTCCATTGAGGCTAGAGTGACACAGGGGGTTCTGTAATGCTAATTCCCATTGAGGCTAGGGTGACCCCATTCACTACTTATATCATTGTTTCATTCCTCTACCTGACCCAAGTAACAATTAGCATTTTCTGTATAAAAAACAACCTGTTACTTAATGAAAAATTTAATTCTGGAGGATTCCAAATGTTTACAACTTAAAATATGCTACTAAAAGTATAATATATAATGTGATAAACACAATGCCCTTAAAGAACATATAAGAAATGTATTTGTTGTTTGCAGATTTAAAATATAAATGATTTTGGTCAGGACAACAATGAACTTGCTTTTGGATAAGGTCAGCTACAAGATACAATTTGACAAACCCGGTAATATATTATAAATTAACTAACTAACAATGTAATTTAATTTGCATAACAATTATCGAGTTAGTGAGAAGTATCGTGCTATTAACCTTTGGCCTAGACTGATTAAAACTTTCTAGAGCGTTGCAATGTACAGCTAACAAGAGAATACCCGGAAATTGAACAGAGACGTTTCTTGGGTATGTCATTATAAGATAGTTCTATTCAGACTTCGACACCAAATATCTGAATGAAATATTAAAAGTATTTGAAAATAAGTACATCTTGTACCATTTTATTTATATATGCCTGATTCAAGCGATCAACGCCCAATTATGTTATCAAGAAAGACGAATTTTGGACTAATACAAATACTGTCATGCTGAGCTGTTGGTCCTCTTCTTCTGGTTCTTCTATAAACTCGAGAAGGTCAAAGATGTATACAATGTAATGCCTGATCGCTGATACAAATATAGTAATGAAGATATACTTGTAGACTCTAAGATTTGTTTCACTGGACTTGCACTGTTTCTATCATAGGTCTGCAACGTTTGCACCGATTTCGAAACGTCTGTACGGTTTTTGAGGGCACGATGCATATATTATTTACTTCTGAGAGAGTGGCGGGTGTGAGGTAAGTTGTTAACGTTTACAACATGCGTAATGGAGAGTAATGTTGTAATCCTCCTTGTTATTTTCTTGTACTGTGGTTGAACTGTCTTGGAATATTGTACTTGTGGAATTGTACATGATCTGGGCACACAGCTAACTAAAATGACTGCTGCTTTGTGCTGAAAACATCAGCCTATATTAGTTAAAATTACCCCATATTTAACAGTTATTAAATAGGAAAGTGAATTTTATCGGACTAGACACAGTCAGCTTCTACCCGTGCAGTGAATGAATTACCAGATATATAAAATGTAAAAAAGTTATCTGCTTTTTTTAAAATACAATTTCCAGGAAGTGAAAATGACCAAGCGGATGTAGTAGTTCTTAGTCGGGCATTTCAGAAGTCAAGTCTAGCTGTATACTCTGTAACGCATAATGCACTGCAAACGTATTATTTAAAGGTAAGTACTGTAGGTTATATATGTTTTCATTATCAGTAAATTAACTGGATATTAAATGGTGCATATTGTACACTATAACCCACGTCAACATCGTTTTCCAAACAATACGATATTTAATTGAAAAATGGCTAATGTATGCTTTTCAAAACTGAATGAAAATACAAACCATACAAAAGAACACTTTTAAGCAGAAATGTGCATTAATAACATTTAATTGGAATGGGTAATTTCTGCATCAATAACATCCACATGTACTTTACTTTAAAGTTTGACCAATTTTGAAATGTTTGCAGCTAGTACACTAACTGCAACAATTAAAGTCAGTGACTTCACCAAACTGTGTACTGCTGTAAGCGTTTGATTTATAGCACTTAATGTTGTGATATTGCCAAACTAGATCAGTATCGTCCCTAAATTGTATGCTAATGGATATTCCGCAGACCAAAGTCCTGTTTGGTGACAACGATAACAGGTGCCTTTACGTTTGTCTATCCTTTAACTTGTCTTAGAAGTTCTATTTTGACGCTGTGAACATTCTACAGTTAAAAGTCATTTCTCTTGACGGACGTAAGAAGTATCACAGCTTATATTTACAGAATTGCTGAATATGGTTTCCCCAGAACGTTTTGGAAGTGCATGTTTAAATGAATCTTTTCAAGTTCTCACCAGAAATATATGTTGCGACATTACATGCTAACATAGTGAAACAGCATCAGCGTATACTCATAAATAGATGGTGTCTCATGCCAATAGACGTTTTGGTATGGCGAGTCTTACAACGTGTTCGCAGAATAATCATTTCAAAAATTATCAAATAAATATTTTCAGTTTACAAGCGTGTTGAATCTGTCTTCTTTTGTTCATTTTTATGTCCCAATATAATCAGTGAAATTGTTCATTGCGTTCCACATAAATATGCACAAGGGATCGATACTTCGATATGCGAATTGGACATACTGTGCGTATATAAATTAAATATAACACTAATTATATTACTCATAAGTCTTATAATGTTCTATTAAATAAATACATGTAGTTCTATAAAATTCAAATTTACTGTTTATAAGGTACTCGAAGGGCGTATTGGATAGTAGGTGCGGTCGTTGTGATAGTAGAGCACTGGACATGGGACACGCCAAGGGTCCAGGGGCGTACTCATGGTATAATATGGGTGTTGGATGGAATACTACTTGGTAATGATCACTACAGCGACACTTTATATAGTATATAACCAGGCGTTTAATAGTTAATCATTTTATACACGGTGATAGATAAGTGAGTGATGGATACTCCATACGGCGTTCACATGATGTTGTGTGGGTGTTAAGTAGTTGATCACTTTGTGCTGGGTAATAAAGTGTTTGCACGCTTATTTGCTTTATATTTTTCGCTGTATTGAACAATAAGACTTGCCAAGAACTTAAAGCGTAATGCTAAATTCTCACATAAGTACTTTAGATCAGATTATCTTAAACGTATGACACGGTGTTCTTTCCCGCCACAGTGCTTAAACGGATAATGTTTATTCATGCTAGAGGCCATATAGACCCGCACGTCAAAATATATGGACGCTTTTAATAAAGACGTTCTCAGTGCGTCGGGGATTATACTCTACTGGGTGTCTTTATGGTATAGTGTGGGTGTTAGATAGTAGATCACCGGTTACTGGTCATTACAATCTGCGTGCTGGGTAGTACATAATTCAGAACTGTATAGTGAATCATTGGGCGATGACCAAGATAATGAGATGTTGGATAGTAGATAGTTGTCTGTAGATAGACGATAATTAGATGTTAATCCTGGAACATTAGCCAGATATGACTGGTCCAGTATTTTAGTTGCATTGTTGTCTTAATTAGTGACAAATGAAGAAGAAATATAAAGGGCAATTACACTTAGTACAACAACTGGTTCGGACGATTCCACTACGAATTTACTGAAGGAACTGACTGTTATTGTTGTAGTAGCACAATAGGTAGGTAGTACACACACGTAGACAGCCATCCCATTGTGGGATATTTATAAGTATCTGTGTTAATGTGATGTATTAGCACCCATACTTATCACTGGAACTCCCTACGAAATAAAACAGTACATCAAACCTTTGTTCGCATATGCTAATCGTTCCTTAATATAAACTTTGTGCTATACACGTTTGCAGGTGAGCGAGTATAGAATGGGTACTTGAAGTCAGGTCAAGGACGTTACCTGTGTTCCAAAAGGGTTGTTCCTCAAAGAATGTGTACTTGATGTCTGGTCATCACAGAATGTGTACTTGATGTCTGGTCAAATTCAATATCTGTGCTACAAACCTGTGGATCTTCACAAAATTGGTTCATCAGACATTCATATAGTCTACAGTATCTTGATAACAACACAATACTATACTAGTGCCGTTCTCTATGCTAAAATAGTTCAAAGACATAAATATTACTTTAAATAAAAACACTCACAGAGAAAGATTAATTAGACACAGAATCAGCACGATGCTGAGAGTTAGATGTACCACGTGGAAAGAGGAAAGCAGAACGGTTTATTTCCCTTTTTTTGTATTTCATGCGGTTTGTCATTATCCAAACTTTCAACAGTCATTCTTGACATAGATAAATTACTAACACAAGTTTTCCTTGATTTTTCCTAACAATGAAATGTAACTACTGGCGTCAAAATTTAGATGTCTTTTGAATGTGTGCCCAAATCCTACAGCTTTACCTAGCAGGTCATTTATATGTTCTATAAAGGGAGATATAAAGGAAGGTGTTATAGTTGTCATGTGAACTTTTAAGACTGAGCACGTTTAAAATTCAGCTGATAAGGAACATTCCCATGATCCCCTTTCTGTTGCTGTATTTACTTTCTGTCTGCAGAATATGAACCCATGGGGATATTTGAAGTATACTTGCCAGTATGGGTGTTTGCTAGATGGCATGTAATCTGCTGGTACAGAAAAGTGAAAATCCATTTACAGACAGTTTGTCGAAAGTTAGTAGGAACTGTTTCAGAAATTTCACCACTCATGATGAATTCCACGTCAAACGGCTTGGAAAAATCCCTTTCAGTCAACATATCGAAATGGAGAGAACAATTATCTTACCCGTTTGAACTTTTTTTTTAAAATCCTATAAAATTGCTAATTTTTAATGTGCACAAATAATAAGGCCATGATCCGCTAATACTCAATATTTGAAACTCCTTGGGTAAAGCGATTTGTACCTTAATTACTGGAGTACTAGGATGAAAGCATTTTTAGAAGAAAGTTGGATAGACTTGTACAGGATAAGCAAATAAGCCTGAAAGAAACTTGGATAGACATGTACATGATAAACTAATAAGCATGAAAGAGACTTTGATAGACTCGTACATGTTAAACAAGTAAACATGAAAGAGGCTTGGATAGACTCGTACATGATAAACAAAAAAGCCTGAAAGAGACATGGATAGACTCGTACATGTTAAACAAATAAGCCTGAAAATGACTTAGATACACTCGTACTTGTTAAACAAGTATGTCTGAAAGAAACATGGATAGATTCGTACATGATAAACAAATAAGCCTGAAAGAGACTTGGATAGACGCGTTCATGATAGACAAATAAGCCTGGAAGCAACTTATATAGACTCGTACATGATAGACAGATAAGCGTGAAAGAGACTTGGATAGACTCGTACATGATAAACAGATAGGTCAGAAGGATACTTGGATAGACTCGCACATGATAAACGAGCAAGCCTGAAAGAGACTTGGATAGACTCGTACATGATAAACAAATAAGTCTGAAAGAGACTTGGATAGAATCGCACATGATAAACAAATAAGCCTGAAAGAGATTTTGATAGACTCGTACATAATTAACAAAAAAGCCTGAAAAAGACTTGGATAGACTCGTGCATGTTAAAAAAATAAGCCTGAACGAGACTTGGATAGACTCGTACATGTTAAGCAAATAAGACTGAAAGAGACTTAGATAGACTCGTACGTGATAAACAAATAAGCCTGAAAGAGACTTGGATAGACTGGTACATGTTAAGAAAAATAAGCCTGAAAAAGACTTGGATAGACTCATACATGATAGACAAATACACCTGAAAGAAACTTGGATATACTCGTACATGATTGACAAATAGGGCCTGAAAGAGACTTAGATACACTCGTACATGTTAAACAAGTATGCCTGAAAGAGACTTGGATAGACTCGTACATGCTAAACAAATAAGCCTGAAAGAGACATGGATAGACTTGTACATGATAAACAAATAAGCCTGAGAGCAACTTATGTAGACTCGTACATGATAAGAAAATAAGCCTGAAAGAGACATAGATAGACTCGTACATGATAGACAAATAAGCCTGAAAGAGACTTGGATAGACTCGTAAATGATAAACAAATAAGTCTGAAAGATACTTGGATAGACTCGTACATGATAAACAAATAAGTCTGAAAGAGATTTGGTGGACTCGTACATGATAAACAAATAAGCCTGAAAGAAACTTCGATAGACTCGTACATGATAAACAAATAAGCCTGAAAGAGACTTGTATAGACTCGTGCATGTTAAAAAAATAAGCCTGAACGAGACTTGGATAGACTCGTACATGTTAAAAAAATAAGCCTGAAAGAGGCTTGGATAGACTCGTACATGATAGACAAATAAGCCTGAAAGAGACTTAGATACACTCGTACATGTTAAAAAAGTATGCCAAAAAGAGACTTGGATAGACTGGTACGTGATAAACAAATAAGCCTGAAAGAGACTCGGATAGACTCGTACATGATACACAAATAAGCCTGAAGTAGACTTGGATAGACTCTAACGTGATAGACAAATAAGCCTGAAAGCAACTTGGATAGGCTCGTACATGATAAGAAAAAAGCCTGAAAAAGGCTTGGATAGACTCGTACATGATAGACAAATAAGCTTGAAAAAGACTTGGATAGACTCGTACATGATAGACAAATAAGCCTGAAAGAGACTTGGATAGACTCGTACTTGTTAGACCTTCAAGCCTGAAAGAATACGGAGACCATGCTGCTCATGATTACTTCCCACAAAGATGCATATTTTAAGTAGATAGTTTTGAAGATAGTATGTGATGTTTACCTTTCGAGGTGCGAGAACTCATTTGCAAAGAGTATGCACAGATTCAAGTTAAACGCAAAGAACAATTATCTATTTACCTCCTGACATATTTATAAAAGAACTAGATTTAAACGCTGTAGAGGAGAGTAATAGAAGAAGAAAAGGAATAATGTGATGTTCTTTAAAATTACTTGTAATACTGTGATATGCTTTCAAATTACTTTTAATACTGTGATTTGCTTTCAAATTACTTTGAATACGGTGATGTGCTTTCAAATTACTTTATGACTTTATGCAGGAAAAGGAATACTGGGATATGCTTTAAAATTACTTTGAATACTGTGATGTGCTTTCAAATTACTTTGAATAATGTGATGTGGTTTCAAATTACTTTATGACTTTGTGAAGGAAAAGGAATATTGTGATATGCTTTATTTACTTTATGACTATGCAGGAAAAGCTACGAAAACAGTAACTGTCTCTATGTCTTTATTTGCTGTTGTAAATATGGATAAGATATGTAAACATACGTATATACATACAAAAAAGACTTATAAACATACATTGTACTCAATACTTGTCAGTCTATGTTTTATGTTTTTGCATGTCATAATACTTGCCATATTTATTGTGGCCATGCTAACCGTATATAGAATTGGATAGAAATATTTAGAAACAAAATGTGTTGTGATATCTCCACATCCAAAGCAAGCTCACTGGAGGGCTGGAAAGGTCTGTACGTAGATAAGTGGAAAATGTATGGTTCGGCCATCTTTTAATTCGGCCACTTACTCGGTTAGTTGCTTGAAATATAACATGACGTTACATTAGGATTACTACTTTAGGGTGATAGTGATCTCTGCGAAAGGATCACTACTTTAGGGTGATAGGGATATCTGCGAAAGGATCACTACTTTAGTGTGATAGGGATCTCTGCGAAATGATCACTACTTTAGGGTGATAGGGATCTCTGCGAAAGGATCACTACTTTAGGGTGATAGGGATCTCTGCGAAATGATCACTATTTTAGGGTGAGAGGGATCTCTGCGAAAGGATCACTACTTTAGTTTGATAGGGATCTCTGCGAAAGGATCACTACTTTAGGGTGATATGGATCTCTGCGAAAGGATCACTACTTTAGGGTGATAGGGATATCTGCGAAATGATCACTACTTTAGTGTGATAGGGATCTCTGCGAAAGGATCACTACTTTAGGGTGAGAGGGATCTCTGCGAAATGATCACTACTTTAGGGTGAGAGGGATCTCTGCGAAAGGATCACTACTTTAGGGTGAGAGGGATCTCTGCGAAAGGATCACTACTTTAGGGTGATAGGGATCTCTGCGAAATGATCACTACTTTAGGGTGATAGGGATCTGTGCGAAATGATCACTACTTTAGAGTGATAGGAATCTCTGCGAAAATTTAATATGAATACATTTTCTCCAGTATGGCAAATGAAATCGAATATGACATTCCATAAATACTTTCTCATAGTCAAACTATGCAAAGACAAATGTAAGTGTAAGGGGTTATATAGGGCGCCTTTAGGACAATGTATGCTAGCTCATATCATGTCAGACTTACAACTGGTCTTAGAAACAAATACTAAACCTAGATACCATGAACAGTAGTAAGCAACATCATGTAATAACCTTACTCACAATTACAAACCAAACGGACGAAGGAAGCCGATTGTTGGGATGGTCACTTATATGCTTATCTGCTATCTATTATACAAGTTTACAAACCCAACCATCATAAATAAGTCCTGGGGTGTGGAGGCAGAAGGTACAAGCCCCTCCCATCTCTCTCTCTCTCTCTCTCTCTCTCTCTCTCTCTCTCTCAAACAAACAAACCCAAACTCATGCATCATTATTCATTTCACCGATTGTCACACAGACCAAGCAAGGAAATAGCCTTCATACATGCATACATACATACATGCATACATACATACACTCATTCATGAGTCGAAATTGTACGTTTTCTTTATTATCCAAACTCTGTTAGAAGAAAGTATACGTTTTCCGGTTAGTGAAAGGAATGTGCTTTAAACAATTAATTTGTTTATGGGTATATCCATGCGTTCTATGTAAATCACACATAGGGGCCCCGGGTGGCTATAGCTAAGGATTTCATTTATATTATATTAGATGTGCTTTTTTAATAATATGTTTTTATACTAGTATTCGTTGCGTTGAGATTGATATTAAACACTGTATAAAATGCACTATAACAAATGTTGTAAGTATCATAGGGGCCCATGGTGGCCGAGTGGGTTAAAACACTTATTGTTACAGAACACTGCTATCTCACGTCTGCTGCGTGGGTCGGACGTTCGAGCTCGGTTAATGTGGATACGCGCGAAAGCTTGCCAGTAGCTTCCCGTAGGTCGGTGGTTCTTCCCGGGCTTTTCTCAATTTCTTCCTCTACCATTTATACTGGCCCCCATGCATAGCCTATCTTTTACTGAAAATGGCATTAAACCACATGGCAAAATATAGATAAATAGTGTAGCTATTTATCTTCTCTGTTGTTGCCTTTTTAAAATTCCTTTTTTCCTGTGAAAATCTGGTATATTCAACGTAATAATAAATGTTTCCGAAATCTACATTGTCACCTCATACTGACCTCCTAAAATCTAGACGTGCTGTTTAGATCCGGCAACTGCTAACTTGCATGCATGTGGAGTTACATTTATTGTAAGATCTGTCGATCTTTGATACAAGTCTTTATAAACTTTTTTTTTAATCCATTCATATCTTCGAGAATAAAATGACTAGTTCTTTCTATGTAAATCTATGTATATATTTAGTTTTTTGTATTAAAAGGGAAGTGTGTGCTTGTATGTGTTCATTTGCGCCTGCGCGCGACCGTGTGTGTTGAAGGCTCGTTACCCTTTTCTGCCTCCTTCGTCTTGATCTAACAGCAGCACATTCAAAATATATTTTAGGCAAGTGTCGTATATCTAATATTATATTCCATTTACTGAAAATATTCTAAATAAATTCATTAAATGGATTCTTCAAAGGCATTTTTCTTTTTCCTATTCAAAATGCCCAAAGGCATGTTTTCTGCACCGAAATTCCGATCGTGACGCATACAGTCGTCTTCTGCAAAATCGGTCAAAATAAGCGTGTCTGCATCGTATGCAGAATTTCCGGTAATCTTTGGAAACCGAGTGCTAATATTGCTGATACTGGTGGTTTCTGTGAATGTAGCCGATATCGACGATGGTGGTGGTTATGATGAATGTACCTGGTGTCGATGATGGTGGCGGGTATGGTGATTGTAGCCGATATCGATGATGGTGTTGGTTATAAGGAATGTAGCCGGTGTCGATTATGGTGGTGGTTTCGGTGATTGTAGCCGGTGTCGATGATGTTGGTGGTTTCGGTGATTGTAGCCATTGTCGATGATGGCGGTGGCTATGGTGAATGCAGCCGATATCGATTTTGGTGGTGAGTATAGTGATTTTAGCTGGTATCGGTGATGGCGGTGGTTATAGTGTGTGTAGCCGGTATCCTTGATAGGGGTGGGTATGATGACTGTAGCTGCGGTGGATATTGCCGGTGTCGATGATGGTGTGGTTTCTGTGATTGTAACTGGTATCAACTATGGCGGTGGCTACATTGAATGTAGCCCGTTTCAGTGATGGTGGCGGGTACGGTGATTGTAGCCAGTGTCGATGATGGCGGTAGTTATAGTGAATGTAGCCGGTATATATGAGGGTGGTGGGATAGCGATTGTGGCCCGTATCAATGCTGGTGGTGGGCTTGGTGCTTGTAGCCGTTATAGAAGATGGTTATTGTGAATGTAGGCGGTGTCGATGATGGTGGTGGTTTCTATGATTGTAGCCGGTATCGATGATGGTGGTGGTTTCTGTGAATGTAGCCGGTGTCGACGATGGTGCTGGGTATGGTGATTGTAGCCGATATCGATGACTGACTGTGGCGATTATAGTGAATGTAGCCGGTATCGATGCTGATGATGGTTATGGTGAATGTAGTCCTCAAAAGCATTGGCATAATCGTAATTAATTAACTCTTTTATGTTATTATAAAATCTGTTTTATTGTGTTTCTAAGATTTATACTCTCTCGTACTAATGCTGTAGTCTGAACATTATGGAAGTGTGTTAGAGCATATACGAAATGAAACATATCTCATTTCAACCCATGATAACCTCGTTAGGAGGTCAGCGCTCTCTAGGTATATATTAGGCATATGGCTGCAGTTTTGCATAGCACTTGCGTCAAAGATGGCATCACAGCAAGACGTATATACCGTTATTGACAATGCAGATGTAATCTATTATCCGCCCAGAGCTAAAATGCATCCGATGCAAGAGGGTCGTGTATATAGATCCGAAGGCAACGATCTCAACGACTTACAAGGCGTAAACCATGTACCACGTTATGGCGTATCTCCTATGTCAAACACCCAGTCACGTATGCCAGGTGCAAGTCAGGTGTCTCATCCTCAGGAACTTCCAATGCATCCGATGCATGAGTATCACGGATATATACATCGAGGCAACGGTCCCAACATGTACCAAAATCGAAACTCTGCACCGTATTATGGCGTTTATCCAATGCCCAGCAACCAGTCAAATACGCCTCCAGTGATCATCAGTCAGCCGTAAGCAGCAGGGAAGTCGTACAGACCCCCTGGCTCAGATAAATTTAACCCTCCCACCAAACATTTCTCCGTAGAAACCTCAGATTTCAAAAATAAACCCTCCTACGAAAATTAATCCGCAAAATTTCCCCCCAAATTGCATTTTCAGGCATAAAAAAAAACAGCAATTTTTTGGGGGGGGGTATTGTAAAATTTGTTTGCTATTGCAAATTTGGGTTGCAATTTTATGAGTAAATTTGATCAAGACCGACTCGATATCTACTACGTGGATCGTGAAGATTAATCGTGATAAAACCGTGCGGTGTTGCCTGAGCGTGACTGAAGAAATTTTTAAACTTATTTATATCCATGTCGCCGTTGCACCAAGTTTGATGAATATTCCTCAGCGTGTGAGTATCAACTCCATTAAATACCGATAGAATATTACAATTATCTCTAATCACCTTTGGAATTTGCGTATATCGCTGCGTCACGTAAATCACATCGGTGTTCTTGTGTCGGCCACGCGAGAATATCCTAGCTGGGTTAGTTTGCTTATCCAGCATCACATCATCGAAAACAACAAGATTATTAGCATCACCATCTAAATTTTCCACTGATGGAGTTTCATTGATATCCGTTATAAATTCTATTGTGCCATCCTCAGTTTTATCGCTAAATTCCTTTAGTACTTTATAACATCGCTGATCATCAACAGATGGTGCAATCAAATACAATTTATCCCATTTTAGCCATCGCATAATCAAATTTAGCAACAATTGCGTTTTTCCAGAACCAGATGGTCCAATGATTATCATTCTAATCGAATTTGGTAATGCTTCGGTGTGCTTTACTTGCTCGCGTTTTTTTGTGGCTGAAAAATCAATTACATTCATGTTATTAGAATATTATGGATTCATATTGTGTTAAGTGTCGCACTCGAACTGCTACGCTAAATCCAATCGAAGTCGTTACACGCAACAACAGGAATGCAATTAAGGGAGAATGCGCGGTTTGTGGAACAATTAAGTTTAGATTTGTAAAAAAAAAAGTAGAACCGGAGGAGACATCGCAACCTCCTTAACAAATCTACCTGGAACTCCCTGGGCGAAATATCCCGGAGAGAAACATTTACCAGGATATAATTACTGCGGACCTGGTACAAGGCTAGATATAAGACTTAACGATAATAATCAACCAAATCCTGGCGAGGATCCAGTAAACGCTATCGATAACGCATGCTACTATCACGATCTTGCATATCGCAGCGGAGATTTACAACAAAGACATCTCGCTGATATTAAATTAATTCACGCAATAGACGCCATTCCTGATAAAAATTTCAAAGAAAAATTGGCAACTTGGTTGATAAAAGGAGCAATGAAAGGTAAATTAGTACTAGGTGCTGGTAATTTATAATGGAGCAAATATATTATTCTCCGCGAGGATTTTGGCGAGGAAAATCAGCAATTGCCAAACTTGCTAAGGCAGCAAAAGTAAAGCAATCTGTCGCTGAATCGTGGCTATCGAGGCAAGCAGTCTGGCAAATTTATCTTCCTCCGCCTAAGAAAATATCATATGCGAGTTTCTCTGTCAGCGTCCCTAATGAAGTCCATCAGGCTGATCTTATGTTTCTTCCTTACGATACCGTTGACGGAGTCACATATAAATACGTGTTGACGGTTGTTGATATTGCTAGCAGATACAAGGAAGCGGAACCGTTATCGAATAAAACAGCAACAGATATTGCTAAGGCGTTTAGCGAAATTTATTCACGATCTCCATTAACATGGCCGAAGCTTCTCCAGGTTGATCCAGGTCGAGAATTTCTTGGCGCGGTTACTTCACTGATGAAAAAGAATAATGTTAAAATCCGTCGCGGTATTGTAGGTGTTCATCACAATCAAGCTATCGTTGAGAGATTCAATAAAACACTAGCAGAAAGATTATTCGGATATCAGTACGCGAGAGAATTTATCCAAGATAAACGATCTCACGATTGGGTAACAAGATTACCTCACGTGATTAACGCACTAAATAACGAAGTAACACGAACAATATCAATGAAACCCGCAATTGCAATTACAAAGACAAAAATACCACTAAAGCGAGATTCTACTATTCCACCTGTGCTAGGTAGCGTCACGGTCAGATATTTATATAAGGAGGGAGAAGCCGAGGGTGGCAGAAAAAGAGCAACTGATCCAAACTGGAGTGTTACGACACATAAAATATCAGCTGTAACAAGATCATCAGGAAGGCCAGCGATTTATTTTCTAGATTCACTAGCGCCACAACGCGGATTTACTAAAGAAGAATTACAAATAATACCAAAGGATACTCAATTACCACCATCGTCGTTAATGTGAAATTTAATTCTACCTAACTGAGATAATTTTCTTACTCGAGACACGGCTAGATAAACTAAATTTGACCAGGAAATTCTATCATCGACAATCCAGACTTGACCATCTACTGTTAATCCCTGTGACGAGTGAATCGTTGCTGCGTATCCAAGTTTCCATGGCGATCTTTCTGCGTTTATTGCATCATTGACAAGATTAATATCAACGAAAATAATATCATTTAAAACCATTATTTTTTCTTCTCCACATGGCAAAATAACATTGATATTTTGTTTCCTAGTATCAGTTGGCCTATAACACAACGGCACCTGCAATGTTGGAAATTTATCACAATGAAGCTTAAATAGTATTTCTTGAATATTATCACGAATAATTTTTCTGCTAGCAACGATCAAATGATCAGGACGCCACAAAGTTAGAAAATTATCCATCGAAGTTTCGTCAATTATTTTTCTCATCACATCACATTGAAACTTATTAGGTTGCAATCGAATCATTTTTTTAAACTCGGTCAGTAAAATATCATTAGATCTATAATCAGCGTTAATTTCTTCATAATAATCTACAAAATTTCTAAGCCACCTGTGAGGAGATTCACCATCAATAGGATCAGGTTGGCCGTGATCTCCGCACATTATTACAGCGGTATTTTTTTCTTCTAGCCAACTCAGGAATAATTTTAGTATAACTAAATTTACCGTGCAAATTTCATCAAATATTATAATCTTATTAACGTACTTGTTTCCCATTCTAGCCGGATTCCACAATCCACCACTATATTTGAAATAACTGTGATAAGTACAAGAATTAACGCCACGTTGTTTTATTTCTCTCGCTAGTCTGTGAGTTGGAGTCAACACGATCATATCAGAGTTTGAAAATAAGTTTATTGCTCGTGTTGTTTTACCACTACCGCCAGGACCATTTAGGTAAACGAATTTGTTTCGTGAAATTGGATCAAACACTGATACTGCTGTTGATACTTCATCGCATTTATCTTTATGAAATTTATCGCAATCTTCTACATCCGCGTCCTCACAATAATCTAGAATATCCTCGTTTTTTATTCTCCAAGTTCCCCAGGAACCATCGGTGATTAAATTCTCCAACATACACTGATATTTCTTATCGATATAAAATGAATCCGTTGCAACCCTTACCGCGATATCAGAAAATTTATTTATCATTGACAGCAAATTGATACTCACATAAGCGAGCATCGATGATCTTAAATGAGTATACTGCGCGGATTCTCCATCGAGATAAGTGATCACTGTACCCAACTTCGTTCCATCAATAATAATATTTTCTCTGTTGCAAAATATTCCACGCGATACTGTATCAGCAATAATAAAATCCATCTCGGCATCATTGATAAATAACCTAGCGTGTCTATGCTTATGATCAACTGATCCTCCTTGAGTGAATTTACCAATGATTTTTCTTCCAATATCTTTCGCGTTCTCACAATCCGTGGGTAACCACACCTCGGTCTGCTTTCTATACGATATAATTGCTTCACTTACCGTCAGCGATATTAACATCGACGAATCCAGCATATATCTCAACAATACCGTAGGGACCCATCTTCGCTGAGATAAATGCCGACCAAACCAAATATAACAAATTTTATGCAAATTTTCAGCAAGTTCGAATGAAGTAACATGAGCGAATCCTGTCATCACAAAATCAGGTAACGGTCCGTTAATTGCAACTCTCGTCATCTCGTTGGTAGGATGGCCAAATTTAACAAAGTAATTTGCACAATCGCCATACCCAAGGAAACTTCCAGGATAGCATGCGCTCATATCAACGGAAATCATATCTTCGAAATAATACTTGGTATTCCATAATCCTCCATGGCCGTATTCGATACAACTAAGTTGAATATCATTGAGAAATTCATTTCTTGTAGGTTTCCACGAATTTCTTTCTCTGGCAGCATGAGCAGCAACAGACGGAACAGTAAAGCAATTTGTCAGTAACTGATCTGGATTTGACGAATACTTCTCCGCGATATTTTTCATCGATTCATGTAATATTTCATCTCGGTAAATATCTCCGCGTGGTAAGATAAATTGATCGTATTTTTCTTCGCTGGAAAATAACCAAACTGATATTGGATCGGACTTGGCTAATAGTTTGATATATCTAAACATTGCATCGGAACTATCTTTGGATTCCACGGGATAAAACTTAACAACACGATCTCGCGGGAATATCATTACCGACTGACTCCACGCATGTGAATTATGATCAACAATTTCGATTGGTGTTCCTCGAGAATTATACGGCGATGAATATAATATTTCACCCGATAGTGTTTTAACCGTAATAGGAAATTTAAGTTTCTTACTTAACGCAGCAACATCATCGATTGATGCGCCATCAACAACTGTCTTTGCCCATGAATTAATTTTATCCAATCTCAATTGAGTTAGACCAGATCCACGACGAGCATTTTTCATGTGCTCGATAACTCGCTCAGCTACACAATTTATCATCGGAGATTTCCTCATCGCAGGTAGATTTTTCATATCAGGATTATTATTCAGCCGATAAATTCCATAGACAACAGCACTAGAAGGATACGCCCTAGCATAATAAGGACCATCAATCCCCAGCAGCAATCCCGGTTTCGAATTTTTATCAAGAACAACATTTTTCTTACCGCCACGTACTGGATCTCGTTTATCACGAATAATCCAAATGTCATCGGGCATTTGTGCAATAAATTTTATTCCGAAAATAAATCTCTCTTCTTTGTGTGAGTTTTTTATATGTTCGATTATCTTCTTCGCTCGCTCCAGATTCATCGTAGCATCAACAAAGTTAGTTTTCCATGTCGACCAAACATGAATCGCTCCATCATCAAAAAATTCCTTCTTCGCACTATCAACTTCAGGAATGATATATTCTGCCTCATCAAGATCAAATATATCCATTATTATATTTTAGACAAATATCTAAATATAATGAAGCAATGCGCGTGGATAACAGTTGGATCAACAAAATCATGTAACAAATCCTGCAGAGGTGAATATTGTGGCGCTCATATATACGAAATTCGACGAGGCAACAAAGGACCACAACGATGTTTAGTTTGCCAAGTTGGTATTCGAGGAAAAACAAGATTATGTTTCTCTTGTGGAGGGAAAAAATATCGTGAGTTACGGAGATATTATGAAAAAAGATCCTCGTCAGTGATAAAATGTGAGGAAGATTATATTAATCGATTCAAAGCAAATTACGATTTAAACAAAGAGAATATTGTATATGAATCACAAATCAACGATCCCTGCAATGAAAATCTCACACGAGTATAGATCTCATCCTACCATTAAGAATTACGAAGCATCTGCCGATGGTAATATCAGAAATATCAAAACAAAGTATCATCTCGGTAATGTTTGTAATTCGGGGTATTTGGCGTGTAACTTCAACGAGAATAAAAAAATAAATTATCTTTCTCACAGATTTATATTCGAGTGTTTTCATGGAATCATCAAGGATAATTTGGTTATCGACCACATTGACGGAAATAAACTTAACAACAAACTTTCTAATCTTCGCGCGGTAACTCCGAGTGAAAATGCAAGATTTGGTAATACCAGTGGCGGACGGCGACCAGCTAAGGCGGTTAAATCGATAAATCGAGAAACAGGTGAGGAGATCGCTTTCGAATCGATGAAATCAGCTGCGAAATATTATAATATTAGTTCAGCATCGGTGCGGCGAGCGGCAGAAAAAATAATCCACGCTACATTTTCATATAATCTCGGCAATTGGATCGAATTTTCTTATATCCCAATAATATTTGATTCGGAAATCGATGAAGAATAATTGAATATCTCCGCAAAACAAAAAAAAAAGATTAATTTTTTGAAAATTCTCCTGGATTTTATTTATTTTTTTCCCACGGAGATAGATTTGGAAAATCTCACTTGCGATTTAAAAATCAGAGATTCTCACGATTTCACCAAAAGATTGATACTCACAGTTTCTCCTCGTATATCAAGTAAATTTCCTTTCTGATCCGTTAATTTGAAATTTATTCTTGACAAAAATCGATTATGACATCGCAGGTAAAACGGATTCATTGGTTCCTTGATTATCAAATAACCGGGAGATGCGCTAGGTGAAAATGAATACAATATAAAACCCTGATTCGCTTGATTCGACACTGACGAATCAACATTATAGCTACCCTCGACAACATCCGCGTGAAGATAAATCGCGATAACATCCGTTATATTAACGATACCCGGCGAGATATGCCGCCCTTGCCCGGCAGGATCATTATTGTGTTTAAGAATCAATTCTGAATATATTTTTTTGGTCCATGAGGTATGTAATTTCGGAAATAAATCATCAATGGTATCAGTGACGGATTTTCTCATCGCATCAAAATCAGAATTGGGAAATTTGAAATTTGGCAGTGTTTCCTCGGTTAATTCAAATACTCTCATGAATTTTTGTTTCTCACCCGAGTTCTTGATCAACTCGAATTTGCTAATAGGAAGAACATAGTCGGCAATTGATATATCGTCGACTATCGCCCGAATAAACATATCATGATAATATTCAATATCATTCGCAAGTTGATTTAAAATCTTCACATGCTTTATAATTTCGCTGCATGAACCTGATTTATTTAGGATGCATTCATGAAATGATCCGCGCAATAAATTTAATTGTAATTCGTGTTCTTGAATAAACTCGTCTAGAGTTCTTCTTACCAAGATACCGTCTATGGGGGCTATTATCCTGTTAATGTGGGTAGCGTCGAAGATTTTCACATCTGGGGGGATTTTAGGAAGAGGCAGCCATGAGAGAATTCTTTCGTTAATAAAAGTGAAAGCGAACATTACCAGGTTAAATTTGTGATTATTCATGAGATTGATGGCGCTGTGGATCAAAGGTTTGTGTTTGATATCTCCATACCATCCTTCGTCGGTTGTAAAATCTTCCTTTTTTGGTTCCGGTATTTCTGGAAGGGTTTCATCATACCAACCTGGAATAATAACATCCGATTTCTTTGGTTTTATCAGAGGTGCAACCTCGGGCCAACCTAATATATTCCTGATCGATGATTGGTAAATATCTACCACGTACGGTGATTTCACTTCTATCATTGACGATAGTGTTGGATCATGTGAAGATATCTTTATTCCCGGATTAGCATCGCCGGTTAAATTTGATATTCTAGTGGTAAACTCATTATTCAGTTGATCAATTTCATAACTACCGGTTGGTATACCAACGACGATCCAATCGGGAGTTCCATCGGGTTTATTCTTATTTGCAAAAACTAGTGAATTATTTGACATCAAATTACCGAATGATTTTGATCTAACATTTGGCCAGCTGTTGTAGACACGCAACTGTGTTAATGCAATTTCGTTAACGTTAATTGGTGTTGAGAAATTAATGCTAAACTCTGGTTTCGTTGAACTTAGCGATATTAACGTTGTTGTCGGCGGTGTCGTGTTTGTCACGATCTGGGCTAACTCGGACATTATTAATATTCATTTGTTCAATCTCCGAGTAAATACTAATCATTGTAGAAAATTCTAGATCGGATATAATACCATCGTTGAGACTTTCAGAAAGTAACAATGATAACTTCGAGTACGCATCATTGATCTTAGCAAGTTTACTTTTGTACGAAGATAACTTTTCACTTGTGCACGATGAGATTTTTTTCGCGATGATATTAAGAACACCCGCGATTGCTGTTGTTGACGAGATTATTATTGTTGCAACGATTGGCGCTATCATTGTTACCGCGGATAGAATTATTCCTGCACCAGCGACCACGGCCGATACCGCGTACACTGCAACATCAATGATAACTAATTTGCGCTGGTATTTATTTATTTTTATCTGATAATCGTCAAGTTGTTTTCGCAACGAATCCTGCCATGATCGCGCCTGATTGTAACGGTAATCAGATGCTGTCATTTATTAGTTATTTATCATTCCAAATCAACAGGGAAAAATAACCTTTCATAATCCGAAATATCTTCGGCTAAATATTCGAAAACTATACTATAACCAATTGGTCCCATATTGGTTCTATCTGGTGGTTCCAGCACAAATGTATTCTCGTAACCTGTGTACATAATATAATTAAAAAATTCACCAAAAATTTTACCACCTGCGGCTATTATTTTAAAACCTATCGGAGATTGAATAAATATTCGATAATATCCACTAATTGGCGGTTTAAATTTAAATTTGTTATTCACGGGTGTCCACCATGCCTCTTTTCGTACCTCTACCACAAGTGGCACACTACAGGTAAGATTTTTTGTTTCTACTTCCTTTGGTATCGAAATTCGCGATAATCTTCCAAGGTTCATTGACGATATTTTTGTGGTTATTTCGATAATTTCCTTACCTAATTGCTTTACGTCAGTGGCGTGACCAGTTTTATCGACGGATTGGTCAATCTTTGCTATTGTAGCGAGAAGTTTCGTGTTTAAATCTTGAATTTTTTCGTCGTATATTGATGTATCTAACTTTTGACGCGCTAATTCACGTACCACGTTAATTTCATCGTTGATGGATTTTATTTGTACTTGCATCACGTTAATTCCCTTGGTAAATTCAGGAACAACAACATTACCGAGTTTAATAATTTCCTCGTTGATTTTTTTGTTGAGATCGTCGATCGATGGTTTCTGACCCATCGAGATATTTACTTCGTTAATTTTGGCAAGAATATTAGTAATTTCCTCGTTGATTTTTTTTATTTTTTTGTTGAGATCGTCGATTGATGTTTTATCGATTTTCTGACTCATCGAGATATTTACTTCGTTAATTTCGGCAAGAATATTAGTAATTTCCTCGTTGATTTTTTTTATTTTCTCGCTAAGATCGTCATGTGATGCTTGATCTGATACGGAGGAAGTATCAATGGATGTTTTTATATTCTCGTCAAATTTTTTGCTAAATTTAGCTAAAATATCGTCAAGTTTTTTAAGATCGTTATTTAGTTTGTTAAGTCTTTTTGTCATTCTATCTTGAAGTTCGTCGTGTAATGTTTTATCGGCCTTCAGGGGTAACTTTGCTATAATATCGGCGATATCAGCAACAGATTTTAATACCATCTCCGATTGGCGAGTAAATTGACTAATGTGATCGCGGTATTCGTCTCGCTTGATTATATCAGTTATTTTGACGTTGCTAGTTTGTAATCGCCCTTCTGCATTTTGAAATACAGCAACTTCGCCAGGATCCACCTCTGACAGCGATAAAAGATTGTTAATATCGCTCTTAGTTGCAAACTTTGATGTATCGATGTCGACTGCATCTTTTTTTTCTTTCCTAAAGAGAGACCTACCGTAAATATCAACCATGATATTTATCTACGGTATATTCAAATAAAATTTTGCGAAAAGGACGAGATGATTTTGAAATTGCATCAAGGACGTTAATTGACTCCGGGCCACATATTGGTGGATCCGCTAATGTTTGTGTTGGAAGCGTTGAATACCAAACCGGAAGTTTTAGTTTTGACACATACTTGATAAATTCATTTGGTGGTGCTAATCCGTATGAGTCGAAGTAAATAACTTCGCGAGGATTAATCGCATACGCAACCCAGTGAGTGCCAGGACCGGAATTTTTATCGAGATTTATTATTCCTGTCTCGGTAGGATTTGGTTTATCTGGTAGTTGATCTCGCATAAATACGCCTCTGAAAAATTTTATTTTCTTTTTTTTTGCTTCACTGATTAAATCTAAATTTGAGGCTGGTAGGCTCGACTTAGACCGGATCCGTACGGGGGTCGTCTTAGGTAAAGTCCTGATCCTTGTTGCGTCTGCAGCACTTTTGCTAGAAGAGAGAAGGGGGAGATAAAACCTCCCTTTTTTTTGCGATATCTTCCTCCGACGATCTTTTTTCCTAATACGTTACCTATCCCTCCAAGTGCACCTAATCCTACTGCCTTTGCAATCATGGGGGCCGCTGCAGCTATTAATCCTGGAATAGCGGCGAATAAAGGAAAAATACCACCTACTTTGATCATATCTCTGATTGCGCCTATCGAGAGATTCAGACGAATACCAGTATTTGCTGATCTGGCTTTGGTGAAATGTCCGTGTTGATTTTTAGTTAACGATAGTTTGTTAGGTCCACCGTGAAGTTGATTACTTTTCAAAGTTAAACTTAAACCTCGTCGTGCTGCTGTTGCTGATTGAAGTTTTTTCACCTGACCGGGGGTCAGAGTTACGCTGACGTGATCGTATGGCATATTAATAATCACTTAATCTAAATTTAGAATTTATTACATGTTCTCTACGGGTGCATCGATAACTCTCATTCTACCACTGATACCCTCCAGGATCATTGTTCTATCACTGAGAATTACTGCGAATACCTTATATAAATTATTTCCTGTTCGAATTCTAGCTTTGAAATGAATATCGACGACGGATTGCTTTATCAAATCGAGATGTTCCAAGGAAAAGTAATAAATAGGATAAAGTTTATTAAAATCTAGTTGTGATATTTGCAATCCAGTATCGATATTTTGATCGCGACCCATGAAACTTAACAATCGATGATATGCGCGAGCTGTCGAATAATTTTCAAAATTGATGGATATTTCCTCGGATGGCTCCTGTTGGCCATTTACTCTCAGTGACACGTTTGTTGCGCTGATATTATCGAATATCATGTGGCTATATAATTGATGATATCTTCGTGTATGCAAAAAAGCGACAAAAATATGACGTGGCGCAGAGGTACCTTGCTGCGATGCAATGCGCCAAGTAAAATCACCATCAATATCAGTAGTTGTGGAATCTGTTGTTGTTGTTAGCCATGACATGATAGATTTACCACCTTGATTCATAAATGATAATAATTTTTCTTCCACGATTAATGATGGAGTTATCGCTGGCATCCACAAGGTAAATTTTAGTAATCTTACCCTACCTCCATGATTCGTGGTATCATTTGCACCTACCACGTTCGTTTGGTAATTGATATCACCTTCTCGCCAAATAGCATCATTACTATCTGCTTTTCTAATAAATGTTACGGTATGCTTTGCTCCGTAAATAACTTTTCTAAAATGCCTGCAAAATCCAAATATATGAGATAACGGAATAGCACAAGAGAATTTTCTACGTATATCCCACAACATGGATTTTCTCGTGGCAAATCCAAGATTATAATCAGGATTAGTGCCAACTGGAATATCCTGAATAGCTGCGAGACCTGGATTGGGAGCGGTGCGATCGTTGGGTTGTCTAATATCAAGCGGTCTATTATCGGGACGATCAGAATTATCTTTGGCAAACATCATACCCGGACCAGCTGATCTGGTAAAATCATCCGAGTATCTCGCTAGACCTATTATCGTTGTTGCTAAGTCAACATCATTGGTAATTGACTCAATTTCTTTTCCATCAATCATGTAAGTGGCGCTCTTGAATAATGCCATAATACCGTTATTAACAAATCCGACTCTAAAATCTGCTCCATAGAGAGTAACACCGTCGTCTCTAGTAATTTCACCGGTAACTTCGATATATGCCTCAGATGGAAGAAAATATCTTGTTGTATCGTGAACTTGAATTTCCAGGCGATTATCAGTATTTGGTGTAACTGTGTCGTACGAGAAATACTGGAAATCTCGCACTGATGTATCCCTACCTACTGGTTCATCCATGTCAAATACTTCATTTGACACTTGTGAGAACATTTATTATTAATAATATCGTCTAAAACGAAGACCATCGCCTGAAACAAAACTTGTATTTGCTAGATTTGTCCTAGCAACATCCTGCGCTAGATTTGTCTTAGCAACTTCCTGCGCTAGATTTGTTATAGCAGCTTCCTGTGCTAGATCATTTATTTTTTTATTTGCCGCATCATTTATGGCCTTACTGACTTCAGGTGGCATTTCGCTGGTAATGGGTAATTTGACGGGTTGCTTTTTACGTACTAAACTTAATATTTTATCTTTGATAGCGTTGAAGCCTTTACTGGCCAAATTACCGATACCAGAAATGGCAGTCTCGCCGATCTTTCCTATTGCTTTTAATCCTAGTTGTTTTACCATTGGTCCAATTTTAGGTATTACTCGCGTGACAAGACTTCCAATGATATCGCCAAATCCATTACCGTGAATATATTTGTATACTGGCAATCGAGAGTTTACTATGCGGACCTGATTAGGTCTGCGTTGATGTTTATGAATAATCATGTTATTTCAATTGTATTGATTTAATCGATGAGTTCATCGACAAACTCTTTATAAATGTGAGAATCGATGATACCACCACGGAATAATCGCTGACAAATATCTGATGCTTCGTTGACTATCTCACGGGAATTATTTCCGGCTCGCTTTCCTCCGATTAATACTTCGAGGCGAGATACATCGTTGACAACACTATCGGGACAAACTGAATATCCGCTTCCTGTTTTTTTTGTTTCTGGAGATTCCAATGGCGTTACGTAGAATACTTCATCTGACGGCGATGAAGATTTCTTCTCCTCTGCTGATCCTGGTGATGTCCCTGACGACGTCGGTGGTGAATATTGTTCTAGTGGAGATGGGGGAGTCCCAGCCGGGTGTCTTTCTAGTTTTTTACCCTCAGGATCGTATAATAAATATTTCTCAGTGGGACCCCTGTAGTTTGACGCTGTTGGTTCCACAGGTGGGGGTCTCCAAGAGGGGAATGCAGAAGGTCCCCTTGGATATAATGTAGGAGATAAAAGAGGAGAGTGGTGAAGATCAAAAGAAAATGATTCAGGACTATCACTTTTAGGTGGTGAACCTTTATCTTTAGGTGACGAACTTTTACTTTTGGGTGACGAACTTTTACTTTTAGGTGGCGAAATTGTCTTTCTCGCACTCGCAGCTCTATATTTAATAACATCTGATGAAAATTTTCTAAAATTTTCATCATCATATTTTACTGGTTTTTCTATACTACCAAAATACATCATTGCTAGCCAATCAATTTCGTCAATTTTATCAACATCAATATCTTTTCGCAAAAGTAATCTTTTATTTTCCGGAGAATTATCCGCAGCCATTTGAACTGTTGAATCATAGTTGCGAGTTAAATGCAACATGTTTTCATTCAAATAATTTTCAGCAGATATTCTAGGATTAAGAATAAACGAACTACTAGCCGGTGATGGTACATATTCGGGAACAATTATTGGTTTATCACTCTGATCTTTTTTCTTTCTTGATTTTCTTTCTTTTTTCTGTGGTGGAATATCTTCCTTTGGTCTAGCTCCTAATTCCTCTGGTTGAAATATTGGCTCCTGTAGTTGAATATCTTCCTGTGGTGCTGCTTTTCTTCCTCGTGTTTTAGTTTTTTCCTTCTTCTCCTGTTGTTTTCTTTCTTTTTCCAGTTGTTTTCTTTCTTTCTCCAGTTGTTTTCTTTCTTCCGCCTCTTGCTTATTATATCTTTGTGTATCTCTTGCTGTTTCTAAAAATCTTCTGTAACGCGGATCCGCTGTCTTACTTATTGATGTTGTTTGTGTGTAAATTTTATATACCATATCATACCAGTTATCGCGAGTTGCATATCTTTTTTTCCCCACTGCAGTCAAAAATTCAGTTCGACTACTAAAATATTCCTCCGCAAATTGGCCAATCTCATCTATATTATACAATGTCGAGAGGGGCTGCGATATTATTTCCCATCCCTCATCGGTGAAATTTTCTCTTAAATTATCGATATTAAACTTCCCTTTTATCATTAAAGGTTTTCCTTTTCCAGGTTTTCCACCTCCAGGTTTTCCTCCATCAGCAATTGCAAGTTGTTGCGCCGCTGCTGCTATTGCTAATCGCTCGGGTAATGTTCGTGATTGATCCTCAATACCTTTCAACATAGGAAAAATTCCACGTTTTCTAGCATCTGGATCTTTTTCGTCGCCATATACAACCTGCTCAATTGTTCCGGTCACTGGCTTCAACCATTTTGCCGAAGTTTCTGAAATTCCATGTTGCATATCTTCGTAACCACGAACATTTCTCTTAAATAATCGTTTTGTCGGAATTAGCTTCTTTAATGCCGCTAATTGATCTCGCGCTAATCTAGCAGATTGAGGCTCTCCAACTGTGCTAACTTTTCGACTCATCTTATTTTCAACTATATTGTTTTATTGTGAAATAAAATTAATATCCGCAGTCGGAATTTGCAATAGCAAACAAATTTTACAATACCCCCCCCAAAAAATTGCTGTTTTTTTTTATGCCTGAAAATGCAATTTGGGGGGAAATTTTGCGGATTAATTTTCGTAGGAGGGTTTATTTTTGAAATCTGAGGTTTCTACGGAGAAATGTTTGGTGGGAGGGTTAAATTTATCTGAGCCAGGGGGTCTGTACGACTTCCCTGCTGCTGCCGTATGCATATTCCGGACCAATAGCTGCATCAGGCCAATGGAGTTCTCATACACCAATAGCTGCACCGACTATACACCCCAATAAAGACACAAAACCGCAGACTAAACCGAAGATAATTTTCAAGAGAATGATGTCGGTCGTTTGCATGCTGGCGGATATCATAATGGCATGGATTCAACTTTCCGATCTGGACAAAACAGGTGGTAACGTAGAATTTAACATTAATCGATCGAAGATCAGTTGCCCTAAATTACAGTCCACCGTTTTGGTTTATATCATCGTTTTATGTGTAAGTACTCTGTACACCATATTGCAAATCATCAACCTCATCGGAGAAACTATATACGAAGTAACTGGAAAAAATGAAGTAATTGGAAAAAATGAAGTAACTGGAAAAAATGAAGTAACTAGAAAAAAGAGTGGAAAAAGGCGTGGTTTTCGGTTGGTTCATGGTTTTAACGAAGTTATCATAAAAGTCTCAGTCAAGGACATTCCGCAGGCCCTTTTGATGATTATTGCTACATATTACGGTTGTGAACGCACCGCTGACTTCGGTGAATACGCAAGAAAAGTCGGTTACTATGTGGTCTCAAGATTGTCTTCCTGCATCCGAACGGCAACCTGCATGCAGGAGATTAAAAAGTGTAAGTGCAACTGTGAATGCTGGTGCTGTTGCTGCTGTGGCGATAAATGTTGTCCCGATGAATATGGCTATATGTGCTACTTGTGTTACTTGCCCATTCGTACCCAAGAATTCAAACCATGCGTGCCTGTCCTCATTTGCAAGTACTTAGGTTGCTGCAAAAATGGATGCTTCAACTGTGAACCTGGCGATAAAGATCCAAAGTTTGCCCTACAAATATTAGACAAACTCAACTATTACTATTGCATTCTATTTATAGCAAATATTATTTACATGCTTTTGAAACACTTCACAAACATTACATCTGGATGACAAGCATTCATCTCTCTCTCTCTCTCTGTTTGTATATATATATATATATATATATATATATATATATATATATATATATATATATATATATATACTCTTCTCACTAGCTAAATATCCTTTACCATGATTTCAACATCAGTGTTGTTTTTATTTAATGTTATTTTGCATTCACTAATCAGACAATAACTTATCCCAATGAAAGTTAATAGCATGATATGAAATATATTACATTGATATACATGTTGATTGGTTGCCATTATATTTGTTTCTCGGGTAAACTCTCGAATCTATCGAAATCTATCGAAAAGGGATGGTGAGATTATTTGTGGCCGCTTCTAAGTCACAGTGACATTTCCATCAATGCGGCGGATGAGAGAGGAAGAAGAATTTAGAATGGTGATGGTGTGATTACATTCACGTCTTCGTTTAGCGACTGATACTCAGATAAAATGGAAATACTGACTACTCAGTGTGTGTAATTAATTACATATTGTAGGAAATCTTTCTTGTTGATATTATATCGAAAGATTTTTTGTAGTCACTGTAAGGTCATACAGATATGATAAATTGTTTGTTAAGACAAAACATGAAATTTATAGGTACGATCAAAAGAAAGAACAAAAGAAAACCGAAACAAAAATTAAGCGAATATACAAACTGAACTTAAGTTTCTAGGTAAATAATGTAACATCTTTTATGGCTATTTCATTTTTAAGAGCCCGCAATAAATATATAATAAACTAAGCAGATAGCCTTTTGAAAATAAAACTGCTGATATCAGGAATCAATCACTTACATTCGACTTAACGGCTGCAAAGCGACAACAACAACAACAACAACGAAATGGTTTCAGTGCACATTTCACTGGTCTTGATTCCCCGTTGTAAGAGAGTTACCTTTCCTTTCAAAAGATACGACAATACTTTTATCTACCAATGCGGTTGATATCAGAGTGTCTGACAAATATATCTTACAATGAAAGTAAATTTAAAGCGGAATATATAGTACCTTAGGACTCTAAGTTTGAACAAAAAAAAATTACCTGCATATCATACTTGATTTATCACCGTCAATTCTTTTCATTTTTACAATATGCAAATTTTGTTAATATTCTATGTATGAATATAACTTTTCATTGAACACAATATCTCTCCCCCCACCTCGCCCACACACATACACATACGCTACGGTTATCTTTGATTATAATTATTAGCACATAATTATAATAGTGTATATAAGTATATAAATATGATGTCAGTCAGCCTTAAACAGTACATCTTTATTCAGTCAGCATTGCCAAAGAGAGTCTTCTCAGAGACGGTCATTTGTGTCAATCAGCCTTATTTACCTACGTGTTAAGTCAGACACTGCCAAAGAGAGAGCTTTTGGTTTAAACTGTGTCAATCAATATAACTTAGTGCATATCTATTTTAGTCTGACTGGGTGGCTTTCTGAAACAGTAATTTTTTGTTATAAATAAGAGTCCTAGAATGATTTAAATGTTATACATGCTCTTGTTTAATCGTGTTTTGTTTAAGTGTGAAAATGTATCATGTGTTGTAGAAACAGGTAACAAAATAATTGGAAAACATAAAAGGCTATATAGACTATGGAGTTATAAAAAATCAAAAGATCACTTTGTTTTGTATATTCATTTTTTTTAGAATTAACAATCAGAACGTGCAGTTTGAGTAAAAAAAGAAAATTGTTATCACTGAATGTGTTAATTCATTTCTTTGTGTATGGGGTGTTGAATATCGCATACAGGTATTAAATGCTCAACAAAACAGCTATCCATCCCTCAAGCAAAACAATGTTTATGTGCAATAAGAGTCAACGTCTTAGCAAGCTCTCTCTCTCTCTCTCTCTCTCTCTCTCGATAGGAGTGTTAAAATATTTGGCGGTTAATCTTGATTGGCTAAACTAAGCGAACGGGGGTGGTGGTGTTCTCTGACGAGATTCTAAGGAATCTTCTTCGTGATATTAGTCAGTCTATGTTTATCTGTGGAAGAGGAAGATTCTATACCGCCTTAGGTAATAGTTCTTCTGGACAATATCATTTTATTACTCTTATTTCTAATGGCCCGATATTTTCAAAATTTGTCTCTGACAAATTTTCTCAACCCTGTCATTTTCTACACTTAACCGTACATTGACATACTCGTCGGCCTATTATCCCAACGGGTCTTAGTTAAAATCCACTCGAGCCCTAACAGAGTATATCCCATCCTTCACAGTCAGTAATTTATTATGGAGCTTAGCCCATTCGTCAATCTTAATTGTTACATATCAATTTTACAACGACAAAATCCAATGAGAAAATATCTAGAAAACTGTGTACGTGATAAATTTCTTTATTGCATGTTAATTAATATTTATTAATGTGACACTAACCATTGTCTGTATGTTTTATACGTTTAGTGAGTGCAATTTACTTGCCAATTCTCTTCAGATTGTGACGTGAACATTGTGAGTGATTGACACGTTTCGTTATTGTAATTTGAAGATAAAGGTGTAGTCTCAGTTTGTGAAATTCAGGGCTTAAATACCCTTGTTGTGTAAGATTTAAGATGAATTTTGGGTAGATATTCAGGATTGCACTGCCCATCTATTGCTTGTTTGTGCAAGTGATAGTCTAGTTTTGAGTCCATAGATATGACTTTATCTCAGTCGGTAAATACGTGTGGAGCTGTTTTGAATAGGGCAGTAAGACTAGAGTGGGTAGAGAACAGGATGACAAAATACAGTTAGTCGGTAAATTTAAGTCGATTAGTAAGGAGGAGTGAGGTGACGATGTGACTAAGCTGAATGTGTGGAGCTAAGTGTTACAGGACACTAGGCACAACAAGCGACAGAGCAAGAATAAGAAAGAGAAAGAGAAAAGAAGAGAGATGTCGAGATGGCCAGAGTGCAAGCTTAGGAAAAGGCGAGGGAACGCGAACATACTTTAACAATGGGTAGGCTAAGGATCGAAGCAGAGACAATGGAAAAAACAAATATAACAATTACCCAAGATACGATATATTTAACATCATTCAACCTGGTCGTAGGGTACTCCCTTTTTGCCATTTTTTTACAGTATGGTGGCTCGTACTGTGATTTATATTTCACACAAAAGTTATTGAGTATCATTTTTCGTATTTCTCAAATCTGTTCGGCATCATATCTACGAGCAAATCATCTTGACTCGCAGCTCCTTTATCAGACCTAACATAATAAACGCTTCATCTGTGAGATAAGTTCGAAGATGATTACGAATTTTACTATAAGTCGCTAATGCTATTTTACACGATGTCTTTTTATTCTCGTATTTTGTCTCGATAATTTTGTTTATTGTTGATAATGCGATACCTATATCTGACACTATTAACCATAACGTGTTTACTGTTTCGCCGACCGGAGCAGTTGCAGCTGTTCTTAGTAATACTGGAATATAATTCAGCGAGCTTAGTATTGATCCTGTAATATTTTCTGGCGAGTCTGATAAAATAATTTTTTTATAGTACCTTTAGTATTTGACGAGCTCTTCTCTATCTTTGTCTTAAAGACCAGATAAAAAATGATTGAAGTCGATTGTTTCTTTTCTTATCATTATAAAACTTTGGTAACAAACGGCCCTAAAGTAAACGCTAAAGTAAATGATTTCTCAGCAGCAGCTTTATTAACCAGATCATGAAATTTACTATTAGCAGGATCAGCAAGAAAATTGTTATATTTCATCATATACCTCAGAATTATTTTTTATGGATCACATTAAGTTGATGATCAAAATCTTTGGTATTTCAGCGACATCTTTCACGTTATTTTGGTAAGATCTTTTACATAATGAATCTAACTCAATATATCTATTAAATCTTAAATTTTGATATTATTACGTATCATATGTTATGTAATTATTGCATATGGTGTTGCAAAAGACAAAAATCTATGTTTATTATCCTAGCTAATGTCTTATGCGTGCATGTTTAGATAACAAACAATCAAATCTTTTAAATTTTTAAATGTTGCTTCTGTCATCAGCTTTCCAGTATTGCAATGACAGTTTCTGTCAAGATCACGATCAAATCTATCATAGTCGACATGTTTAATAATATTACCAATACTTGCTATGTCATCGAGTGTTTGATAAAATAGATCTCGTTCAGCATCACTATAGGATTCAGTCTTTGATCCATGCTATTTACTGCTATCAGTGCCGCATTTATTTTGTCAGAAGAATATTTTTTGTGGTCGATGTTTGTCAGAGAATCTACTAATATCAGATATGATGTCGCTACCGGATTCGCGTAATCATGATGATCTGCTATCTCGAACAAATCTTTTATGTCGTGATAGTCCATACCCTACTCACGAAATATTCTTCGTTTAGCAAAATTATCTCTCATCCTACGATTTTGTTGTGAGTCGATTTTGTTTAGCTCTGCTAGTTCATCAAGTTCATCACGAACTGTTTTATTCGATCTTGTTCTTGTTTCTTACCACCATATGACTTTGCTTTTATAAGGTCAGATCTGATTACTGTCACAGACTTTTCCTTGCTAATCTCAAGCAGTGTATTTGTCAAAAGCGACTTAGTTCGTAATAGCTGTTCCTCGCAATCATTTGGATGACAGCACTTGCTAATAATATCGAAATCCAGCAGCTCTAACACAATTGTCTTCGTTTTCTTGTAGATCAGATGATCCGAGTGTTAAACTTTTCATTCAAGCGATTTCTTCAATTGTTTGGGCTTCTCTAGCGCTTTCGGGTCTAGCTGATCAACCTCAACTATTTCTTTTTTTGTTTCAGAATCAAATATGTTGTTGTAAAAGTCTTTTACGAATCTGACCGACGGAGGATCAACATACATTTACAAATCATTTCACATTAAAAACGGATCGCATAGCGATCTATGTTAACACAATAAACCTAAACTAAATCATCAATCGTGTCTATCTGAAACATTGTCTAACCCGGGTAAGGACTTTCTGCTTTGACAACATACATCCGAAAGTAAATATACTTGTTAACCGTGTTAGCATCAGCGATAGTAAACTGTTAACTCGTTGGGATATAAATACCGGTTGCGCTATACAGATTTATCCACGTGGTATTATCTATTGATCCCTCGAATCGCCAGTTATATATACGGCCGACACCATGCATTTGATCGTCCTCGTAAATGAAACCTCCAGATTGCAACTACATCAAGGCACTGAATTCTGATCCAACAATTCATTGTTTCTTCATATGTAGTCCACTCGGGGCCTCAAGATATGACGCTTTTGAAACGAAAGAGAAACACTTGGATTATTTCCAGGATTTTGTGTCGACGCCGTTGCAACAAACCCCCAAATGCTATCAGTCGAATCAATAAGATGTGGAATATATCCGACGTTACTGTGAGATCGTTTTATGCTGCCAAAAGCACTATCAACATAAAGGTTTTAGACAAGATCTGATAAAACAAAAGGAACGTATGTTTACGTTATTGTATTTGTTACCACGTCGATGGCTCATTTCATTCTACATCCAGTTCATTTAACGTAAAGAGCATCAGCTGATGTACCTGCGATAGGAAGATAATTATTTGCTGCCGTGTCGACGTACAGCTTATTTGTCAAATCAAATGCGCCTATTGGATTATAAGTCGTTATTATCTTGTTCGATGCCATGTTCACCGTACCTGTCATTATTTTGCTGGATTTTGCTACTCTTATTGCGGTATAACTGGTGATCATATCATCGATATAGTTCCTTTTTGTCAGATAAGATGCTGTCGTTGGAAACGCAGCTGATGTTATATTGTTGACGCCCATGTCTAACGTGCCTGTCATTGTTCCTTCGGCAAGATTCAAATACGCCGTCAATTTTCATTTAAGCTGATCATACGATACTGCATCTGATTCTTTACTTGGAGGAAACACTGTTGGTAGTTCTGTTATCTTACCACCGTCGACAACTGAAATATTACCTGATACAAAATGACTAGATTTATTTATTTTTACATTTCCCACAGCATTTCAGTTGATTATAACGTACCGCCTGCGTGATATCAGCATTGTTTAACGATATAATGTGCCTAGATTTGTTATCTGCTTGTTGCTCATGTCGATGTTGCCAGTCATTATGCCGTTGGCAAGTGAAAGTTCTTCAGATACAGCTGTGATTAGTTCATTATAGCTTTCCGCTTGTGTGTTATTGACCATTGGAGGATCATATGTTATTTCTTGATCTAACACTCGTTGTCCTGACATGGTAAATTGGCCGGTCATTATGTCACACTTATCTCTTTTATTAATTTGTTAGGTCACTTACTAGCTAACCAAGTTATGTGTTTTAGACATGCTATTGCAATTGTTGCTGAGAAACGTTTGTGCACATGTTATATGATGAGCATAATTTTGACGCGGAACTAGTAATATAAAATAAACATAATTTTGAGCTACCGGATTGTCATTATGTGATAGTTGGACGTACTGGATCTGGCAAAACAAACTTGCTAATGAACTTGCTACTCATCGACATAGTCAACTACGATGGGGTATATATTTAAACAATAAATCCTCAGCAGGACAAATGTTACCTGCTAAATAAGTACAACGAACAAATAAAAAATAAACTTGGTGCTGGCGAAGATATATTTGTTATAAGGACACTTGAAGATCTATTTCCTGTTGTCGCGCTAGACTCGGACTTATCTTGCCCAATGTTTTAATAACTTCGATCTTTTCATTAGAATACGGGTTGTTTTATACTGGACAATACTGACGTGCAAAACATAGCACGGGAACAATGCGGTGATATTCCCAGAGACAAAGTGGTTGAGCTGTATCATGAGGCCGCTCAAGGAAATCTCAGTTTGTTCTTATTCAATAAACTTGCCAGAAATAGCAAGCATATGTTTCGACGCGAAATTGGCAAGCTTTTAGACTGTAAAGAAGTATAAAAATCAATCTGTTATCCACAATACTGGACAAGGCGTGGATAAATCTACTAAATAAATATGTTGCCAAAAGAACTGCGCTTAAGAAAAAAGTCGAACAAGAACGTGTTGGACAACAACAAACCTCAGATGAAACTGCTAGACTATTTAAGACAATCACAGAATCTCTACTTGGAAAATAACGCGGCATCGATAAAATATCAGAGGAAGATCTAGAAAAATTAAAATAAAAAGGTATGCGAGGACTAATTGAGGAATGACAAAAGAAAATTGGCGAGGATATTATTGCAAAGGCTGCTTCCGAACATGAATACGTAAAAAAAACCCAGCAACAACAACCGTATGATGATAGTTCAATACAAGATAAGTTTATCGCAAGGAATGAAATTCAGCTTGAATACAATTTAAGCAAGTTCCAGGATGTAATGGCTATGGGATCTGAAAAATTTATTTTAAGTACAAGACATGTAAAAAAAACCTATCAGCAAGTTTATACCAGAATATCGAAAAGACTACTTGGATTTTCTAAAGAAAAATAAGATTAATATCGAGTTGACAAAAACGTTAACATTGAGCGACGATGAATATGATGATATATCAGAACCTGAACCTTACATTGAGGAATTAGAACATTTTAATGATATGACCAGCGATGAGGGAAAACTTGTTAATTTTTCCGAAAGTGACACCTTTCATGAGCAACATTCTTGCGAAAGAACATATGAATGGTAATATAGCAAATAATATATATCGAACAATAAAAAACAATAAACCAAATAAAGGGTTAGACCGTTATAAAAATCGTTTGGTACAGTTTTAGTTGAAGTTTTAGATGAAAAATATTTAAGAAAAGGAAGACAAATTATTTTGTACTCGTCTGATTCTTATCTCTTAAAAGGTCTACCTCAATGTCCAACAACAAGGTACACAAGGTGAACAAAGTAAATCATATGACTCAGATGTTTCATTTAAATCAATTGAAGGTGAATACTGGGACTGTATAGTCGCATATTGCAGAGTTGCAATCACGGAGCTGTCACCGGATCAGGATTGGATATACATACAAAATGTTGATAAATTACCAAAACCAAAGAGAGATTGGACACTGCCAGTACACAAATATACCGGTCAATGGAATCACCTGACCAGCAACTCAATGAAAATGACAATCCGTTACCAGGACTCGAACCTTACAATCAAGTTATTGCAATGATATTTGTGATCGCGACAACGTCGACAACAAATCTAGGTTATACTTGGGTTTAGCTTGATGGACTACGAAAGATTAAACCGGATAATATGCGAGTTGATTGCAAGCTTGTTCAAGGTATAATTTTCGTTGGTGTACCTGGTAAAATTGCATCAGATATCAGTGGCTCATGAGCTTCACAAACCTTAAAAATGTTTCTCTGTCGGCAGTTCGTCCCAAATGCAGCCGATGATATATGGGAGATATATTTCGCAGATAAGCAAAACATAGCATAGTACATCGATAACAAAATATACTTATTGAGTATTATTGATGTTTTTAGCAAGTACACGTTTATTGTTCCTGTGTCGGATACAATTTGATCGAAGAAAACAAATGCGCTTGAAGATATTATTGCTAAGACGGATAGAAAACCAAATAAAATCTGGACAGACCATATATCCGCGTTTTTAATAAGCAGTTCGAGCGGTGTCTGAAATAAAACAATCTAAACAATGTGTTGCCGGTAACGAACGAAAGATAAATGTCATCGAACAAGTTGATAGTACGATAAAAGAAAATATTTACAGATAACTTACAGCAAAATACACACATGGATATATTGGTCATCTGCCAGTGATGAGAGCATATTATAATAACACTAAACACAGAACAATTAGAATGTCGTCGAACAATGCTATTACAAATCCGGTTCTTGCAAACGAGAACATATATCGCATTCATACATTTAACATTAGTGATCGTGTCAGAATTTCATTAACGAAATAACATTTGAACAAGGTTTTACCACGAACTGGTCTGAGAAAGCATTTTTCATCGACAAGACTTTAAACAACAGTACCGGTAACAGAAAAGCTAAAATATCTTGCAAACTACTATGTCATAGGATGTTTTTATAAATCAAGATCTTCAACTAACAACAATCGATCAATTTATTATAGAAAGAGTGAAAACAAATGTTGTAAACGAAGTTTGGTTAAATGGTTCGTTAAATACAGGAATATGTTACAGATGAGCCTTATATATATTTTGATCGAGTTTTTGGACAAGTGTGATGAGATCCGCAGTATTTCAAAACATCACTTTTAATTTTTGGCCAATATAAGTGAGTCAAGATCTTGTGATGAGTCTTATTAATCCTTAAATCACCAGCCAAAGTAGCTTGATGGGTCAGACTAAGAATTTCCTGTCTGTTTGGAATTACAATTAGATAGTTCACTGGCCAATTGTCACCGGAGGTACCTCGAGTGATCTCCATTTTCTCATAAGAACCCCATTTGTAATGAAATAAAAAACAAGTACTTATGTGGCTTCAGTTTCACTAAAGACCCTTTGAAACAAAGAGGAGATTTCAGAATCTTTTTCCTGTGATTGTCGTTTGTCACCCTGGATAGAAAAAAAGGGAACGAGTAGTTAAAAGAAGATCAATGTGATCAAAAACAAAGTTTTAAAAAAAATATTTTAGCAAACCTGTTATTCCAAACAAGCCCCCACCTTTCTGTTACGAGTCTACGCTGTCAAAATAAGTAACAGAAAAGAGTGAAAGACAACAAGCTTAGTAAAATTTAACAAATAACTGGTTCCCTAGAACACAAAATGTAAATGAGAAGAAAAATAAACTACTTACGGTATTGAGAATTAAATCCCAAATCCAAGTAATTTAAAGTCCTAATAAAATTCAGTAAAAGTCCAGAAAATTCCCAAAACTGAAGTCGATGACGTGTCTGTGGTACTATTGAAATGTTGTTGTGTCAAAAGAAAGTCTTCTGGTGAATGACAGAAATATAATTCCAGGTTTGAATATATTGTAAATTCCAGTGAATGTCTCTATCCAAGAATATTATCAGAACAATTTTGTGTATTCGAGAGAGAAACACACTTGAATTCAATGATCTGAACACAAAAAATAGATTCCAGCCCAAAACTCCTGCTCATAACATATAATACAACTTTAAAGTGACATATGTTAAAGCACGAATGACCAAGTCCTCACAATTATAATATTATATAGTTCTCTATTTGGCCTCAGGTAACAATTGACATTTTCTGAAAGAAGCATTACCGAATGGAAAATTGCCTTCTAGAAAGATCCTGATGTTTACAAATTCAAAACCATAACCTTTATATATCACTTAGGAATGTCCAAAACCTTGACCGAAACAAACATATTTACTTCTTCTGTTTAATAACAATTCTGATATTAAGCGCATGAACAAAGACAATAATGTAGCTATGCATTTGCTGTTGACATAAATGAAATTTAAAAAAATTAAAAAGTCAATGAAGTCAACAGAAATGAATTTAATTTTGGACAAGGTCAAGTCCAGCTTATAATGTTACATTACAATAGCATGTAATGAAATATAAAATAATTAAAGCTAACAATCAAATATTTAAATTAAAGGACAATTGTGAAGTGTCGAGTTTTGAAGTACAGAAAATTTAAAGTTGAATGGATTTAGCAATTAAAGTTATCACAGTTAGGCCAGAGAAGTCTTTGTGAAAGATCACTTCGAACTTTCGTCGTTCATCTACCCCCATGTCAGTGTAAACATCAAAGGAACAATATTTCCGAACCAGCGAAATTGACCGGGGTATCTTAAACAGTCTTTAGAAGTACATATTTGAGCTACCAACCCTGACTGCTTGGTAGGAACCTATGTCCACTTATCATATTTTCAAAAGGAAAATTGTCACCCATTGTCGTACACAGATTCTGAGCTGTCTAAATCTGATTAAAGAAATTATTTCTTTGGGAAAGATTAGGGACCCTTGCCTATGATTGGGTAGAATAAATTAGGGCGTACACTTTAGAGCAATCTGACTTTAAAGTGATGACCCTAGTGTAAATTATTTAGTCTGGAAATTTTCTACGAGAGTGAACTTTATCTCGACCCCGTTAAAGCCTAAGATTAGTGCTTTCCTCTTGAAACAAGAAAAGGGACCATTGGTCGTTGTATAAAAGGAAAGGCATGTTTTGTGCTTGGACGCGGAACTCCTGAAAGAAAACAGCTGCGAGGTAAGCAATGTTAGTTTCACGTAATATTATTTCATTGCTTGTTTTGTGCAAACGAGTTTGCTATTTCTAGGGTTCCGTATTATGTATCATTTATTCAATTCAAGGAAAGGTGTTGATGTTGGAGTTGTTATGCAAATTGCTTTATTCAATTTCGTGAAAATATGTTGATGCCAGTGTTATTATGCAATATATTTTTTTTTAATTTCATTGAAAGTGTTGATGATATAATTGTTATGCAGTTTACCTTTTTAATTATACAGTTATTAGTTCATTGGTAGAATTGATTGCATGCGATCCAAATGTTCATATGTGTAAGATTTCATAGTGTTATATGAAATAACTTCTTGTTAGGACAATACAGATCATCGTGAGTTAACGATAATTACCTAATTATATCTGATTTTGTAATGCTTGGATAATCTTGTAGTTAAGGAATGCCGTGAGTTACATTTCTTTTGAATTTTATGCAACAGTGATCGAACAAGTAGTAGCATATATAAATTAATACGGTAATACTTAGTAGTCACGTGGTAATTCAAGACTTGCCGATGAAAAGCGAGGTCAATGTCCTACCGTACTAAGTCGGAATTTACTCGGTAGTGGATAGCCACAGGTTCTGAATAACTTTAAGTGAATTGTATGTACCTCTAAAATAGTGGGTCTGCAGTATTATGGGGGTAAAGTTGTCCTTTAAGGAACAGCTTTCGGAGAGAAGGACGAGACAGTCCGAAGATAAGAGTACGGGAAAAGAAAGAAAGAAGGACGAGGTCAGAGTTAAAGGACCAGCAAGTCCATGAACGGGCAGAACCACAAGTTAGAAGTTTGAACTAGGAGACCACAAGTTAGAAGTTTGAACTAGGAGACGTTGATATGCGGTCAAAGTGAATGAAGGTGATGCAAGCAATCGTGGCTATTGCGCTCTTTCAACTCTCGTTATGATGATGTGATAAATCCATATTATTCACACCTGTTAAATTATACTTATATACTCTAACTTGACTTTGAATTACCGTTAATCTGTTCTGATTAAATTTGTTATTTTCTTTTCAAAGGGGGATCGTATTGTTTTATTTCTTCCCAGTATTCTCGCTCAGTTCTCTGTTGAAATTCCATTCTTCTTTCGCTACCGCCGGGCTATAATATCGAGGGAGATCATCCTCTGGATAACGCAGCCAAAACCCAATTAACCACCCCTCTGATAAGAGGGGGACGTTACAACAGTATTGTCTCAATCATCTACGATGTGTTCATTGATACAGTCTGTAATAATTCCTTGAATGTGTTCTGCTTAAATTCATATTTCAATTTTCGGTGAGTTTCTAAGTTAATGGTTTGCATGCATTTTCTTGGATGTAATAGGAATCATGTAATCTAAGAAATGCATGCATTAGTTTTTATAGAAATCATTCCAATATGTGAATTTATCTGTCTTTAAAGTCAATCAATATATATTTATTAAGTAACATAGTTAGGTTAAGGAGTGAAGTACATTAAATCATCTGTGTTATTTACCGGTAGTTGTGAATCTTTTCAAACGAGAATCAATAGTGTTAGTATTAGGAACGCATGTCAACTGACATCGTTCAGATAGTGGTTTATAGCCCACAGCGAAATGTAATAGTTTATTCAAGACGTCTAATAATTTCATGGTTACAGTTAGGAATGCGAGTAGAAAAGACTTTAATTGATGATGATGATGATGATGATGATGATGTGTATGTGTATGTGTGTGTGTGTGTGTGTGTGTGTGTGTGTCAGGCTGCGAACTGACCATATTAGTTTAGTTGTATTGTATTACGATAAGACGATATCTGACGTAAAGAAGTAGATTTATTCTTCGATAGACGGAGCAAAGCACCTGACAGATATTTGGGTTGCGTATTATATTTGTTTAAAGCAAAATAGCTCCATATATGTGCACTACGTAGTTGAAAAAGACAGCAGACAGGATAGTTACACTGGTCAACAGTGAAATCATTACTGACTTGAAAAGGCCCTAATCTGTAGTATTTTGGTGTGCCGAACACGAATATAACCGTGAAAAATTTGTATTGGCTCTCGTTTTGAAGATATTCATATACCTCATTTTCTATGTTTCACTGTGTAAATTTCTCCAGTAGGACTGCAGCAACATCCGGAATAATGATGTAACATTGCATAATACCATCATGCTCACATCATCCACAGTTGATTGCATCATTTTCTGATGCAATGCAATACTAATGCCATGCGGCTGCTGAAGTAAGTTGACGTCAGCAGTGTACTATACATGTGTAGGCCTATTATACTAATGCCAGGCGGCTGCTGAAGCTGACGTAAGCAGTGTACTATATAAAGCCCAATCAGATAGGTTCAGCATTTAAAATATTTTAGACGTTGTGCGAGACAGTTCAAGCTACTGTTACATAAAACTTATTATTTTATCCATTTACGTACAATAAAGAACAGTAATGCCTCGAAAGTGTGTTAATACCGCGGACAATTTTTGCTATATTTGTGGGGAAGTGACATTTGCCAACCAGAAGAAAAGTATCAATTCTCAAGTGAAGAAGACATATCATCTTTACTTCGGATGCAAGGTTGGTGACCAAGACAAGCCTTGGGCTCCGCATGTATGCTGTGCTACATGTACAACACAGCTTTCACAGTGGTTGAATTGCAAAGGGTCATCAATGCCGTTTGCAGTCCCAATGGTGTGGAGAGAGCCAAGCAACCACCTAAATGACTGTTACTTCTGCTTGGTTCCTCCTCTTTCCGGCGGAATAACGAAGCGAAAGAAGTCGAGAATAGTCTACCCAAACATTCCGTCTGCATTGAGACCAGTTCCACATGGTGAGGGGCTTCCTATTCCAGAACCTCCAGCAGAATATTCTCTTGATTCATCTGACGAAGACAAAGGTGAGTCGACCTGTTCTTCTCCTGGTCCATCAGCATGCAGTGATCCAGATTTTCACTGTGGTGCATCATCAACCCCACACAGAATAACACAGGAAGAACTAAATGACCTGATTCGTGATTTGGACTTATCAAAGAACAAGGCAGAATTGCTAGGATCAAGACTCCAACAATGGAATCTTCTAGAAGAAGATGTCACAATTACTGCATATCGAAAGCGCCACCAGCAATTGGAGCCTTTCTTCAGAAAGGAAAGTAATCTGATATTCTGTTCCGATATTGAGGGCCTCATGAATGCTTTAAAAATCACTCATGACCCACAAGAATGGAGACTATTTGTGGACTCTTCGAAACTGAGTCTCAAGGCTGTGCTTTTGCACAATGGAAACATTCTTCCATCTATTCCAGTAGCGTATGCTGTCCACATGAAAGAGACATACGATAACTTAAGGCAGCTACTGAATTCCATTGAGTATAACAAGTACAGCTGGCACCTCTGTGGTGATTTGAAGGTAGTTGCCCTTTTAATGGGACTGCAGCAAGGATATACAAAATACATGTGTTTCTTATGCGAGTGGGATAGCCGAGCAAGGGAAATGCACTACATGAGGAAGGAATGGACTCACAGGCAGAATGTAGCCATTGGAGAGAATAATATCCAACACCCAGCTCTGGTTGAGGCTCAGAAAATCTTGCTACCACCCCTTCACATCAAACTAGGTTTGATGAAGAACTTCGTGAAAGCCATTGACCGGACTTTGCCAGCATTCCGATACCTGCATGAAAAATTCCCTCGACTCAGCGAAGCAAAGATTAAAGAGGGAGTTTTTGTGGGTCCTCAGATTCGAGAGCTTTTCAAAGATGACTGGTTCAACAACTTGCTGGAAGGTGACGCGAAACAAGCATGGAATGCTTTTCGCCTAGTTTCTACAAACTTCCTCGGAAATGTTAGGGCAGAAAACTATAAGGAACTAGTAGAAGACATGTTGATGAAGTATAAGAAACTTGGCTGCAATATGTCTCTAAAGATTCACTTCCTTCATTCCCATTTGGATTTCTTTCCTAGCAACTGTGGTATTGTTAGTGATGAACACGGCGAACGTTTTCATCAAGATATCGCAACAATGGAACAAAGATACCAGGGAAAATGGTCCACTACAATGCTGGCTGACTACTGCTGGACACTCCTCAGAGATGCTCCCGAACAGCTGTACAAGAGACAGGCGAAGAAATCTAAGATGTAGTCAATGACTTGATTTTTTATAGGTAGGCTATTACAGTTGACCTTTTACTATTGGAATGCATTTCGTTATGTAAACATTAATTTCTTGCAGATTACAAAAAAACTAGAGCCAATTTTGCAATTTGACCGTCATATTCGTGTTCAGCACATAAAAATTGATAAGAATTGACTAATTTTATTTCAGTAACATGACTTTTGTAAAAATTTGTTGTCCAGTGTTACCGTTGATGACCCAAAAAAGGAAAATAAATACGGCACATCTGACCTGTCACCGACAGTGATTTGGAAAGGCCTGGAAGAAATCAGGTCATTCTGACATGATAACAATTTGAGTTCTATCAGTCACTCGCTTATATGATGAAATTTGTTTCATTGGAATAACAGAATCCTTGGTTAAATTTCATATTTTAGCTCCTCCAAAATAAAGCGAATTATTCAAATATCATTTTCACTTTCATTTTGTTTATTCAGTTCATTAAATTGTTCTATTTTGCCTACGAGTGCTCCAGCTTGTTCTGTTCCATATCTTTGCTCAGATCTCTGTCATTTTATCCATTAATTGATTTTTTTTCTTATTGCTTACTCGATCGGGGAAACAACACAGTGGTTGATCTTCCGCTAGATGACGATAACCAAAGCATCGTAAGGAATGTGGACCTAGCTCCCAACCATGACTATTTACTTCATTTCGAAAAGAGAACCACTAAACATTTCTCAGTAGTTTTACATCACTACGATATCTCCGTTTTGTTTTTTTAATATACTGTCATCAAGTTTATCCGCACCAGTCGACCAGTTGCTATGTTGGAACCTTATTAATTGTATTAAATAACAACTGCCTGCCGTTACATACTACATAATGTTGCATTATTCAACGCCCTATTAGAAAGGTCCACTAAGAAGGCGCACATGGATAGTTAACTTCATCAAATAATTTTCCTAGCAAAACATGGCCAAATAAATATGGCGATGAGCCAAAGTGTGTGGATCTATCACTCTTCAACTCCAACAAGGCGTTCCCACGCAACTCCCGCGTAAATGGAATTGCTGTCATCACAAGTAACTCCATAATTCACCGTCTTACCTACACTGCTACTTTCATTTGGAACATGGTGTTTGTGCTGATCCAACCCTCATTCACAATGGGAAAAAGGTAAGTCCTTTTTTTTCGGCCTGTAAAACCCTCCTCTTGGTCGATGCAAAAGGCAGACTGAATCTTTCGTTTTTCAGCGGTTTTCTAGCCTCCTGGAGTATGGAAAGTGGATAGATGGCACGTTGTTTACTCCTGGAGTTTTCAGCTTTCATCCTCACCTGGATACATGAAAACTCCTAGATAATTACATTTCCAAAGTTAAGCAGTTCGTTTGCCAACTCATCAATACACAAAGCATATTTTAGCCTAGGTCCTTTTTAGACATGATGATAATATTCCCCAGTCTTCATTGATGTCCCACAAACTTGCATCAGTTCACCCTTGCGTTATATGGCATATTTAAGTATCAGTCCCTAACCCTCCATCTATGCTTACTTATAAGAGTAATCTCCATAAAAGCAATAGAACCCAACTAATGCATGACATTGAAGCAAATCTAACAACTTCTTTACCTCATGCACCTTAATATGCTCGCGTACATTGCTTGACAAAACTACCCCAGTAGACAACTGAAGAGTATCAAGTCAAACGTTTTCTCAATGGTATATTATTGTTCGGTACCAGCTTCGTTCCGTTAAAAGAGAATGCTGTAGAGTCAACAGATTTTATCTTTCCACCAGCCTCATTATTCATAAGCAGATATGTGAAGCTGCTAAGAAGACTGTGTCAAACATAGTTCATGCAGAAAAATCAATATACTACAGCGTTGAGATAAATGAAAGTTCCAGCTGCAAAATTGTCTTCAAGATTGCGAATAAAGTAATGTCAACGTATAAATGTAGACAACTTGCGACGGCTATCTTTTCAGTCGACAGTCCAGACATGTTTGCAAATTCCTTTCGTGACAAAAGTTCAGTACATTAGAAATATTCTTCAATACATTAGAAATATGCTTGACGGCTCAATTTGAAATGACTAATTCTCATCATGCAGTTGAGACACAGAAATATGCACGGCAATATCTAACAGCATTTGAACATGACGCTATGGATTCGGTACAAACAGTTGTGATGAGAGAGCCCCAAACTCATGAAAGTTCGATCCGATTCTGACATCACTGACGCTTGTTTGTTTAATTTAATAATGTTCTCATTAACCTACCTTATCTATATTTCACTATCATCAGTTGAATTTTCGTCATTTTTCAAAAGCCTATGATGAAGGAAACCACTCTTGACCAAAACGATTTAAAGAATTGCCGCCATGTTTCTAGCCTCACATTTATTTAAAAATTGTAGAAAATGTTGTTCTATTGAATCTTTAATCTCATGGGAGTTCTAACTGTCTATGTAGCAATGTACAGTCTGCAAATTGTCTTCGTTACAGTATTGCAACTGCCCTTCTGAGAGCAGTTATTGACCTTCTATCTGCTTTGCATTGTAGAACGATTACAGCTCTCAACCCTTTGTGGGTCAATATAATAATATATCATTTCACCATTTCTAACATATATTTGGTATTCACGATACAAGCATAATATGGTACAGGTCCTACTTAGTCAACAGGTCACAAATTGTATCCAAAAATTGAAAACCTTCAAGCCCACTCCATTATTGTTTCTGGTATTCCACAAGGCTGTGTTCTCGGCCCTGTTCTCTTCGTTTTAATCACTCAACCACTTTTAATGGTCATTGTTCTACCTCCAGTGTTTAATAAGGTGCATTTCCTATATGAAGTCATAGACGACATGAAACAAGCTGCATATGAATGATGGCGAACAATGAAGGATACGAAAGGGAATATCCTTGTCTAGTGATCAGGATTATCATTAGGCAAAGACATCCCCATTCATATCCTTTATTTCAAACAATATCAGCAATATCAAAGTTCAATTCATTCAGTCGATACGAAACACAGGCGTCGCCTTTGACAATACCCAACCATTATACCAGCAAGAACTAAACAGCTCCAAGGCTGCATATCTGGAGCTCCATTCGCAATTTTCTTTCTGTTGATGCCACTAAAGCACTTGTGCGCTCCTTTATTACTTTCAAAACTGGACTATTGAAATTCATTCCTAATTGATTCTTCTATTATCAATATCTACTTCAAAATGTTAAAAACGTTTAAAATACGCCTGATCGGATATTCGTTAATGTACCAAGAAAAGAGCAACATGTTTACAAAATATCTTCACTGTATATATCTCACGTTACTTATTTCTTGAAATTCAGTTATTTCAGACTAAATAGCGTAACATGCTTTTAAGACACTAACATATGCAATAGCAATTATATTTACATTAGTGGACGTCATGTACATGCATTATATTAACAATAGTGAAAATCATATACAAGCATTATATTCACATTAGTGAAAGTCACATACATCCATTATATTCACATTAGTGAAAGTCACATACATGCATTATGTTGACATTAGTGAAAGTCACATACATGCATTATGTTCACATTAGTGAAAGTCATATACATGTATCATATTCACATTAGTGAGAGTCGTATAGATACATTATATTCACATTAGTGAAAGTTGTATTCATCCATTATATTCACATTAGTGAAAGTCATATACATGCATTATATTCAAATTAGTAACAGTCATATACTTGCGTTATATTGCCATTAGTGAGAGTCGTATACGTGTCACATTAGCAAAAAGTCATATAAGTTCATTAAATTCACATTAGTGAAAGTCATATACATGGTTTATATTCACATTAGTGAAAGTCACATATATGCATTATATTCACGTTGGGGAAAGTCATATACATGCATTATATTCGCATTAGTGAAAGTTGAATTCATGCATTATATTCACATCAGTGAAAATCATATACAAGCATTAAATTCACGTTAGTGAAAGTCATATACATGCGTTATATTCACATTAGTGAAAATCATATACAAGTATTATATTCACATTGGGGAATGTCGGTTATATGCATTATAATCACATTGGGTGAAAGTTGTATACAAGCATTATATTCACATTAGTGAGAGTCATATACATGCATTATATTCACATTAGTGAAAGTCGAATACATGCATTATATTCACATTAGTGAAAGTCATATGCATGCATTTTATTCACATTAGTGAGTGTCGTATACATGCATTATATCCACATTAGTGAGTGTCGTATATATGCATTGTATTCACATTAGTGAAAGTCGAATACATGCATTATATCCACATTAGTGAGTGTCGTATACATGCATTATATTCACATTAGTGAGTGTCGTATACATGCATTATATCCACATTAGTGAGTGTCGTATACATGCATTATATTCACATTAGTGAAAGTCGAATACATGCATTATATTCACATTAGTGAAAGTCGTATACATGCATTTTATTCACATTAGTGAAAGTCGAATACATGCATTATATTCACATTAGTGAAAGTCATATGCATGCATTTTATTCACATTAGTGAGTGTCGTATACATGCATTATATCCACATTAGTGAGTGTCGTATACATGCATTATATTCACATTAGTGAGTGTCGTATACATGCATTATATTCACATTAGTGAAAGTCGAATACATGCATTATATTCACGTTAGTGAAAGTCGTATACATGCATTTTATTCACATTAGTGAAAGTCGAATACATGCATTATATTCACATTAGTGAAAGTCATATGCATGCATTTTATTCACATTAGTGAGTGTCGTATACATGCATTATATCCACATTAGTGAGTGTCGTATATATGCATTGTATTCACATTAGTGAAAGTCGAATACATGCATTATATTCACATTAGTGAAAGTCATATGCATGCATTTTATTCACATTAGTGAGTGTCGTATACATGCATTATATCCACATTAGTGAGTGTCGTATACATGCATTATATTCACATTAGTGAAAGTCGAATACATGCATTATATTCACATTAGTGAAAGTCGAATACTTGCATTATATTCACATTAGTGAAAGTCATATGCATGCATTTTATTCACATTAGTGAGTGTCGTATACATGCATTATATCCACATTAGTGAGTGTCGTATACATGCATTATATTCACATTAGTGAGTGTCGTATACGTGCATTATATTCACATTAGTGAAAGTCGAATACATGCATTATATTCACATTAGTGAAAGTCGTATACATGCATTTTATTCACATTAGTGAAAGTCGAATACATGCATTATATTCACATTAGTGAGAGTCATATACATGCATTATATTCACATTAGTGAGTGTCGTATACATGCATTATATCCACATTAGTGAGTGTCGTATACATGCATTATATTCACATTAGTGAAAGTCGAATACATGCCTTATATTCACATTAGTGAAAGTCATATACATGCATTTTATTCACATTAGTGAAAGTCGAATACATGCATTATATTCACATTAGTGAGTGTCGTATACATGCATTATATTCACATTAGTGAGTGTCGTATACATGCATTATATCCACATTAGTGAGTGTCGTATACATGCATTATATTCACATTAGTGAAAGTCGAATACATGCATTATATTCACATTAGTAAGAGTCGTATACATGCATTATGTTCACATTAATGAGAGTTGTGTACATGCATTATATTCACAGTAGTGACAATCATATACATGTATTATATTCACATTAGTGAGAGTCATATACATGCATTTTATTCACATTAGTGAAAGTGGAATACATGCATTATATTCACATTAGTGAATGGCGTATACATATTACATCCTGCACGGATTGGGGCAGAGTGATTACAATGGATGCCAATGGAAGTGTGACTCACATGTTGACACCTTGCTTTGTCTCTTTGTCAGTTCTTCTCGTTATGTGGTATGCACTAATTGCATGCCATCTTTTACCAGGTGATGTCATCCGCACATTAGTTTGAAGTGGTATCGATGATGAAACCCGAACCCCGATCGTCGATGGACGTGACACACACTCCAATCATACCAACAGGATTAAAACACTTAATATATCGACAGTTGAATGAAGCAAGTTCTTCGAAGTTTTGCCCAAATGTTAGTAAAAGATATGTCCACTTCAGTACCTAAAACCTCTTTGTCTGTGGTTAGTGAATATAAACTAAGTGAATAGAAACTAAGCCACCTGCCATAGCCGTCACATTTTCCATTTGCAGATGTTTAACCTAAATAATATCAGTTTTGGTCCACATTTGAGACTTTGGATGTTGATAATTGATTAAAGCTCTTTGATATAATCGACACATGGGGCCAGCGCCTTTCCACTGCGTTTTTGAATGACCTCGATTACTTCATCCGTACATATGGTGGCACATTTGGTCTTTGAGTTGTTTCTTTATTTGCAGTTGTGCATTCATCTTCCAAACAAGCTTATTGATGCGTCATGAAATAGCGTTCGTTGAACTGAGTGTTAACGAATGAACTTTAAGTTTTACTTGTTCTGTTAGGTATTGTTTGAAACCTATAGTATAGTAATTGTATGTGGCCATGTGAGTACTAAGGTGTTCATGATGGTTGCAATTCGTTCAGCCAGTAAGTCCTTTACCATTATCGTTTTGCTGTCAGTTCCAAGAATAGTATCTTCTGTTTAATATAGAATCAATCATACCAAATGCGTACTGACTACTTTTAAATATGTTTAAATTAGAGACTACTTCCCAACATCACCCCGTATATTCCTCAACACACATTTGGTATAGGTGTACTTATAGTTCTCACTTGCTTTGGGGCTAACACATCAAGTATTACAGTGTTCATATTTGTTGTGGACGGACAGAAATATTAACTATAAACTTGTGTTTGCATTTTTTTGTGATAGCAAGAATAATACTTATGATGCAATATGCTCTATTGTACTGACATATTAATTGGGTACAATAGTTTCTACCTGTTTCCATATTACTGTAACAAGATTACAATGATAAACTGTTTTCTTTATTCCTTTTTGCTCGAGACATATGTTCAATATTTTGCTTCTAAAATTGTTTCAGATCATACATTGCCATAATTTGTGCAATGTAAGGTACACACGTTTTAGACGATACCTTCTTAAAGACTGAATTTCTTTATCAATTTATATAGTATATATAGATCTTCTTTGGAATTGATATAAATTCTTTTTGTATGTTTCTGTAAATGTTACACTTAGTTGCAGTCGTTATCTTTCGTCTTACAACCAAATGCTGCATATATTTTTTTTCAGTCCATATCTTCGAATTACATACTTAACCCCAATGTTGTCTTTCTTACTTAGAACCAGTCTTAACATGTATAAATGTGCATAAATGCTAACACACATCGTCTGGTTGTACAGAAATTTTTCGTCGGATACAATAGCAATTCTGCAGATCTAATGGAGTACGCTGTATTTCGTTTACTTAAAAATGTGTAAACATCTTATTTATAAGTTTATATGACATCAATTACCGCAAATAAAATAAGTTGGAGCTAGGTGTTCGTAAATTGTTTTTAATTTTGATAACCTCGCATTCTTGAATAAATTATTGATAAAGTGTACACTATTGTCTAATATTATTAACTAAATTATGAACATGTAAACTATGAAAGCTTCAGTGGTACAGCGGAAATTAGCTATCGAATTATAAATAAACAATTACTACAACATGTATGAATGCCTATTTGTATTAACCAAACATACGAGTGAAAGAAATGTTAGAATGGTATGATTATAATTAAATATACAAAACAAGGCACGATACAGCCTACATTGTATCCTTCAGTGTTATAAAATTATTGATAACAACGATAACATCGTGTTCTAAAAGCACTTTGCTACTTGACTAATATGACGAAAGTGGCCGTATAGACTACAAATGTACTGGAAATTAACAATGCGGGTGCTGATAAAGTAAGATGAAAAGGTGAGATACAGAGCCATTGTGTTCACGAATTCACAGATTATACGGCATATGTAGGGTTACTTTTTGTTAAGGATATTGCACCATTACCTTAGTATAATGCTTAGTTCTGCAATCATCGAGTTGCACTAATAAGCTGTGGTAATGTTCTGTATGTTTTAAATGTTTATATCGTTTGTGTCCTACTAAAAGTGGATTGATGCAAAAATGTGAATTATGTTCATGATAAATGTTAAATTAGACTTGTCTCCATGTAAGTCCATTCATAAGCTCAAGCAGAACCATCAGCATGTCGCTCGCAATCGTTAAATCAAAGTTCCATGTTCGTAGGACCATTTCATTGCCATAGACAACATCTGATCGAAATTATATCTCTATATTCACCTGGCACTCTTGTTTAAAATTCGAGAGGAACAGGTCTCAGTGAGGTCCAGAGAGACTGACATTTCTATTGTGTATTGATTGATGGAACTCATCCAAGTTTATAAATAATAATGAAACAAATATGTGCTAATGTGGAGGTATAGATACAGTACGACATTTACTACTAGATAAACACAGGTGCACATTATATTCATGCTACAGGAATGTTTATGTAACACCTATAAAATTTACATATAAGTAAAGAAATGTAAACAAGCAAACTGCAATAGCTTCATTTCGCAATTCTGCATGCATTTTATTGCTTTTCTGAACACCTACTCTCCCCTCACCCAACCCATCCCAAACCACGTACCCAGTGAACATAATTCAAAATTTGTTACACATACGATGTGTATTCACATATTTCTTTGCAATATAACTGCTTGACTCTCTACAGAACATAATGATTTATACAAAATGGTACAGTAGGAGTGGCAGTTTTTGATGACAGGAAAGCAGGAGGTATCAAGTTATCTTGACTCATTATTCTTAAATTGTGATAATAACGGTTATAGTTTGCATACCATTGGCTTGATCTCTCTTGACTAACATATGCGACGTGTAGGGATATGACTGCTATATTCGAAAAGCAGCATAAAACTCCTACTAGTACAACGTTTTAACCATTCATTGATTTGATGGAACAGACAAACGGTCTTATTGCCTGATTGCCAGATTTTGTTATAGAAAATATGCTATATTAGTGTACATCGATATAGATAGAGAGATAATGTATTCCCACCAAAGCAAGAGCCTCAAGCCTCCCCCAACCCTCCCTACCCGCCACTACTTTGGGAAACCTTTTATCTTGCTTTACACAACGTCCATTCTATTCTCCCTGCTGTGCAAGTACTATGGGCTACCTCCATAGTGATGAGACAACAACATTCACTAACTTTGCTTCTCGTTAGTAACCTTTTGTCTTCATGTTTTCCCGTCCTTAATTTATAGACATCAAACTATTATTAAGCAAAAAGAAAGACAGATGATGATGTTGTCGTTGATGATGATGATGATGATGATGACATAGTAACATTGGGAGTGATGGAGTGAATATAGTCAATATAATTATTATCAAATTCATTAGTATTTGAAACCTTTTCAATTATAAAACTACAGACAAATGTATGTCTGAGAATATTTTCTTTACTCCTACTACAATTGAAAACTTCCGCGAGTTAATCATATTCACAATATAGCGAATATTACATTCGATATCAATGTCTCAGCCTTTTCTTAAACATTAAGGAGATGCATTGTGGGGAGGGGATGGCAATATTTTACTCATCTCCTCCTCATACTGCATAGCGATGACCATATAAGGACAGACAGTGCAATATGGCTGGCATGCTACACAAATATATGCGACTGGAATCAGGATATATCGGATGACTCGGCAGCAGGGGCGTGTAATGGGTCCGATGCATGAGTATCACCGGATAAAACCCAAAGCCATGTTAAATAAGTTCCCATTATTAAAGAGAAATACTGCCCTAACTCCTAACTCCATGGCGTATTTCTAATGGGAAACAGAAAGTCAGCTATGTTCTATTTGATTACCTGTAAGTGTGTTCGAACCAAATCAAGCCATTTGGAGAGTAAAATATTCAGACAAATTGAATTAATAGATCCTACGCTGAACACACACACTTGAGGACAATGTTCAGAATAATGAAGTATGATTTCTGGAATTTTCGTAAATTCAGCTTTTCTTTAGGAGTGATTCATCCCTCCGCTGGTACAAACGCATTCAAATCTATTAAACAAGCAAAATACTTTTCTGTATCAGAATAACGACTAGTAAATCGAAAGAAAAAAAATAGCTCGATCTAATTTTTATAATGTCATCTTGTGACATGCTTTGATGCGTCTATCTGGAATCAACATCAAGGTTATTGTTGGAGCTTAGGTCACTTTCTGAGTGCTTTCTTGCTTCTTGTGTCAGGTTATATGGTAAACGAAAGTGCCACAACCAATGTCGAAAATCATGACACTGCGATGTATGTCTTGTACAAACCTTCGTGCCACCACTGCTAGCAAGCTCATTGAACTTAGCATGAGCAAGCATCACGAGGACTACAAAATCTTTCAGTGACAACTAAATCACTGTGACCTAGATTTCCTCATGCTGTGCTTCATTACAGCTCTTTGTTTTGCTGTGTTTCTTGGAGATTTCAGTGTCACTTTCCTTTGTATTTGGAGCAAACCTAGGAAAAGTGACCATATAGGTAAGGACAATCTTCTCATTCGAAAATCTGCACAGACTTAAATTGCATCCCTGGCAAATCTTTACATCTCAGTTACAATTTGACCCTGTGCATTGAATATATTGAATTTGTTTGACGTCGGTCTTTCACATATATATATATATATATATATATATATATATATATATATATATATATATATATATATATATGGGTCTAGTAGTGGAATAACGTGTAAACAAATCTCGTCGAATGATATAGACAAACTTGTTCTATATCACAATGATAACCTATATTTACAAACTATATAATCTATATAGAAACTTCAATACAGGGATAGACGCACATGCCCTAATGGTCGCAAGCGTCCTAAATTCAAACAGTCGGTCAAGACAGAAGACATAATTTATCAATATCATAACCTCACAAAATTTAAATCTTCACACATGGGTTTCATGGCGAACAAGTTGAACGAAAGGCGAGTAGCAGAGCACTTTTCTTTACCTGGCCAACCTTTCAGTGACTGTAATAGCCAACAGCCGTAACTAGAGTTTCAAATACAGGAAATAAAATGTACCTTACTGGATACGCCGCATACTAAAGTTTAACCACATGCAAAAAATTCATTAGCAAATGCATCCTTTCATTATGGTTCATTCACTTAACGACAATTACTTTATTTTGATATGTCTCTATTGTATTGATATCTTTACTTGCAGGGAATTTTAATTAGAGGACAAGAAATTATCTAGTACGTTAACTTTTCTGCCTATTGTCACTTCTATTTTTCCTCGATTTTGCAATTTTCTCCTCAACAAGGACTCGGTGAACGTCGAAATCATTTAGGGTACTAACAGGAAGAACTAAAATTTCGAACTCTATGTTGCTACTATTTTACAGTTATATTGTTATAACTATCATAATCAGTTCCTTAAAAACACAAACCAGGACAGTTTTGAAAGGGTTGTTATTTATAGTGATGTGTATTCGTTGGTTTATATATTTGCTCTCTGTCTGTCTGTCTGTCTATCTGTCTCTCTCTCTCTCTCTCTCTCTCTCTCTCTATATATATATATATATATATATATATATATATATATAGTGTTACGAATTTTACATGAATACAAATATGTTAGTTTCATATGCAGATGGATATTCTGAGACTATGTTAAGTTCGATGTATTACAAAACAACTGTTCTGTATGATTGATATTATGTACAACGTTCAATGTATTTCACGATGTCCGCCATCTTTGTTTTGGGGGCACTTTATGTACTGGAGGCACCTCCAATGTGTCATATCATTGGTTTACATTGTTTCAAGGTTGTAAATCACACATATACTAGTTTCATATGCAATTGGATATTCTGAGACTATGTTAAGTTCGATGTATTACAAAACAAATGTTCTGTATCATTCACATTATGTACAACGTTCAATGTATTTCACGATGTCCGCCATCTTTGTTTTGGAGGCACTTTATGTACTGGAGGCACCTCCAATGTGTCATATCATTGGTTTACATTGTTTCAAGGTTGTAAATCACACATATACTAGTTTCATATGCAATTGGATATTCTGAGACTATGTTAAGTTCCATGTATTACAAAACAAATGTTCTGCATCATTCACATTATGTACAACGTTCAATGTATTTCACGATGTCCGCCATCTTTGTTTTGGAGGCACTTTATGTACTGGAGGCACCTCCAATGTGTCATATCATTGGTTTACATTGTTTCAAGGTTGTAAAGCACACATATACTAGTTTCATATGCAATTGGATATTCTGAGACTATGTTAAGTTCCATGTATTACAAAACAAATGTTCTGCATCATTCACATTATGTACAACGTTCAATGTATTTCACGATGTCCGCCATCTTTGTTTTGGAGGCAATTTTACGTAATGGAGGCACCTCAGATTTCCACTACGCGGTATATGCAATCATTATTGAACAGCAGTAAACATTTGATATAACTAGTTTTTACGTAGAATAAGTTATGCTCAACAAGAAAATAATGCACTTACCTTCACCTGCGAGGATAACGCATTAAGATGGTGCATGTTCTAATTTTCCCGCACCACCAACTTGTTTGGAGGCCAATGTTTACTATTTACACGTGTGACACAAGGATTTTAGTGTTTGACCATACGTTTGCGATTAAGATTGTAATAATATAATTAGCATTTAATGTTTGTTTTGTATCTCAATAATTTAATGATATTTAGTATTTATTGAGTCTTAAATACTTGTTAACAATATGTACTATTTTGGCGGAGTGTTACACTGTGTAGTGCAACCGAAGGTTATACATATGGGTGTCGCGCAAACCAGTCAGTTTCCCTTCAACCGGCATCGGGTTCGTATACAACTACAATATATTATCGGCTTCCAAAAGTGATAGGGAATGTTATCATTCTCTAAGTAGAAATAATAATATTAGAAAATATACATTCATTTATGCAATATAAAAATTTAATAATAAATTTATGTACTAAAGAAAACCAAAGCCAAAGATAAAGTGTTGAATACTCTTACGTAGGGATATAGGGCCTCCATAACGCTATTTCGGTACATTTGTATGACTTTATATTTTTATCGTAAAAGAAATGGTCACCCGTTTCGCCTGTTAATTCTATTTATTTGAATCCGTTTGTATTGGGATTTTAATGTTACCCCTATAAACATTATAAAAGTATTACAGTAAATTATATTTGATCAATATTATTATTTAATACTAACTGTTGAGACTGCTGGTTATAAGTATATGTACGTTCTGTTATACTAATTTATTTATTGACTAGGAAGAGAATATGTGAATTCTATTATATTGTAGTGTTTATTGACATGTTAAGACTAAAATAAATCCTCTATTTTTCTCATTCAGATTTTATGTTGTTTACATACTTAGATAAATAATTTCCTCACGGATAAGTAGCTAGTATAAGAAGCCATTATTTCTACAGAGATTTCGTCTGTTATCAGACGACGTACTATGTACTGCCAGTACATTATACTATTGCAACCAATTCAAAGTCTCAGTTTGAGGATTGCCGAACCATCGAAACAGGAAGAAATTCTCTAAATATAAGGGAGCCTGCGCCGGGAAATTAACCCCCGGGGTGGAGCACGTTACAGTGGTGACAGCGGTGAGGATCTTCCTGGAAGAAACATCTTTTGATACTTCAAAAGAATGGAAAGGAATATGTCGTCCACAGAAGGGTACAGTGGAGACAGCGAACCCGGTGCCGGGAGAATTAAACTCACGCAGGCCTTTGCCTATACAGCGGGAACACCAAGTGGAGAAGTGCAATTAAGGATGCCAGCTTCTGATTGTGACCTTGAAACAGAACTGACATGCCAGAGGGGAAAACTGTCAAACGTCGGAGGAGATAAGTAAGATAAGGGAAAACTTGCATTATCGATTGGATATGCTACAAAAGGCATATGATGACCTGAAAACCATAATAGTGAGACAACGACTTGACTTTCATGAGGAGCCGTTGTTTGTGGATCATTCCAGGGGAATTTCTGGTGGTGGTCTAGGAGAAGTGTCCCAGACTGGAGTACACGTAATTCCAGAAGTTATGCTTCAAACCTCGAGGTTGGGGCGGGGTGCTCAAGCAGTAATTTGGGTACTGTGCTGGGCACCACGGGAATATCCAGGGATTTTCAATGTGAGACACGGCAGGGGATCTTTGGGACATCTGTTTCCTATGCTGGTGGTGACGGAACTGGCCAGCCGTCATATGGAATTGGGAGGTTACAGGATGTCAGAGATGATCCAGGTTATTTAAGTGGAAGTCAGTCTCATATCCGGTTCAATGGGGGTCAAATGAAACATCGGAAACCAGCCTTTTATGATGGTACTACAAATTGGCAGGACTATATTGTCCATTTCGAAATGGTGGCTGAGATTAATAACTGGGATAAAAGAAGCAAAGCTCTAGAGTTAGCTACTGCTTTGAGAGGAATTGCCCAAGGGGTGCTGAGCGACCTCTCAGTATCACAACGTAGAGATTTTGATAGTCTTGTTGCTGTGCTAACGGCACGTTTCCAACCTGAGAATCAGGCTGAATTATATAGGGCTCAGATTAAGACACGATTAAGAAAGAGGGATGAGACACTTCCTGAGTTGGCACAGGAAATAAAGAGGCTAGTCCGATTGGCATATCCCTCTGCACAGATGGAGATTCGACAACAGCTATGCCTTGATTATTTTACAGATGCGTTGAATGACTCTGAAATGGAATGGGCCGTACATCATGGGAAGGCAAAAACAGCCGAGGATGCATTAACGATAGCTCTTGAATACGAAGCGTTTCAAACTGGTAGAAGAAGGAGGCTTGGACTCAAAAACAGCATCAGACATCAGAGAGAAGATTGCGATGATAAAGACGTCATGGATGCGGCGGTATATGGAGCTTCTGTGATACAGGCTCAGACTGACGGACGAATTTCATCAACACTTGTGGGACAAGCTAGGAATGGTTCTAGCAATAGAAAACCGGGGAATTGCAATTATTGTAATAAACCAGGACACTGGAAACGAGAGTGTATCAAGAAATAGAAGGACGAACTCGCAAAAGGCAACAGGGGAGCTCTTACTAACAAACAAAAGAGATCGGAAAACGAGAATCGGCTGGTGTAATGGACCTTACATCGGCCTCCTCAACAAAAAGGTCCAAGGATTTAGAAGCTGTTAAGTTTGAATCATTACCAGATGGATTACACATTAAAACAGAAATATGTGGAGTTGAAGTAAACTGCTTGATAGATACTGGATCTACCATTACAGTTGTCCATCCAGATAAATATAACACCATTCCAAAGCACAACAGACCGAAACTTATACAACATAACGCAAAACTACGCATGGCAGATGGGGGACTTGTCACTCCTTATGGATACGTACAAGCCACTATAAAGGTTAAAGACAAAGTTGTAGAACATAAGGTGATTGTTGCTGAAGTGGACGCACCTGCCGTTCTTGGATACGATTTTCTACATGCACATGGCTGTCAAATAAATATGAGACAGGGAACACTCACTTTTTATGGAGAAAAATTGTTGTGCCAAAAGGAAAGTGAGCTGGACTCTATTTTTCGAATTACAATAAGCGAAACATTGATAATACCTCCAGCTAGCGAACAGATAATCTTGGCCGATGTAAAAGGTGATGTCTCAAACGTCCAGAGTGCTCTTGTAGAAAATCATGGGTCAAGATTAGCAAGAGAGGGAATTCTTATAGCAAGGACTCTCGTTGATCCTCGAGGGGGAAAAATTCCCCTACGGGTAGCAAATGTTTCCAATGAAACTAGGAAACTGTACAGAGGTATTTGTGCCGCAGTCTGTGAAAAAGTAGAAATACCAGAAGACGACATTGATATCCAAGAAGACCCTGTTGGCTCCGTCAAAGTTCAAGATGGTTGCCCAGAGCATTTACAAAATATTTTGGTGGACTGTCAAGAGCAATTATCATCAAAACAGTTAGAAGATGTTAAAACACTCCTTTGGTCATATCAGGACATTTTTGCTAGAAATAAAGAAGACCTTGGAAGGACAAATGTTGTTCACCATCGGATTAATACCGGGGATGCACTTCCAATAAGGCAAGCCCCAAGACGACTGCCTCTTAGTAAGCGAGAGGAAGCCAGAGAAGAAATACAGCGGATGTTGGACTCAGGAATCATCGAACCTTCAAAGAGTCCCTGGGCTGCTCCAGTGGTTCTCGTTACAAAAAAAGATGGTTCACTTAGGTTATGTGTTGATTACCGGCTCCTCAATCATGTCACACGGAAAGATTCATATCCACTCCCTCGCATAGACGATTCACTTGATGCACTGAGAGGGTCAAGTTGGTTCTCAACCCTTGATCTTGCCAGTGGCTACTGGCAAGTTGAAATGGATTCCCGAGACAAAGAGAAAACAGCATTTGTGACGACATGTGGCCTTTATCAGTTTAATGTTATGCCATTTGGGCTGTGCAATGCCCCAGCGACTTTCGAGCGTTTGATGGAATTTGTCCTGTCTGGTCTTCATTGGGAGACATGTCTCATTTATTTGGATGATATCATCGTGTTTTCCACAGACATAGACACTCATATCAAAAGGCTTGCTGATGTTCTCTCACGAATCCGCGATGCAGGGTTAAAAGTGTCACCCAAAAAGTGCGAGCTTTTCAAAAGGAAGGTCACTTTCCTTAGCCATATTGTTTCCAGTGAGGGCATATCGACTGATCCAGCCAAGACTGAAGCAGTTAAAGCGTGGCCACAACCCCAGAATTTACATGACGTGAGAAGTTTTATTGGAACCTGTTCCTATTACCGCAGATTCATCAAAGATTTTGCAGAAGTAGCAAGACCATTACACAAACTGACTGAGAAACAGGTAAAGTTTCAGTGGACATCACAGTGCCAACAATGTTTTGAGAAATTAAAGGATCTCCTCACCTCAGCCCCGATTCTTACATATCCAAATGTAGAACATTTATTCATTTTGGACACTGATGCAAGTGGATGTGCTATTGGAGCCGTACTATCTCAGGTACAAGATGGTATTGAAAAAGTAATTGCTTATTACAGTAAGGCACTCTCCAAGGCTGAGAGAAATTATTGTGTTACCCGAAAAGAACTTCTTGCAGTAGTACAATCGATCAAACCCTTTCATCATCATTTGTATGGAGTAGAATTTCTTGTTCGCACGGACCATGGAGCACTTAACTGGCTCCTTAAATTCAAGAACCCAGAGGGACAAATGGCGCGGTGGCTGGAAATCTTAGGAACTTACAAGGTGACCATACAACATCGTCCAGGCCGAAGACATGGCAATGCTGACGGTTTATCACGTAGACCATGCTATCCATGTGACTACTGTAAAAGGCAAGAGGTTAAAGACGATGAAACTTCTTTGGCAAAAGTTAGGATGGTAGGCGGAATGCAGTTGGGTAACAGTGACAAAACTAATGAAACGCTCCGCATAGAAAGTAACTGGTTTCAAAGGAAGTCTGAATCTGAGATCAGAGAGGCTCAGATGAATGATAACGTTTTGTCAACAGTCATCAAATGGATGGAGAATTATCAAGAAAGACCAAAGTGGGAGGAAATATCTTTTCAAAATGTGGACTGCAAAGAATATTGGTCTCAGTGGAATAGACTACAAGTCATACAAGGTGTACTTTACAGAGTCTGGTATGGCCCCACACGAGAACCAATGTATCAGTTAGTATTGCCATCATCATTGCAGAATGAAGTTTTGCAGATGCTTCACGACAACCCTGGTTCTGGACATTTTGGTATATCCAGAACACTTGAAAGAGTAAAAGAACGATTTTATTGGCTGAGATACAAAAACAGTGTATCCGAATGGTGTGCAAGGTGTAACAATGCCAAATGAGGAAAAACACGCCATGTCAAAACCGAGCAAAAATGAAGCAGTACATTGTTGGAGCTCCACTGGAACGAGTGGCTATGGACATCATGGGTCCTCTTCCAGAAACTGTTTTCGGAAACAGATACATATTAGTTGTAACGGATCAATTCACTAGATGGACTGAATGTTATGCTATGCCAAATCAAGAGGCTTCAACGGTTGCTAAGTTATTTGTCAACCAGTTTATTTGCCGTTTTGGTGTGCCCCGTCAGTTGCATACGGACCAAGGCCGTCAATTTGAGTCACAGCTATTTCAGAGTTTGTGCGAAATCCTACGTATTGACAAGACAAGAACTACACCTTTCCGCCCCCAAAGTGATGGTATGGTTGAAAGATTTAACAGAACGGTGGAGGATATTTTAAGCAAGTACATCTCAGCAGATCAACGCGATTGGGATGCCCATTTACCCTTAGCAATATTGGCATATTTGACATCAGTACACGAGAGCACTGGATACTCGCCAAGTATGATGATGATGGGAAGAGAAATAGAATTACCAGTCGATTTACTCTATGGAAAACCACTTTACTTGGGAGACACTAAGAACGATTCTGATTATATACTGTCACTCCAAGAGAAGATGTGGGATATCCACGAAAAAGCACGGGGGAACATGATTGAAGCAAGCAATATACAGAAAAGAAGATATGACCACAGAGCAAATCAGATCAAGTACAAAGTAGGAGAAGCTGTTTGCATCCGAGTTACAACCAAAACCAAGGGAAAATCTCCCAAGCTGCAAGAGAAGTGGGAAGGACCGTACCTAGTCATTGGTCAGATCTCAGATCTGATTTATCAAGTGAGGAAGAGCCCAAATGCCAAAGAGAAAATTGTACATCATGACACTTTGAAGCCCTTTCATGGGGAATATCAGAACTGGGTCAAGCAACAGACTGACGCGCCTGGGGGAAGGGAAGACAAAGACAAAGAAATATAATATTTAAAGTATGCAACGATAATAGACAGTCTAATACGAGAAAGGATAGGGAACAAGTTAATGGCAGCTTTGAAAGCAGAAGTGCCAGCAGCAGAATGTTACCTAAGTTGATGTCAGCATATGCCATATAATCGAATCAGTTAACCTTGAATCTGTTATGAGTTTGACAGACGAAGGAAATTACATTACGTGAAATACTTATGTATCCCCATGCTCTTGATATTGGTAATATCGGAGAGCATACGGTTGTAGGTGTAACTGGGTATGATTACATCATGTGTTCTAATCGGATATTTAGCACGCTAGATAACTAAAGCAACTGCTTGAAAGATGATACAATTTATTGTTCCTCCTCATCTTGCTCTTAAATTACCACTTTGGGTGTCAATATAAGCAACGGTCTCACTGATAGGGTAAAGGGGTAACAATAAAATCAGTGTTTTATTGGTAAAGAAACTATACATAACCACGTTTGTGTTGTCTCTGTCATTACAGGTAACAAACACCAACAACAACAAAAATGACGCTGTACAAATGCAGTCAGTGTTACGCTACCTACACCAGCCAGAAAAGTCTAAGCCAACACTGCAGAGACAAGCACGGGGACCGGATCAGTTGCCCATATGAAGGCTGCACATACACATGTGCGAAGAGCAGACAACAACATCTGACTTCGCACATGAACAATGTGCACCCCGTGCTTGGTAGGGGCTATGCAGCATACTCTCCAGTCAGCAGTTGGAGGATGGATAGGCCAGTGAAAATGGAAGTCATAAGGAGAATGATGGAAGAGAAGCAGCCTGAGCAGGGCACCAATGAAGATGTGTCTGGAGACCATGAAGGAAGAAGGAGCCAGAAGGAGGAGAAGATGGATCATTCAGACAGTGATTCCGAACGGTTATCCGTTCTGGCGGACAGAATAGACCTTGAATATGGGATGAATGATCTGTCTTCTCCCGAATCCATCGAGCTGGCGGAACCCTTGTTTTCGTCTCCGCGAAGAGTGGCCCGCGAACCATCAGAGGAGGCCACACAGCCACATCATTCTGGAGATCAATATGATAATATAACAAACGTTCCCAGGAAAGAAGCTACCTCCTTGCCTACAGGTACTGCAACTGGCAGCCACTCAGGTGAAGAGAACCCTCTCATTGCGGAGAGTGTTCCCAGGGTAGCAAAAGATGAGGCTTTGTCGTTCCTCACTTTTGGTGGCATGCCACTATACCCTCCAGCTATGAGGAATTGGAGTGCAGTCGAAGAGGAGTCGGTTCTTTTGGGAAAGATGTTGAGATGGCCCCCCTCGAAAGTGGTCAACGATGACGGCAGATGTCAAGCTGATGCTATGGGAGATGGCTGCCCTAACCTTGGAAAAAGAGCTGAATCCAGATGGGCAGCCACACAGAAATAACTTGTTAGAAAAATATAATTTCCTTGCTCTGCCAGGGACCGCTCAGCCTAAGATTGTAGATGGCCAAAGCGTCCGTTTCATGCGGTTCCAAAACTTCTGCGCCCTGCGAGACATAGTGCGAGACATAGTGACCTCAGCTGAAGATCCAAATGGTCTCCTGGAATCATTCCGGAAGGCAGCTGAGGTCAGGGATAAATCTACTGACAATGTAATTCGAGGGCTACAGGACATTCCTGTTTGAATATGAAAAATATGGTAATATTTAGAAATAGTATGGCCTGCGGTAGGTATTTGAAATGTACAAAAGTTCTTTTTATGGAGGGGTTGGGGGGTTGGCAGTAGAAAATAGCATATCCTTTTTTTTTATAGATTTTCCACTACTCGTCGTACTAGTGTAGAATAAAGAATATTTGTTCTAACATATTGTTTAAATGAAACATTTCTGGTTCAAATAATGGTTCTCAGAGATAGTGGAAAGTTTAAAATCTAGAAATCTCGTGTGGTAGTTTTCTTAATTATTTTATGTGTAAACTTCATGTTGCATGATGATGAATATGTTGTCGAGGACGACAACTTTTGAAAAACTGGGGGTTGTGTTACGAATTTTACATGAATACAAATATGCTAGTTTCATATGCAGATGGATATTCTGAGACTATGTTAAGTTCGATGTATTACAGAACAACTGTTCTGTATGATTGATATTATGTACAACGTTCAATGTATTTCACGATGTCCGCCATCTTTGTTTTGGAGGCACTTTATGTACTGGAGGCACCTCCAATGTGTCATATCATTGGTTTACATTGTTTCAAGGTTGTAAATCACACATATACTAGTTTCATATGCAATTGGATATTCTGAGACTATGTTAAGTTCGATGTATTACAAAACAAATGTTCTGTATCATTCACATTATGTACAACGTTCAATGTATTTCACGATGTCCGCCATCTTTGTTTTGGAGGCACTTTATGTACTGGAGGCACCTCCAATGTGTCATATCATTGGTTTACATTGTTTCAAGGTTGTAAATCACACATATACTAGTTTCATATGCAATTGGATATTCTGAGACTATGTTAAGTTCGATGTATTACAAAACAAATGTTCTGTATCATTCACATTATGTACAACGTTCAATGTATTTCACGATGTCCGCCATCTTTGTTTTGGAGGCAATTTTACGTAATGGAGGCACCTCAGATTTCCACTACGCGGTATATGCAATCATTATTGAACAGCAGTAAACATTTGATATAACTAGTTTTTACGTAGAATAAGTTATGCTCAACAAGAAAATAATGCACTTACCTTCACCTGCGAGGATAACGCATTAAGATGGTGCATGTTCTAATTTTCCCGCACCACCAACTTGTTTGGAGGCCAATGTTTACTATTTACACGTGTGACACAAGGATTTTAGTGTTTGACCATACGTTTGCGATTAAGATTGTAATAATATAATTAGCATTTAATGTTTGTTTTGTATCTCAATAATTTAACGATATTTAGTATTTATTGAGTCTTAAATACTTGTTAACAATATGTACTATTTTGGCGGAGTGTTACACTGTGTAGTGCAACCGAAGGTTATACATATTGGTGTCGCGCAAACCAGTCAGTTTCCCTTCAACCGGCATCGGGTTCGTATACAACTACAATATATTATCGGCTTCCAAAAGTGATAGGGAATGTTATCATTCTCTAAGTAGAAATAATAATATTAGAAAATATACATTCATTTATGCAATATAAAAATTTAATAATAAATTTATGTACTAAAGAAAACCAAAGCCAAAGATAAAGTGTTGAATACTCTTACGTAGGGATATAGGGCCTCCATAACGCTATTTCGGTACATTTGTATGACTTTATATTTTTATCGTAAAAGAAATGGTCACCCGTTTCGCCTGTTAATTCTATTTATTTGAATCCGTTTGTATTGGGATTTTAATGTTACCCCTATAAACATTATAAAAGTATTACAGTAAATTATATTTGATCAATATTATTATTTAATACTAACTGTTGAGACTGCTGGTTATAAGTATATGTACGTTCTGTTATACTAATTTATTTATTGGCTAGGAAGAGAATATGTGAATTCTATTATATTGTAGTGTTTATTGACATGTTAAGACTAAAATAAATCCTCTATTTTTCTCATTCAGATTTTATGTTGTTTATATACTTAGATAAATAATTTCCTCACGGATAAGTAGCTAGTATAAGAAGCCATTATTTCTACAGAGATTTCGTCTGTTATCAGACGACGTACTATGTACTACCAGAACATTATACGATTGCAACCAATTCAAAGTCTCAGTTTGAGGATTGCCGAACCATCGAAACAGGAAGAAATTTTCTAAATATAAGGGAGCCTGCGCCGGGAAATTAACCCCCGGGGTGGAGCACGTTACTATATATATATATATATATATATATATATATATATATATATATATATATATATATATATAAGCCACCATGTATATAAGATACAACATGCATATATTACAGGACCAGATAAATCCGATCTAAAAAAAGAAATGATTGTTTGTTCGGTTATCTGAATGTGTTCTCATATCAAATTTCGACGATATTGTATAATCTCCTAGTACGGCTTCTCTTCTTGGAAAAGAGTTATCAGTCCATGATTGAGGTCAATAGATTGCGCGTGATCTACATCATAGATTTCCCTTTGCTTTACTGAGTAAGATGATCATGTCCCTATATCAGTTAAGGGGGGAGGGAGACGAATGTAATTTTAATAAGATCTCGTTAAATCTTCTGTTTTCGGTTGACATCACCACGTTTTTTTAACAAGAAAAACAAGTAATTGGTTAGAATTTTAGATTAACAAGCTATACAGAGGATGAGTAGCAGAACACTTATTTAAATGGCCAAAAGGTCAGTGACTGTGATAGCCAACAACCAGAACTGGAGTTCCAAATACATCAAATAAAATGAACCTTACGGGTTACGTCGCATAACAACATTGTAACCTCATGCGAAAAAATACATCAGCAAATGATTTGATTCAGTTTATTTTTCATGCACTCACCAATAATATTTTTGTGAGTGTCTTGTTTCTAATCGTATCCGAAAATGGAGTTACTTGTAACAAAAGGAAAAAATTATTGTACGTTTGCTTTTCCTTTTTTGTTTTCTTTGTTTGCCTCTGCTTTGTAAATTTCTCTTCAACAAAAGATCCTCAGTGGCAGTCAAAAACATATGTAAGGGTAGTAAAAGATGAAAAAAAATTTTCGCGTTATTTCTTGCTATTTTCATAATCAATCCCCTACAAACGGGAATCAGGTCACTTGAAAGGTCTGTTTTATTTCATGATGTGTATTCGTTAGTAATCTCTCTCTCTCTCTCTCATATATATATATATATATATATATATATATATATATATATATATATATATATATGGGAAGCAGTTTCATCCGACTTAATTGAATACCATTCAGTTACCTCTGATTCCATTCCTTGGTGCAGTCGTTCTTCCCTTATTCTTTCATTCTTTCTTCATTAATATACGGAGTGCCAAGTATGAGACGTCGCGTGCGGAAAGAAGGCGTTACCATCAACAAAACAGACACAACCAATCGAGTCATATCTTAAAGGGCCAGATAAATCTTATCTGAATAAGGAAATGGTTGTTTGATCAGTTACGTAATTGTGTAATCATATAAAATTTCGATTTTTTTTTATATTTTCCTAGTACGGCTTATTTTTTCGGAAAAAATTATCTGGCCAAAATTGTGGGCAATAGGAGGCTCGTGATCGATATCATACATTTCCATTTGCTGTACTGAGTGATGTGATTGAATCCCTCTCTCTGTTGCCGGGGTAGGGGTGGGGGGTGGGGGTGAGGAGACGAATACAATTTCAGTACGATTTTAAAAGATCTGTCTGAAGTCGATTTGAGGTCAACGTGTTAATAAGAAATCGCAAGCAATTGTTTCGACTGGTAGACAAACAAGCAGGACAGAAGCCAAGTAGCAGAAGACCTTTATTTCCCTACCCAAGTTTTCAGTGACTGCAGTACCCACAACCATAACATAGACGGACACAATAACATATGCATAGAATAAAGGATAGACAGATAAAATGGAACGACAGGTAGGAGAAGATAACGGACAGAAGTACAAAGAAGTGACAGGCGATTGAATCTGCATTATGCGACGAGATGGTGATTAGCAATTGTCAAAGGTTAGCTGAAGATAATATCGATAGACAAACTCGACATGATGAAGAAATGAGATACATACATACGTACGTACATGCGTGCGTGCGTGCATACATATATATATATATATATATATATATATATATATATATATATATATATATATATATATATATATATATATATATATGTAAGTTTGAATTTTATCGATTCCAAATGGCATCTCCAATTATCATTATTTTATCGGCACCGACTTATTCGTTGTGTGAATTCGTTCTCTCAATGGATTAATACAGTGATATCGCAATAGGAGTTTGAGATTTCGATGGTTTCGATTGTTAAGCTCGCTTTTACACCCCAATATTTTGCCACTTTTACAATAATCGTCACATGCGTGTGTACACAGTATGATGCAATGAAAGGAATTTCTAAGGCTAGCATCAACGAATGTGCGTAGCAGAATTGTATGGAGTAAGACTGTAGATGGTATTCATTCTTTTAAAATACAAATCATATACCTTTTAGAAGTATAAAAGGCGACAACGGTGACACTGTCAAAATGCTACCATCGCAGGTGCAGACAATTCGGTCCTTGTGTATGCATCGTCATCGTTGTCGCTGTCTACATTTCTCAAATGATATTCTTTACAAAGACATTCGATGTTGTTCGCTCATTAGCGTGCATGCTTTTATCCTTTGGTCACGTGTGTGTGTGTGTGTGTGTGTGTGTGTGTGTGTGTGTGTTCGGAGGTTCACAGACTGATGCGAATGGAAACAAATAGAAATATGTCCAATTTTATGCTCAGAAGATATTTCTGGATTTTTCAAAAAAAACAATCATCCGGAGCTTCGTTGTTAAATTATCCTATTTTGAAATTATCTTGGAACAGAAGCAATGCAAACTTTCTCGGTCTTTCAAGAAAAGATGCGAATGTCATTAGCTACTCAACAAAGCCTTTGAAAATATTCTGGAGCTTTAGGAAGAATACACCAAAGTATCATCAGGTTGGACATTTGACAAATGCGTAGAGCTTCAACTGCATACATCCCGAAACATATCATTCTGAGGATCTATTTGCATACTATCGCCAAAAGTATGTTCCGCCGGGGTGGGTAAGAAACGTAAAAAATAATGACACTGATTGTTTATAATGTACCCTCTATATCCTCGAGGCATCTAGGGTTCAACAATACAGATCAGTCGCAAGTATATTAGCAATAGCTGCATGAACTCAGTTTTGATGGCGACAATTTTCCATTACAGGTTACCAAGGTCAAGTTCATAAAGACTAAAGAACATGCCTGGTATTTTTATTAACCTGTACCCTTAGAACAAAGAATTGCATGTGCTTGCATTACCCCTATGTGTACAAGGAAAATATTCACATGCGTGGACCCATAATAATCTTATGTTGCTGAGCAACATGAACATTTCAGACGTTCTGTATGATTGCGTGTTGATAATGTATCTTACCTGGTTTCTTAGCCTTAGTACTCAACAATCACTGTCATTGCTACTACGGCACCTACATCAACAACAACTATTATTATTATTATTATTGTCATTGTTATTAACTCTGCTACTACTACAACTGCTACTACTACATAATGTTCATTTGCTATACCACTTCTATTGTTTGATCCAAAGTATGTATAAATTCTACACTTGTTCCTGAGACCATCATCTGCCTGTACTGTATTTTAGAGCAAATGCAGATTTGTGTATTACATTTAAGGATAATTTATGCTCTATAAATAACATCAACTCTGGCAGCAATATTTTAACAGTGAAGTAATAACTGGATCTTTCATGCAGACCAATGCAACTGTTCGTATTTGGCTCATTGTGTAATACATTGGATCTTTCATGCAGACCAATGCAACTGTTCGTATTTGGCTCATTGTGTAATACATTGGATCTTTCATGCAGACCATGCAAAATAACGTAAGTGGCCCATTGTGCAATTCACTGGATCGTACATGCAGGCCAATGCAACAGTTCTTATTTGGATAAATGTGCAATACACTGGATCTTTCATGCAGACCAATGCAACAGAACGCAGTTGGCTCATTGTACAGTACACTGGATCGTTCATGCAGACCAATGCAACATTTCGTATTTGGCTCATTGTGCAATACACTAGATCTTTTATGCAGACCAATGCAACAGTTCGTATTTGGTTTATTGTGCAATACAATTTGCAAACATCGCAATGTTCCATGCCTGTCAGAAACAATTCGACAAAATAGACAAATAAATGCGATCTCAAACAACCCAGTGTACACTTTATACGAAGTGGCTATAACACTGTCAGCAAGAGGAATTGCACAAAATGTCCTTAAATCTGACATATTTAATACCTTGGGAAGGACTTATAAACGAAACTAATTGTTGAAAGTAGAAGAACCAATTTAAAAAAGTCGTCATGATGGCTTTGTGATAAGCCCAGTACAAAATATCCAGTATAGTGTATTCTTTTTCTGATTTTATTTCTTTTTACATGACCGACAAAAAACAATATTTATTATGTCTTTATAATCACGATGACAGTCTAGTTACGAACAAAAGTCAGCTATTGAAACCCGTTAAACAGGACATAATAAAATAAAAATACTAAACTTACATAACGGTTAACACAACAATTTGCCTACGCATTACCCAAAAATTACCTGCAAAATTGTTTATAAAATTTAAGTGGCTGACATATGCATGCAAGCATATGACAAAGACAATGGTTTATATAAATAAAGTACGAAAGGAATACGTGCTCTGTGAAACTACGTTAGGGCGGAAATAGTGAAAAATAAAACAGACCATTTTGTAAGGACATATGTATGGATCACAAACAGTAAAATATGGTCTTTATAAGTGGAATGTGGATAAGAAGACAAAAATGGACGATATACTGGGAAATAAAAGACATGGAATAATGCTGAATTTAGGCAGAGCCAAAGATTCCAAAACATTATTAATAATATATTATGGAAACATATGCGTAGCGATAACGATCACAGACCATTGGCTGACATTTCACAAACATTAATTCATGATTACAGTAGCATTAATCAACGATCTATTTCATGACTTACTTTGCTTGACGATATGAGACTAATAAACGCAAATATACGTGCATATCTGTAATGATGCAACTGTTTGAATCCTGAAGAAAAAACACAAGTTATTGTTTTTCAAATAAAGATACTAAAACATGGTCCAGAACCGATTAATGCAATTGTTGTAGTAGATGGCATTGTCGATAAAATACACAAAACGTGTGATGTATTAAATGAGCTAGGCTGGACTGATTTGAAATATTTATAGGGGATATTTAAGGGGCAGGGGCCAGTTTTTCTGTACAAATTTAATGATGCAATCAGCGACCTAGTATAAAAAAATAATAAAAAAATCGATTACACAAGTGAGGTCAAAAAGGTCCATATTTTTGGATGCCTATTCTTATGTTACGTGTTTAGGCTCGAAAAAGCAGTGATACAAGAAAGAGTGAAAACAACAAGCTGTAAAAAATATAACACATAATTTATTTCCCTGGAAAAATACTGTAACAATGAAAAAATATATGAGAACTTACGGTTTCCAGAATCAAATCCAAGAATAATCTACGAATGAAATTTTTGAAGTCCTAATATTGAAATGTTCTAATGATTCCAAGTTCGAGTCCCGACGAAGAATCCAAGATGGAAGGCGATGACTTATGCTGTAGCCTGTACTGTGTTGACGTCTACAGTTCCTTGTAGAAACATAATAATTAATATTCCGGTCTTCGAAATGCAAATACAAATTTCAAGCAAAGTCCTTGTTCAAGAGTTCTGTGTGAATACAATAATATTTCCAGATAAACGAATTAATCTTTTAGAGTCCAAGTAATCAGAAGAAGAATTAACATATAACTCAAACACTCCGAAATTTCAATACTTCAATACTAGTCACAACAGAAGAAAACAACTTGACATCAAGTGTTTAAAAGCCCGGACTCTGAGACCTCTCTCTCTCTCTCTAAACATCACTATTAATACTAAGTATTTCGCAATTACGAAAATGACTAATTGCGAAATAGAGGATGACGTGATCATGTTTACATGAAAAAGTCACATAGTTCCCGTATGTCCTTGATAAGAACCAATCATTTTACTCCGAGAAAAAGTTGTTTACTTGACCCTCAATCAAGACTAGGAACTAAGCCATAAATAGAAACAATTGTATATATTATTATGTATTTATAGAAACATTCAGGTGAAACTGAATTTTCTGGAAAATATCAAATTCCTTGTAAACAAATTACCATATATAGACTTGTAAAGACACTAAAAAGATTCCAAAACACACAAACAATCAAATAAAATCAAATACAACTTAAATCAAATATAAATTAAATCTAATATATGTAACACTCCCCCCATGAAGAAAAAGAAAGATCAATATGATAAAGCTTCCATGTTACCATAGATTAATGAAAAACGTATGAAGAACCCTTGTGAATTACACACAGTGCACATGAAAAATACATTATTATACACTGGAAAGTGCTTCTACTATTAAATTATTGTTTCCCTTGATGTTCCTGATGTCAAGAATATATGCCTGTAACAACAAATGCCACCTTAGCAGTCTTTGATTTTTATTTTTCATCTTGCCGATGAAAGTAAGTGGGTTATGGTCACTAAACACAACAATCGTAGAAGGAGCAGAATTAAGGTAAACTTCAAAATGTTGTAATGCTAATATCAAAGCTAAACATTCTTTCTAGATTGTTGAATAATGTTTTTGGTGATTATTTAATTTCTGTAAAAAAATAGCACACTGGATGAACAATACCATTTTCATCTTCTTGAATCAACACTGCTCCAACCCCAACATCACTTGCATCAACATACAATTTAAACGATTGGCTGCAGTTTGGAGCTGTGAGAACTAGCGCGCTTTTAAATGTGGCTATCAAATTGTCAAAAGCCTCCTGACATTTTTCGTCCAAAGGAACTTGTTTTTCTTACTCAAAAAATTTTTCATGGTTTCAGCATTTATAGAAAAATTGGAATAAAACTGTCGATAGTATCTGGCCATGCACAAAAATCACATCAGTTGTTTTTTATTTACAGGCACAGGGAAATCAGAGATAGCCTTGACCTTAGAATCTATTGGTTTAACTTGTCCATATCCCACGATATGTCATAGAAATGTTACACTAGCATGGAAGAACTCACGTTTAGATAAATTAATTGTCAAACATGCATCTCTGAGTCTGCCAAAGAATTTCCGAATTGTTGCAAAATGTTCTGTATATGTGTCATTGTAGATGATGACATCATCGATGTAAGCATTACAATTGTCTAGACCAGAGGTAATCAAATTCATGAGACGTTGAAATGTACTTGGCGACCATATCATCCCAAACGGCATTACTTTATATTGGTAAAGTTCATCTGGAGTCACGAATGCCGAAATTGCCTTTGCTATTTCCGTTCGTGTAATTTGCCAGAATCCTTTTAGAAGGGCAAATTTGGTGACATACTTGGCATTCTCGATCTTATCAATACAATCATCGATTCTTGGTAATGAGAATGAACCTGTTTTTGACACCCTATTCACCTTCCTGTAATCAGTATGCATACGGACAGTTTTATCTGGTTTTGGAGCAAGTATGCTTGGCAAATTCCAGTCACATTTACGGGGCTCTATAAAATCATTCTCCAGCAAATATTGAATTTCTTTTTTCAAGTATTCCTGTTTGAGAGGGTTCATCCTGTACGGGTGTTGTTTCACAGGTTTGGAATTTACAATTTCAAAGTCATGGAAAATTTTGTTTATTCCTTTTCTAATTGCATTTGTGTTTCTCTTTCTCTTTCGTCCGCTTGTAAATGCATCTGTTCTTTATGTAACTGCATTTGTCTTTCTTTCTCTTTTCCTTCCGCTTGTAAATGCATTTGTTTTTCTTTTTTCTTTCTCTCTTTCCTGTCTCTCTCTCCTCCTTCTCGTATTGTAACTGCATTTGTTTTTCTTGTAAATGCATCTGTCGTTCTTTCTCTTTTTCCTCTTTCTGAAGTTCCAGCTTTCTTAACTCTAATTCCATCTTGTAGTTTAATTCTAATTCCTTCATTTTATGTCAGAATCTGATACAGCCTTACTGATCAAAACCACAGCCCGTTTATCCCAAACATACTTCTCTACCAAATGAAGAACTAAAATATGTCTTATTTCTTGTTTCGTTAAGGAAGCCTTTACCTCAGAAAGATCATATTTTCTGGGACGTTGCATTGATTCGTCTTTTTGAAAAAATCTAATTGTTCCTGGGTAGGATTTGAAAGAAAGATTTATATTTTTGATGACCTTTTAGAAAAACTTGTCGATTTCACAAAAAATTGCAAACTCTAGGGGAATTCAAATTTCAAAAAGCAATATACAATCCAAAATTCAAAATAATCCTGGACGAGCTCCCAATTCTTATGTTGAGTGTTTAGGCTCGAATAAACAGTAACAGAAGAAAGAGTGAAAACAACAAGCTGTAAAAAATATAACACATAATTTATTTCCCTGGAAAAATACTGTAACAATGAAGAAAAAAATATATGAGAACTTACGGTTTCCAGAATCAAATCCAAGAATAATCAACGAATAACATTTTTGAAGTCCTAATATTGAAATGTTCTAATGATTCCAAGTTCAAGTCCCGACGAAGAATCCAAGATGGAAGGCGATGACGTATGATGTAGCCTGTACTGTGTTGACCTGTACAGTTCCTTGTAGAAACATAATAATTAATCCTCCGGTCGTCGAAATGCAAATACAATTTTCAACAAAAGTCCTTGTTCAAGAGTTCTGTGTGAATACAATAATATTTCCAGAGAAACGAATTAATCTTTTAGAGTCCAAGTAATCAGAAGAAGAATTAACATATAACTCAAACACTCCAAAATTTCAATACTTCAATACTAGTCACAACAGAAGAAAACAACTTTACATCAGATGTTTAAAAGCCCGGACTCTGAGACCTCTCTCTCTCTCTCTAAACATCACTATTAATACTAAGTATTTCGCAATTTCGAAAATGCCTAATTGCGATATACAGGATGATGTGATCATATGTACATGTAAAGGTCATAGCTCCAGTATATCCTTGATAAGAACCAATCATTTTACTCCGAGAAAAAGTTGTTACTTGACCCTCAATCAAGGCCAGGAACTAAATCACACATAGAAATAACTTTTTCTATTATTATGTAATTATAGAAACATTCAGGTCAAACTGCTTTTTCTGGAAAATATGAAATTCCTTGCAAACAAAATTACATTATATTGACATGTAAAGAAAATAAAAAGACTCCAAAACCCACAAACAATCAAATCAAATACAACTTAAATCAGATATTAATTAAATCTAATATATGTAACACTTTATTAAAACAAAGCATAATAATATTGTCCACTTGACCAAAGATGTCAGTGGTAGTTCATAGCAACCACAAATTGTTATCTGCAATTTTCATGTCCGAAGGTCATTTTTGACACCATGTGATATTCACAGTGCAAGCACAGGCATTTTTCCTAGATGACAATTCTGCAAAACAGTATGTACTAGACAGGCTGATCCAACTGAAAATAGTTGTCATCCAAGCTGTTTTTGAGATATTCTACTTGTCCCAAATCCATGTGTTTATTACTATTGGAGGCTAGCTCTTCTTCATAGCGACTATTGGTATTTCGCTATCAACATACTGCAGAGCAGCTGTGGAAGGGGTACATGCCTGACATTAATTTCAAGAAAAACACAAGTCCGAAACACCTAGTTCACAAATATATCCATATTTTTAAATAGTAAACAATTATAGCTGAAAAAGCCTTCCACAGCCTGAAGTTAAGAAATTTGTCAGGTTCCAATTTACGAAACTGGACCCTGCCACCTTAATAATTTGGCTGAAAATTGTTAATTTCAATAGTTGTGTACATGTCACATATTTAGACATTATCTAGTAAAATGGTATAAAGGAAAACATTTTGTGCACAAAACCAAAAATGGTATTACGCTTTTAGAAAAGCGACTAATTTGCGGCAAAAAGCACTGCATTGTTTACATTGTGAGTTATGACTGATTGCAATACTTGAAAGATTTCAAATTGTTTGCGACGTACAATGATTTTGGTCTTTGTGTACCACTATAACATCAGGACAGAATCAAAATTCCTTCACAATTTATCAAGAATGTCAAGAAGAGATTTTTGAAGTTTTTTGAAGTTTTTTGTTTTAAGAGGGGAAAACAGAAATGCATGTTAGTTTTCAGTGACAGAAATGAAAAGATTTTATAAACCCTTCTAGCAAACTTAATAAATCAAACATTTAAGTAAATAATGAGCTTTAGTAGTACTTTTAGACTGATATCAAACAAGCAGTTCCCAACCTTTCATTATCATTCTGGAGATGCTAATAGCAGTAATGATGTTGCGTGGGTGTGTTGTGAGGGGGGGGGGGGAGGTGATCACAATAACAAGTCTAGCTAATTTGGAGTGATCAGAGTATAATCAATGAACATTAGACCATGCTGGAACATTTTATATACTATTGTGTGGGAACCTGTTAAACTTACAAAGTGACAAATCAAACAAATTCAGTGCTACATAGCCACTGAAATTGACCACACATATACAATTACTCAATAAAATTTAACAGAGAAATTTCTTCTCAGACACCAATTTACTTACAACTGACTTTAATGTTTTCTGGAGTTTACAAAAACATAGTAAATAATAATATAAGGTATAAAAACAAATATTTACAGTGGAAAATTCAGTTCAAGGTAAAAAGCATTGCACCTGCTTGGCTTTAATAAGCACGTACCATAAAACAACTCCTCCGGAAGCTAAATATGTCCGTCAAAGTCACTCTCTTGTGCACTTAGATCAGAATGAGTATCTGGATGAGATTCAAGTTATTGTTTCTTTCAGCGTGACTAACCGATTAATTCTAATCTTTTACCATGTAAAGTGAGACCAGTAAAAAGAAAAGAAACAAGTGAAATTGATGTACTTTCAACATTCAGTAAAAACATAAGAATGTCAGAGGAGAAACTGTATGTGTATTGTCAAATGCATGAAACTGCCACTTAATTTTAAGCTTTTCCTCCTTTGTTAACTGTACATAGAAATTTCAAGATATATACATAATATTGAAATATTTCCTATTATCAATCAAGTGTGAGATATGAATCTCTTATGTCAACTTCAGAGTGGGGTCATGAAGGTAGAAATTATGTCGGTGAGCTAAAACTTTCATTCTTCTCACAAAAATATTGCAAGCAATATGTCATATGCATCACTATTTCTAAGACCGTTCCACTGGTGGCACTCAACATTCACAACAGTATGTTTTTGTATGATTCCTTTGAAGTCTATTTGCTCATGTGGAGTTAAATTACTTTTAAGAATGCATGTTGACATGTTACTCAATAGTTTATGTGTGTCTGTATTGAAATGTGAATAATATTCATAAAAATAGAGGTGCAAAACTTGACAACTACAGAAAGAGCAAGACAATACATTATGTCATGATGTAAACAGTTCTCACATTGAGGTACAAAACACAGTTACCTCCCTCTCCAAAGAGCATTTCATACAACGCTAAGTGATATATGGAAGAAGAAAGGAAATAAAATTAAGCTACTTCATAAAAATTATTTAAATTTACACAACGAAACAGAAAGGTATACTAGATGTGGCTAACTGCACCAATACAAATTATGTTTTCGTTAAGTGGACAGGAGCGAAATTTTATGTACCAATTTAATGCCGCAATCAGCGACCTAGTATAAATAAAATCATTAAAAAAAAATCAAATACACAAGTGAGGTCAAAAAGGTCAATATTTTTGAATACCTATATTAAAACAATGCATAAGTCAATTATCCACTTGACCAAAGAAGTAAATGACAGTTCATATCAGAAGAAGTGTATGCACCCCAACCACAAATTATTACCTGCAATATTCATGTCCGAAGTTCATCTTTGACAACTTGTGATGTTCACAATGCAAACACAAGCCCTCTTCCTAGATGACAATGCTGCAAAACTGTGTGTACCAAACAGGCTGATGATGTAACTGCTTTTTGAGCTAGCTCCTCTTCCTAGCCGACTATTGGTATTTCACTATCAACATACTGCAGAGTAACTATGTAAGGGGTACATGCCTGACATCAGTTTGAAGAAAAGCAAAAGCCCGAAACACCTAGTTCACAAACATATCCATATCTTTAAATAGAAATCAATAATAGCTGAAAAGGTCACACAATAGCCTTAAGTTAAGAAATTTGCCAGGGGCCAATATAGGAAACTGGACTCTGCCACCTTACCATTGTTTTCAGTTAAAGTAATGACACTTCCAGCCATTCACAGTGAGAAGTAACAGTGGTCTTTATTGGTAACTAAAACGATATGCAGAAACTTAGGGAACAAATTTGATTTCAACATGCACTTCAGTTAGCTGCACAACCTTTTTGATAGTTACTCATATATTTCTAAGACATAATGTAGAAGTTATCTAATGAAAATATATAGAGCTGTTAGGGAAGCAGGTATATAGTTTCTCAAAACATCTCACCCTGGTGTACAATTATGATATAGAAAATATTTGAGCTCTGCTTTAATTGTTTCATGAATTTATCATGTATGTTAATACATAATTTCATAATTCACCAATTTAGAACGTTCGTATTGGACCTTGCTTCAATATGTGTGATGTATGTGTGTGCTTGTGTGGATAAATGTTTTAGTAGCTGGATACCTTTCTTATAAATATCTTTCACGATTGTTATATATGATTTTAATGAAAGCAGTTGCAGGCCTCGTTTTTGTTTAGTTCTCTTTCGTTAATATGTTTGTGTAAAACACTAAACACAGTCAAAAGGCAATAGCAGGAATATATTAGATAATACTTCTTTATGTACATGTACAAATAAATTACTCTTTTCTTTTCACGGATATTTTCTGATGCTGTTGTTGCCGTTGTGTGGTTTAAAGCAATTTTCATCACAAGTTAGGCTGTACATGGCGGCCTTTCAAAATGGTGGAGGAAGAATGCAATGCATTAAAACAAATATTTTAGCTGATGTAATTTCACTCTTGTACTGTTCACAGTTAAATAAAAACTATCTTTGCATCTTTGAACACGTGAACATCCAAGATATGTCAAAGTTTACTTGGTAGCAGCAAAAGTTGTTCTCCGGGACTTAAGTTTATGAATGTTTTCTTACTAACAAAAACGCGGCATAGAAAGAACTCGCACTATTCCATTCATGTCCTCGATGCAAAACGCGTAATATCTAATTGCATTTTTTTAAATGGAAATACACTCTTTCATGAATTAACGCAATACATATTACCACAAGTGATGTCAATCAGCTGACATCATTATTTAATAATATTATTGTATACTAAAGCATACAAGAGAGGTGTGATGTTTCAAAGGTTATTTTTTAATGAGCACGACCGAACGGATTAGAATTCAAAACAATCGATAAACATGGATGGACCATTGTATATGTCTCGTTCCACAATTGCCTTGGCACTTAAAATATTTCGTGTATTCCAGTATGGTGCAGAAAAGCACTAAACCAATTCAGACTAAGGCATATGTAATAACTTTCTTTTTCGATCTCAACTCATTTAAATATATTGTATACCCATTTAATCTTACATCAATAATCTGGCATTCGCTACTGATGTTCAATCGCAGATTGTGCATTGCCAATTTCGTACTGCGTACCTAAAATTATCTTATCCCCCCCCCAACCATGCAACTATTTTTACGAATTGGAACATTAAATAACAGACCACTTATAAAATATCAGGAATTATTTATTGCAAAACATTTTAAATTATTCAAACATGTCACGTTTATAATTTTAAAAAATACAGTCATAATGTGTGAAAATAGCCGCATTTGCCACTGGGAGTAATGGGAGAGTACCGTAAGAAGCAGCTGGTCGTTGCTTCTCACGGTACTCTCCAGTTGTTCTCAGCGGCAAAAGGGGCAATTTTAGACTCGAATTATGTAGATGAGGATGGCAGCACTGTTTTGAAAATACTGTTTGATAATGAGATATCAGATCAGGCTAGAATGCAAATTGACATTGAACATGAGAGAGAGAGAGAGAGAGAGAGAGAGAGAGAGAGAGAGAGAGAGAGTACGTTGCCACTGAACATTCTACTGATTTTTTGTTTAAGAAAGACTCAGTGTGTCGTGTCAAGATTGAAGTCATGGTTGGAGCTGCACCACGTTTGGAGAAAACATTACTTTTATTCCAAAAGACTTTCCAGAAAAATGTATATCATCTCAACATCAACCGTCCAAACGTAGCTATAACTCATTTCAACTTTCAAGCATAATAAATATGATCAGCCTAATTATATTGTTAGGGACTAACTTTACTTGCATGGACTATCGATTTGTCATGACAAATTTCCCATGGACTCAGCCAGTCAGTAAAAAAGGAATACTGCGCAACAATGGCAAGTGTTTTTTTGTGTCCATCATAATCATTTAAAGTGATATTTTAACAGGTGTCATAAAATATACACTTCACCTACTATTGGACAAGTGTGCCAACAATGTCATAAGTAAACGTCTTGTTGAAAAGTAGTTTCATCGGTTTGTTTTACATGCGTTTCAAAGGTTTGCGAGGTCAAACTCTTCAATTGTGCATCTGGTGCTTTAATAAAACGAACAAATTTCTAAAAGGTCTCATTCAGAAATTTCTTATTGTGTACTCTACTGTAACTTAAATGTTTCAAACTAGGTGCACAATTGTCATACAAGGATCTAGACGGATACAGAATCCCATCCTTTGTGACAACTTAGATTACGTCTACGAGACATTGCCGGGGTTATACACTGGTGAAATAATGAAAAGACATGTTTATCACGCACTAGTAAACAAATTAATCTACAGTGGGATCGCACAATAATTAAATCGGTGACAATAAATAATAATCATACGCAATACCAAAGTAGCCCATTAGAATTCAGGATGATAAATTCACAACTGCCGGCTTATCGAGCCATTTGCATCCAATGAATATGGTGATGTAGTTCACGGTTTAATTATAAGAATTGCTCCCAAAGCAATTCCAGTCGATAAAGCAATTTGGGATGAAAGCAATTGACAAAGTCAGAGAACAAGCACTTAATGCAGTTGGCGATGCTGCCAGACCGGCCGTTCCATCTATCCGAATTTGACTTTGTATCTAAACAAATCTCCACGGGTAAAACTAAAAAGCACAGAGTCAATGTATGCCAGCGGTAGTAAAAGTATAACTGTAGCTGCAAATCAACAACTACAATAATTGTCTGGTGTGCAAATATTTACTCCTCTGTTGGCAATGAGACAATCAGAACCAGAAACAAATATAACGCTACAAAAAGTGTAGCAGGTAGCTGGCTACCTGGTTGTAGATTTAGATAAACACAAGTATAATACAAAGTTCCTTGTTTATCAGATCCCGTATTTCAGATGGACGAGTCCATGCTAAAAGATGAGTCAGTACGCGATTAGCAATGTTACTGTTATTACAAAAATCACGCTATATAGTAGAGTTAAAAGTTCAAGATAACAGTAAATATTTCGTGCCCGCAGTGATATTAAATGAAGTCGAAGGCGTTTGTAACGTCGCCCTCTTAGTAAGAGGGGTGATTAATTGGATTTTACTGGCGTTATCTAGGGGATGACCTCTCCCGATTTTATTGCCCGTTGGGAGTGGATAGATAGAATATCAACAGAGAACTGAGCAACACTATTGGGAAGAAATAATAGAATACGAGCCCCCTTAGACAACAAAAATAACAAACTTTAATCATTAACAATTGACAGCGGCAATTTCAATTCAGTCTCATTTATGCCAACATAATTTAATAGCAGTTTCTAATTTGGATTTATTTCATCATAATAACGAGTGGTGAAAAGAACCCAATGTCCACAACTTCCTATTCTCTTGTCTTCCTATTCTTGAACCTTCATCTCTTCCTGGACTTCCGAGTCCTTTATTCTGAACACGTCATCTATTTCCAGACTTCCGACTTCGTCCTCGGACTGTCCTGTCTCTCCAAGAACGCTGTTTCCTTACAGGACAAAATTGCCCCTAAATCTCTATACGCATCACTTTCTATTCGTTCATAAAATTCCCTCACTTACGTTACTCAGACGCATAACTACTATCATAACACTACATAAATTCTGAAAAAATTCGATAGATCATCACTCTCGCTTTACATCGACCAACCATAAATTAATACGTGAGCGATGTATCTAACATTACCATATCTCTTTACCTACGTTACCACATGCTCGATTACTACTGCAATAAATTCTAGCTCACAGCAATCCCTAACTTAGAAGATTATATAAACATTACAAAATCAGATATAAATATGCGATTATCGTTAACTCACGATACTTAGTATCATCCTAAGAGATAAAGTAAATTATTTCATATAACTCTATGAAATCATATACATAGGAAAATTTGGATATCACGCAATCGTCAATTCTATCAATGAACTAGTAACCTTAAACTTAAAGAGATAAATTGCATAACAACTCTAGCATCAACAAATTTTCATGAAACTGAATAAATGATACATAATATGGATCCTAGCCATGTCAAACACATTTGCACAAAACAAACAATCAAAAATAGAAAATTACTTAAAAAAATGAAACTTGCGTACCTTAATGCTGTTCTCTACCAGAAATTGTACGTTCTAACACCAAACCCTGTCTTTTCATACAAGACAGCTACCTTGTCCCTTTTCTTGTTTAACGAGGAAAGCACTATTCATTTTAGGCTTCCTCGGCTCAAGATTCTCCTCTCTCAGGATTTCGGACAAAAGAATTTTAACCAAGGTCGTCATTTTAAATTCACATTATTTCCAACGTGTACGCCTTAATTTACACTGTCCAATCGTAAGCAGCGGTTCCTAAATTATCCTAAGATAATTATTTATTTTGTCAGACATGGATTCCTATCAAGCGGTTATGGCTGGTAGCTCAGATGTTTACTTTCGCGGGACAGTGTTGCAATACCTGATCAAATCTCAATGAGTGGTAGATGCAAACCTTTCAAGTTTGACACTGACATGGGGGGGGGAGATAATGGAAGAACGGTCGAAGTGACCCTTCACAAAGACTTTGCTGACTTAAATGTGATAAAATTTTAATGCTCAGCTCATTCAACTTTAAGGTTCACTACTTATTCAAAATTCGACACTTTACAGCGTTCTTATAAAGTAAAATTGTAACTCATATTCAACCGGATTATGATGTGGTTTCCTTAACAACAGAAAAATGGCCTTATTTAAGAGCCGACAATCTATGATTGATGGAATAGTAACTGAAGGGCGATGGGCATCGTAGATATTGCAACGAAGATTTCTGCATTATCCTGATATTAAAATGAGTATTCTGCTTGTGGTGACCCGTCTATGATAATCGTGAAAGACATCAATGTGGTGTCTATAAATATTCTTATCCACCGCACAAATTGGAACTCGCAGCAAGCAGATCGCAAATTAACCATCCGGGCCAATTTGTATTTGAGACTCCATTATCGAACATCGATTTTATGGAGCCATCACAAAGTTGTGTTGATTTAACGTAGTACTGACGATGAAGCGATTCGACACGCTTAAAATGTAAATGCAGCCACGAACGTAGCGTTTAAGGGCCAAGTTACATTAACAAACCTATGGCTGTGGATGCCGCTAATGACAGCAGAATGAATAGAAGAACAATTACTTTCATTTATGTCATCATTGTGTCACTCTATGATGTAGTGGCTAACAATTGCGCCATACATCGCACAAGGTTTATGTACCTGGCAAATCGCATGTTAGGAAGTCGTTTCATCCCCAATAAATGTGTTCGTGGCAACGGTTATATTCGCAAAGGAGGCAGCCAATGGTGTTGATAAATTGAATGTGTCTGAGGAATCTGTGCGACTCAACGGACATCATAAACCCTCCGAAAAAGTCTTGATGCATTTTGATCAAAGTCATATCGCACCATTTTATCATTATTTAATGTCTGTCGTGGGATGAGATGAAGACGTGGACAATGGGTTATCATGATTTTGCATCTTTGTATCCATTTGTTACCTTTTAATGAAACTAGATTTCTTCTAACTGTCATGGACATGCATATCAAAGCTAGTTTGGGAGCATTACCGACTGGCCTCGCTTCGCAACGTTGTAATATCGTCAGACTGAGCAATATTTCTTGCAGGTGCTGGTGGCCCAGTGAAAATCGCTGACGCTAGGTGGACAATATGTGGAAGGCCAGCTTGCTGAGGCGACATTAGGCACTGCAATTAATTATACAATACAGTAGAATACGTCATACCAACACGTTGAAAAAGGAGCAATTAATCTTGTCAGCGAAATGACTAAAATGACGCAGATTATTCCATCTTGTATAAAGACAAAAAAGTACTGATCTGTCTACGCGCTGATCGAAAAGCCTTACCGCGATAAAGTTTCATAGCGTATTACTAAGACAAGTCTCCGCAATGCAGTCATTAAAGATCATGGATGCTCGCATGCGTATCAATTTCCTATTAACGATCAATCGATATCGATCTGATGCTTTCAGAGTTGCTAATATTCTGTTTTATGTCAACAGCGTGCGTTTACTACGATGTCCATCATGGAGGCGGCGATTCATGCGCGGCTATAACTGTTCCAAACACGATTACGACGTACAGGTACTGGAAAATCAAACAAAAACAAAAACGTGCCTTGCAAAAATATGCAGATTATCACGCGGTTGAGGGACGTTTCCACAATGACAATCTTGCCGAAACATCAGACGCCCCAAGTATGAACGACCAATTTTGTTACAGTAAAGCCGCAATGGCCATCATTCTGTTCGGGGACTCTGGCATCATGATTGTGCTAACTCCCACGCACATGGCCGCTAAACACATTAGCTGAGTTATTATATATATATATATATATATATATATATATATATATATATATATATATATATATATATATATATATATATATACCAGTGCAAACGCGAGAATTTCATAGTCGCACCAGGAAAATAAGTTTGGCAAACTTCATCATAAAAAAGTTTTGGAATGAACCAGTTCCACTTCTGTACCACCCGGAAGAACGTGGCTGTCACAATATAGCAATTGCAAAACCCGGATGTGAATAAACTTTTAATCTAGTACTCAGCGATATTACTCTCGCGCCTGTCACCGAAGGTGAACGCGTTTTAACACCCATGGATAACATGCGATCCTGCTGGATGCCTATGCAATTACAATCATTCATCGTCGGCATTTACAATATCAAATCCAAGAGGAATTTGGGTCATAGTCGATAATATAAAATGATAACACAGAGCACATTTAGCTGCATGACAGGTGCATACATATCCCAAATAACCCTAGTAGCTTACGCCGGCACTTCAACGTAGCATTAATCATCGTAGTAAAATTTATCTCCCCCTGGCACGGAATGAAAATTTAACGTCATACCCACGTGACCACAAAGCACATAAACGCGTGTTTGATCTTTATTCTGATCACGTTGCTAAACTAGAAAACAATTAGAGTGACCTATGTGGTTGGGGAAACGTTGAAATCCTGTGGAAATGTTTTCCTTATAATGTTAAATAACGTACTGTGGATTCGACTCATAATGAGATTGGTTATGTACAAAGTAATATTGTGCTTGCTTATCATGAATGTAATCATGGAAGTGGTGCTGCTAAATTGGATTTTTAACACCCAGCGGTCAGCCAGTGTGTACTACACACGCACGCACACACGCACGCACGCACGCACACACACACACACACACACACACACACACACACACATATATATATATATATATATATATATATATATATATATATATATATATATATATATATATATATATATATAAAGAATACATATTATATATCAAATAACAATCCTTTCAAGTACACTGGATCCAGGAAGGGATCACGTGTGTCAGTGACTGATTAAGATAAATGCAATAAACTGACAACGAACAGTGTGAAACTAGTATCTAGCTAGCCTTAGCGCTTTCGACTCTTTAATGTGTTTTTTTCTCAAAGGCATATAGAATACATAGACAAGACAAACAAATAAAACAAAAAAAAACTTTATGTTTGCAAAACATTGCATGTCTGTTTCTACAGGAACTCTATCTTTTAACTCTAGTGTATGTTAAATAAGTTGTTTTATTTTCAGCTTGATGCTGATCCTGGAAAATATTTGTATTGACCTAGAAATTTCTCGGTCAATCCAAATATTTTCCAGTATCAGCAACAATCTGAAATAATCTAGATGACGCATAACAGAGATAAAAGGTTGAATTCCTGTAGAAATTTCTAAGTCAATACAAATATTTTTGAAAAGACTCATTAAAGAGTCGGAAACGCTCATGCTAGCTAGATACTAGTTTCGCACTGTTCGTTGTCAGTTTATTGCATATATATATATATATATATATATATATATATATATATGTATATATATATATATATATATATATATATATATATATATATATATATATATATATATATATATATATATATATATATATATATATATATCTGTGTGTGTGTGTATCCGAGTTTAATTATATACAATATCTCGTCACCTTGACAGCCCCATACTATCCCACCATAATGTCGCTGACCACCACTGTCTTACCCAGTACATGACATTTTTAATATACAGCCTTGTAATTAAATGTGTGTTTATTATGTACCCTAATACCAATATATCTATAAATTGTGCCAGTCTGTGAATTGTAAGTTCTGAGGCATACGTGGATTTTGTTTCCCATATCGTATTAAACTGAGATCATATTTTGCATGGAACTAACACAACTTGAATAGAATTAAAGCTGTAAAGTTAAATATGTAAGACAGACAGACAGTTATATATATATATATATATATATATATATATATATATATATATATATATATATATATATATATATATATATATATAGAGAGAGAGAGAGAGAGAGAGAGAGAGAGAGAGAGAGAGATACATACATACATACATACATACATACATACTGAAATCAGAAGTTAGACAAACAGAAAATCAGATCAGTTACGTTTGGTTTACTTAAATGAAAGGTTTACAGGGAAATCTTTGTTAACAATCAATAGATCAATATGCTAAATCGAATTCATAGGTAAACGTTTATTTCTTCATTTCGTTTAGGAAAACACTCGCCTGCTAGTTTAATCCAAACCAATGTGCAGATTCACTGATATGCCGAATTTGCCTTTATTATAAACCTGAAAATGACAAACACATTCAGTATTCCGAAAAACTGGCTTTTATCTCAAAATACTGTTCAAAGTTAGCTCTATGCAGTTATTAGGGTCAGACCAGTTCTAGTCATATTAACACGAATAAGCCATCTTTGTTAGTTCTGAATGCTTGAGTGCGTTTCATCTGTTAAATCATGTGGTAACGAATTATCGTCTACAAACCTAAAATACTCGTCCGGTTTATTTTTTTGCAACAGCCATCCTGATAAATTGTTGAAAGCATGAGTATAAGTAATGTTTTAGGTTGCATTGAATCCCTATTTCATAGCGAGGTGAACGGTTAAGCTGAAGAGATTTTCAGATGCAGACCACATGAAACACGGTACAAGAATTGTCACATTAATACCTGCACCTGACGATTAATGAATGTTAAAGTACAGGATGTGTAACAGTACGAAGACCATTTGGAAAAGAATTAGAACTGAGAGGAGTAGAATACGCGAATGTGAGCACTCGTCTCTGAAAAAGAAAAAAAAAAAAGAAATCGGAACGAATTATAAGGCAAATTTAAATGAAATACATTTGTATTTAAGAACGTAGAGTAGTTCAGGACAGGTGTGGCAATACATATTATGTCACGTGTTGACGCTTTTCAATTTTAATTCTTTTAATTTTATTTATTTTTTTGAGGGGTTGGGGCAGGGTTGGGGGGTTGTCTCAGTAACATCAAACTTCTTCGTGTACATATATGGTATTAGTAATACTACTAATACTGTTATTATTATTATTATTATTATTATTATTATTATTATTTCATAAGTAAGAAGGGGGTCTTGCTTTAAAAACTCTTGCAATAACTCATTCATATTCGTTGACTAACTTGTGGATATGTTTGATGTGATGATCTACCATTATTAGTACATGTGGTCTGTAACATGATCGACATTTCTGAAACATTACCCAATATTCTCTTTATAAAAACATTGCTGAATGACTGAATACATATATGTATTGAATTTGTATATGTGCTTGTATGCAATCATGCATGTATCTAATTTTGCTCACCTTTGCACGTTTCACAACATAAATTTCCAGTTTCAGTACAGAATGACATTCTGTCCTTAGCTTTATAATATCCGATTTTACATAATTCAGAAGATATGTCTGTGCAGGAGGGTGACTGATCGCTGGGCTCGGTAGTTGGTTCCGTCATATATATAGTTGTAGTAGCAGCAGAAGTGGTAGTAAATGCACCTGTTAATGGTGATATGTTTACGATTACATAGTTTCACTTTTTCATCTGGTAAAAGAAAACATAATGACAAGTTATGTGTGCATGGTAAAGATGGAATTGAGATTGGAGCTTACAGGCAAGGTGATGGGTGCTATTAACCTCTGGGCCCACGTTTGAATTTCCATAGCGTTCGGACTAAACATTCTCTAAACTGTAGAAAAATACTACGTATTTGTACTTATAAAAATATATTATTATAAATAAGCGTTCTCTTGTAGAATCAGGGGACAAATAAGTTATTTACCTAGAATACAAAGTGAATATTTAAAGAGACTTACATTATTGTGACGTATATCCCCAATAGACCCAATAGACGTTCTATCACCACTCCAAACGTATAGAATTCAAAATGAATTACAGTGGTGTTCCGAATTAGTATTACTATCGGGCGTGTTCATATGTTCATATGCATGTAATCTCGAATGGGTTCAAGTGCCATCAGCATGTTTTGATATGCATGTAGCCTCAAAAGACCTAATATACCTATAGTCTTTCAACGTATCACATTGATAAAATCCATTATGTACTTGAACGAATTCACGATTATTCCAAAATAATGATTTGATCAAAAAATAATTAATTAGCCCTTTGTAATTCCAGTGAATAATACAAATAAATAAATCCACCCAAATTAAGACGTTACCACAACGATATGTCTCCACTTCGGATGTTACGGTAGGAGTGACTAATTTTGGTGTAGAAAACATTAATAAAATAACTGAAGCATAATTTCAGAGCACGATGGATGGCCAGGTTCCTTTCTAAAACATAAGTTGCCAACAACATCCATAATTTCTAAATGAAAACATGGTGTCCTATATTCAGATACAAGTAAACATATTTATCGCCATTAATATTTAAAAGGATTAGTTATATATAATTAGAAAATAATTGTCACTCGTCAGGTAGATTATTAAATTGTTTTAGGACGAAGGTGAACCCGAAAATACAAATATACGTAGCCGACATTATGAATATATATATATATATATATATATATATATATATATATATATATATATATATATATCTGTCTGTGTGTGTGTGTGTGTGTGTGTGTGTTATAGAAGTGACGAGGATAGTTGACCTTGCAGGACGATGATGCCATCGTAGATAGTAGTATTATTAACAGAAGCAGCAGTAAATACATCTGCTGAAGTTTACAATTTACCCTTAAATACCTATAATGACTGTTATGTATACAAGTCTTTGTGGGCATTCTACGTATATATGTATGTATGTACATGCGTGTATGTATGTATGTACCTACCTACCTACGTGTTTATGTATGTAAGTACATGTGTGCATGTATGTACATACCTACCTTCCTATGTATGTATGTATGTATGTATGTATGTATGTACTGGATGAAATAATGGATGAATAGATTGATGTATGTATGTACGTATGAGTTTGTAGCATGCGTGCGTGCGTGCTTGCAAGCATGCATGGATGCATGAATGTATGCATGTACGTATGCGTAAGTAGGTAGGTAGGTACCTAAAATGCTTACCTTTGCACGTTACACAACAATCTTCTCCCCTTTCATAGCAGAATTTCTTTCGGTTGTTGGAAATCTTGTAAGCTACTTCACACATTACGGTAGAGATGTCTATGCAGGAGGGCGACTGAGTGCTAGGCTGGGTAGTTGTAACAGAAGTGGTGCTAGTTGTTTTAGGTTTCTTTGTAGTTGTAACAGAAGTGGTGCTAGTTGTTTTAGGTTTCTTTCTTCTAGATTCTACATATAACATTGCATAATGTTTACGAAATACGACAAAGAAAGATCAATTTGAAAATGACGGCACCCTAGTTTTTTGTTAATTGATGCTGAATGTGTCTTATACATAAAGAACCGCCGTGTCTACTATATCTATAGTCGCATTAGTTTTTATGTATTAATAAGAATCTTCTTTGATTAAATGTGTATATAGTTTGATATAATGTTTACTTTCTCATTTTCCAGATAATCTTTGAGTAGAAAATGAATGTTGAATCACGCAATTAATGAAATGTATCGTTACAGTAAATGTCTAAATTTTCCATGTGCAATCAAGCTCTGATTTTAGTTTTCTATCTCGATATCAAATCTGTATTTTTATTGCTAGCTCATGAAAAAGGGTTAATCAGATATTATATACATGTCTAATTAAATGAAAATCTAGTGTGACATGTCATCCTTGTATAAATTTCACGCATCTGAATATACAGCACTGACCTTAATCTGCCATTGTATAATTTACGGCTTATATTGATTGATACAGAGTCTGCAATCGTATTACTCACAGCTGATCAGGGCCGTCATCACTCATTGTAATCTGCCATCGCATAATTTCACGGCAGATCGGGGTCTCTCTGAGACATACTTTAATCTAAGCTAAGGTCTCTGTCGAGACATGAGAGATGCCAATTATATTGAGTTATATATATATATATATATATATATATATATATATATATATATATATATATATATATATATATATATATATATATATATATATATATCTATATATATATATATATCTATATATATATATATATATATATATATATATATATATATATATATATATATATATATATATATATATATATATATATATATATATATGCTTTTCCTTGCTTAAATTTTATACTTTCACTCACTAACAAAACCATCATGACGGTTTATATCAAATGTACAGCATAATAATTTTTTCTGTGTCCATTGGTCACATCTCTCAGTCAAACAAATTCAGGTGTACCTAGAAACCTACTAATAAATATCAAAGTACTAGCGGATCTATCATCGACTCTACAGTGCACGTATGTGGTTAGGCTTATATTCCAGGAAAAATGTAAAGAGTGTCAAACATTTTCTGTGACTGTCAAAGATGCATAAAAATTTAAAAACGCTAATGTTATTCCCAGCAAATATTGTAATTTGAACCAAAAAAGACCGGCATTCCCTTGGATAGAGAAGTACTAAATATAATTCATCCATCCATCAATCATCTAATGAATGAACAAATTCACCGAACGATCGAACAAGATAGGTACGAAAAAACATTAGCAAAATAATAAGAGAGGACTGTTTAATTGGAAAATATTTAGGTTAAAAACCAAACACCACCGGATGACAGCTATTATAGCTGAATACCATACCATATATTAAGATAATGATCAGAGGTAAAAAGTTGATATCCATTGATGCCAATATCAGCAAACAACGACAGTTATAATTCGTTCTTGTGCCGCGAGAAATACTACTACTACTGCTACTAATAATAATAATAATAATACAAAACGACAAGATGAGAAAAACAAACACAGTGAATTTACAAAATGACATGCTAACAATAATTAAAGCAATGAAAATTATTGAGTTGTTAAGTCTAGTCTTGTAGTCGAAACAATTAGTTTTTAAGAGCACTCTTGAATACGATCGCATTTGTATTCGTGTCTTAAGCAAGTCAACGAAATGTAGAACAGTGACCAGAGTGTGTGATTGATTCTGGACCGAACAAGTAGCCAGTGGAGGAGGTACAGATTAGTGGGAGGATTTTTTCAGGTTTTCGTACTCCAAGAATATTCCGAGGAGTTGGACGTTTTGCAGTTTCTGTAGCGAATGCTGACTGATACGATACAGAAATAAGTGAATTGCAACAGTTCAGCCTAGAAAGTTATAAGGAACACACTAGCGTTTAGGGGTATCGACCGAAAGAAAGTTACGAATGAAGCTGATGTGTTTCAGCTCAAGATGTTTTAGTAACAGTTCGTATCGTCTATTTCTCATACACCAACGCCATGACCCCCAAGGACGTGCGCTTAAACACCAAGAAAAGACCCGATACGGAAGTACAATCCAATAGAAATCACACGCATGGTAAGATAAACCGTTACGGAATTTATATACGTCACTAATAGGGAAAGCGCAATTTAAAACTCACCACAACCATAGCCCAAGGATGGACTATCAACTTTGTTTCACGTTGATGTTGAATAAAATGCATAGACGACTCTTGAGGAGCGGACAGGATTTATTCAAAACATCAAAACTACTAGACAAAACGAATAAGATAAATTCTATCTTGCGATGAAGATTCCATGTTTTCATTCAGGTACAAAGAAACAAGTTAGGCTGGACGTAGAAGACAAGAATTACGAATAAATACAGAGTTGTGGAATTAGAATAAATTTATGACGAAGAAAAATTATTTTGTCACGTCCTAACTTTGATTCTTAGCAAAATGTTTACATTTCTGTCTCTTTTGTTAAAATCTAAAATCATCTTTAAGAATAACAATTTCCTATAAATGTTGTTTTTAATATTGTTTCTCAAAGGAATATATACTTGCGTTGTGGCAATAATTTCTGACTTTGTTCACCATTTTATCCGTGCATAAAAGCACTGATGGTCTCACCGTTGTGTCCGAAAGAGTTTACGATTTAATTTGTACATGAGGATTTGAAAGTTGCATTTTTTTGTTTACTGTCTGCCCTGAAAAGTAAGGACACTCCGGCTTATCATTGCTAGATGACAAAAAAAAATTAAAAATAAATAAATAATAAATCTTGCTACTCAGAAAGAAAAACGAATGTTTCTAGCACTAAACTTCGAGGTGTCTTTTCATATTCATAAAATGCTATAGACCATTCATTTATATCATTCTTATTGCACACATTTACCTTGATGAACCAAGATGGTGCCAATAACTAATTTGTCTGGATTACGTAAAATACCACTTTCAATACAGACTGTATTGATTCCATTGATTCTGAACAGTAGCACATATTGTTCAGAATCAATGGTTTTTCTTCAGGTTTAATAAAAATTAACTATACAAAAAAATGAATGAATGCAATTTTAAAAGTAGAACAAAACTAAAACGAAACAAGAATGTAACAAAAGATTAGTAATATAGAATATGGCATTGGAGAGAAAAGGAATATGTTACCTGAATCGCACACGGCAAAAATACAAAGCAATAAGGTGAAAATGCAAATTTTCATTCCTGTACTGTGTCACTGCTGCTTTGGCTTCTACCTCGAAAGCATAGAGTTCCCTTCTATAAAATAAGATTAGCTTATATAGATAAAATAATCAACACAAATCTGCCTAATCATAGGAAAAGTCTAGAAACCAAATATCTGATGAAATAAACCTATTGTCTGTTAATCTGCTTAAAGATAATCTTCTTGAACCTATTCATCTTAATAGTTACGACGACATATGCAATTTACTATTGATGAGGACATAATTATACACCTTGATGTATACCGGTAATGACAGTACAGTCCTAATTAGCATTCGTCTACTTTATTCGTCAATCTTTAATCTCTTAAATCTTGCAAACCGTCTCTTTTAGATAAAAGATTATCTCAGGGATTGTATAATACTAAATAATATAGTAAATGGAGTTTAATGTGAATAATGTAATAATGATTTATACCTCTTATCCTTTTCAAAGTAGATTATACTTACTTTAAACTTTGCATATTATGCAACACAATTCAAGCGTAAAATTACATTGAAACAATTGAATGAAATCATGACAAAGTAGATTTTGTGCTTAGACTTAACGCTTATGGCTGGAATTCATGTACTAACGTACAAGCCATGTTACTAATGCTTACGTGTTTACCTCCATTCATTATACTGTCCAAAACGCACATATACCTACCAACCAACCTACATACATACATACATACAGTGCACACATAACTAAAACAGGAATAAGACAAAATGGAGAGAGTATATGGCTGAGGAATAATAATCATAATCCTGTAATCAATTCATTTTTTTTTAAGAAGTTGAAAATACAGCAGTACCTCTTTGACGACAAAAGTAGGATAAATATCACAATATTTTTGTTTAAAAAATTTACTGACCCTCATCCTCGAATAATTTTGTTCTTCTTTATGAAGGGGTTGGAGGGAGGGGCGTAATAATGCATCAAAAATCCGTGAAATCCAAATCACTTTCAAATTATTTGATATATCTGCAAAGTGGAAAATCAATCGATATATTGTTTTGTTTTGTTTTGTTTTGGCCTGTATTTAGTGTTTTTCCAAGGATATGAGATTCTCAATGTCATTTATAAAGGGATTTCCAGTGTCATTTATAAAGGGATTCCCCATGTCATTTATAAATTGATTCCAACGACGATTTAGAGAATTGACTTTTTCCTACGATATCAAAGAGAAACCCAGATGGCTTTAAAGTCTTTTTTTAACATAGTGTATGTATAATTTGATTGCCATTTTATAAGTTGTAATTACCACATAAAAGAAGTCATTACCACTATACAGATGTGTCATTGCCACTGTGAAGTTATGTCATTATCACTATAAAGACATGTCGTTACCACTATAAAGAATATCATTGTCACTATAAAGACATGTCATTACCACTGTAAAGACATGTCATTAGCATTTTTAAATGACTTCTTTTTATAAATATAACTGTTCCTTTATATGATTAAAAGATATTTCTTCTATTTCAATATATTTTATTGACAGAACATTAGATATAAGTGGTTAACTGAACACAGTAGTTAACTTAACATAAAGTCATTTAACTGTCAGTCTTCTGACAGTTTTTTTTTTCTCAAATGTAATGTATAAAGTTATGGCTATGATAAATGCGTCACCATATCAATTTAAAAATTAATAACTATGGTATTTTGAATGTATGATAAAAAAAAGGCTTCCAATACAATTTTATTCATTCATCTCTAATACATTTTAAATTAGGAATAATTATTGTCAACATTTTGCTCGCTGTTTTGTCTAAATTTGTGCACTGGCACAAGGTCTACCCCAGGTTAGTGTACTCGTACTCTGCATCATACTTGCAAATAAATTACCAATATCGTGTTCTGCACATTTTATTTTGGAACTACCACTTCTGTCATATGCCTTGATGAATACAAAATATTGGATTGAAGATTATATTGTGAAGGAAAAGTCTTTGCGACTAATTTCAATGGGCATTAGTGCAGAAATACAATTTTCCCTTCAGTCAATCCAGAGATTATCCGACCAGATATATTTGGAAAATAGCTTATATAGGACGTGTTCTTGAATTACTGTATCATTCTGCTCCGTGCAACGGTCAACCGTAAACTTATGTAAGCCACGTAACAAAATCATGATTTCATATAAGTTTCACAATTCACTATACCATTTCAATGATGATTAGTTTTAAATTGGGAAAAAATTGCACTAAGTTTTCATTGCCCGTCGATATAGCATTCATACTACAAATATTTAATGGTGTCATATATTTATCAAGCGGTATGCTGTAATAACGTGTTCATCTTACAAGACCTACAGTGATTTTAAAATAAATAGAAAGTAAATTTCATATATATTTGTCATTGAAGACTCATCAGAAATTACAAAGTTAAATAAATTTAAATAGTAAAACAGAAAGGGTTATATGTATTAAGATATTATACCTATGTAATTAATCCCTACCACCACCACTACAACCCTCCAGAACCACAAAAGCGTATGCAAATAAAGCAAATAAAATTTAATAACTAAATAAGTAAGAATGATAGGGAAGCACCAAAATCATCGAAACGAAGTAAAAGAAATAATTAAACAAATGAAGCAAACAATATTATGACTGACTACTAATTTTTAATGAAGTTTGAAACAGAAATATCAATGAAAAATGTGTCCGTGTGTTCGGTTAATTGATACAGTACAAAAATCTAGGTTAACAATGACCTGATACTGAGAAGATCTGTAAAAAAAAATAGCCCTGATAAAGTTATTAACTTTCGGTTAATTGATACAGTACGAAAATCTAGGTTAACAATGACTTGATACTGAGAAGATCTGTAAAAAGAATGTAAAACTATTTGTTCGCAGAAGAAGGAATTCTCCATTGATTTCGACTTTAGACGGATGTAAATGATGAAGGATATGAATTAAACCCGAAGCACTCGAAAATAAATGAATATGACTGATATACAGCGCGTGCAACCTTGAGAAAAGTTGGATGAATCGTTTATCTGTAATGTGGTCCATTTGTGCATTATCTTGAGTTCTTCACTGCAGGTAGGGGAATGTACATAACGATTATGTTTTGTACACACGTGGTTCAATATCCATCGGAAATAAGTATATTCTACGTAGAAATTTTATATTAATATATTTCTACGCACGTGTAGACGCTAACTTTTGCTTGCTTTCAGCGATATACACGATAGTTAGTTTATTACTCTCTGATTACGCCTGGTGCAAATCACGCAAACAGGAAGATTTAAAACTCGGGGCAAAGTAAAATAATTTCCGATATTACTGACACTAGAAACTAGAGATTTGCTACCATTCACTATGCAATAGCATAATTAGCATCAAACCATTCACTCTACAATAGTATAATTAGCATCAAACCATTCACTCTACAATAGTATAATTAGCATCAAACAATTCACTCTACAACAGTATAATTAACATCAAGCCATTCACTCTACAATAGTATAATTAGCTTCAAACCATTCACTCTGCAATAGTATAATTAGCATCAAACCATTCACTCTGCAACATTATAATTAGCATTAAACCATTCACTCTGCAATATTATAATTAACATCAAACCATTCACTCTGGAATATTATAATTAACATCAAACCATTCATTCTACAATAGTTATAATTAACATTAACATCAAACCATTCACTCTGCAATATTATAATTAGCATCAAACCATTCACTCTACAATAGTATAATTAACATCAAACCATTCACTCTACAATATTATAATTAGCATCAAACCATTCACTCTGCAATATTATAATTAGCATCAAACCATTCACTCTGCAATATTATAATTAGCATCAAACCATTCACTCTGCAATATTATAATTAGCATCAAACCATTCACTCTGCAATATTATAATTAGCATCAAACCATTCACTCTACAATATTATAATTAACATCAAACCATTCACTCTGCAATAGTATAATTAGCATCAAACCATTCACTGTGCAATAGTATAATTAACATCCAACCATTCACTGTGCAATAGTATAATTAACATCCAACCATTCACTCTGCAATAATATAATTAACGTCAAACCATTCACTCTGCAATAGTATAATTAACATCAAACCATTCACTCTACAATAGTATAATTAACATCAAACCATTCACTCTGCAATAGTATAATTGGCATCAAACCATTCACTCTGCAATAGTATAATTAACATCAAACCATTCACTCTGCAATATTATAATTAGCATCAAACCATTCACTCTGCAATATTATAATAAACATCAAACCATTCACTCTACAATATTATAATTAGGATCAAGCCATTCACTTTCCAATAGTATAATTAACATCAAACCATTCACCCTACAATAGAATAATTAACATCATGCCATTCACTTTACAATAGTATAATTAACTTCAAGCCATTCACTCTACAATAGTATACTTAACATCAAGCCATTCACTCTACAATAGTATAATTAGCTTCAAACCATTCACTCTGCAATAGTATAATTAGCATCAAACCATTCACTCTGCAACATTATAATTAGCATTAAACCATTCACTCTGCAATATTATAATTAACATCAAACCATTCACTCTGGAATATTATAATTAACATCAAACCATTCATTCTACAATAGTTATAATTAACATTAACATCAAACCATTCACTCTGCAATATTATAATTAGCATCAAACCATTCACTCTACAATAGTATAATTAACATCAAACCATTCACTCTACAATATTATAATTAGCATCAAACCATTCACTCTGCAATATTATAATTAGCATCAAACCATTCACTCTGCAATATTATAATTAGCATCAAACCATTCACTCTGCAATATTATAATTAGCATCAAACCATTCACTCTGCAATATTATAATTAGCATCAAACCATTCACTCTACAATATTATAATTAACATCAAACCATTCACTCTGCAATAGTATAATTAGCATCAAACCATTCACTGTGCAATAGTATAATTAACATCCAACCATTCACTGTGCAATAGTATAATTAACATCCAACCATTCACTCTGCAATAATATAATTAACGTCAAACCATTCACTCTGCAATAGTATAATTAACATCAAACCATTCACTCTACAATAGTATAATTAACATCAAACCATTCACTCTGCAATAGTATAATTGGCATCAAACCATTCACTCTGCAATAGTATAATTAACATCAAACCATTCACTCTGCAATATTATAATTAGCATCAAACCATTCACTCTGCAATATTATAATAAACATCAAACCATTCACTCTACAATATTATAATTAGGATCAAGCCATTCACTTTCCAATAGTATAATTAACATCAAACCATTCACCCTACAATAGAATAATTAACATCATGCCATTCACTTTACAATAGTATAATTAACTTCAAGCCATTCACTCTACAATAGTATACTTAACATCAAACCATTCACTCTAAAATAGTATATTTAACATCACGCCATTCACTCTACAATAGTATAATTAACATCAAACCATTCACTCTACAATAGTATAATTAACATCAAGCCATTCACTTTACAATAGTATAATTAACATCAAGCCATTCACTCTACAATAGTATAATTAACATCAAACCAATCACTCTGCAATAGTAAAATTAGCATCAAGCCATTCACTCTGCAATATTATAATTAACATCAAACCATTGACTCTACAATAGTATAATTAACATCAAGCCATTCACTCTACAATAGTATAATTAACTTCAAACAATTCACTCTGCAATAGTATAATTAGCATCAAACCATTCACTCTACAATAGTATAATTAACATTAAACCATTCACTCCGCAATATTATAACTAGCATCAAACTATTCACTCTGCAATATTATAATCAGCATCAAACCATTCACTCTACAATAGTATAATTAACATTAACATCAAACCATTCACTCTGCAATATTATAATTAGCATCAAATCATTCACTCTACAATAGTATAATCCCTCTACAATAGTATAATTAACATCAAACCATTCACTCTGCAATATTATAATTAGCATCAAACCATTCACTCTGCAATATTATAATTAGCATCAAGCCATTCACTCTGCAATATTATAATTAGCATCAAACCATTCACTCTACAATATTATAATTAACATCAAACCATTCACTCTGCAATAGTATAATTAGCATCAAACCATTCACTCTGCAATAGTATAATTAACATCCAACCATTCACTGTGCAATAGTATAATTAACATCCAACCATTCACTCTGCAATAATATAATTAACGTCAAACCATTCACTCTGCAATAGTATAATTAACATCAAACCATTCACTCTACAATAGTATAATTAACATCAAACCATTCACTCTGCGATATTATAATTAGCATCAAACCATTCACTCTACAATAGTATAATTAACATCAAACCATTCACTCTGCAATAGTATAATTGGCATCAAACCATTCACTCTGCAATAGTATAATTAACATCAAACCATTCACTCTGCAATATTATAATTAGCATCAAACCATTCACTCTGCAATATTATTATAAACATCAAACCATTCACTCTACAATATTATAATTAGGATCAAGCCATTCACTTTCCAATAGTATAATTAACATCAAACCATTCACCCTACAATAGTATAATTAACATCATGCCATTCACTTTACAATAGTATAATTAACTTCAAGCCATTCACTCTACAATAGTATGCTTAACATCAAACCATTCACTCTAAAATAGTATAATTAACATCAAGCCATTCACTCTACAATAGTATAATTAACATCAAACCATTCACTCTACAATAGTATAATTAACATCAAGCCATTCACTTTACAATAGTATAATTAACATCAAGCCATTCACTCTACAATAGTATAATTAACATCAAACCAATCACTCTGCAATAGTATAATTAGCATCAAGCCATTCACTCTGCAATATTATAATTAACATCAAACCATTGACTCTACAATAGTATAATTAACATCAAGCCATTCACTCTACAATAGTATAATTAACTTCAAACAATTCACTCTGCAATAGTATAATTAGCATCAAACCATTCACTCTACAATAGTATAATTAACATTAAACCATTCACTCTGCAATATTATAACTAGCATCAAACTATTCACTCTGCAATATTATAATCAGCATCAAACCATTCACTCTACAATAGTATAATTAACATTAACATCAAACCATTCACTCTGCAATATTATAATTAGCATCAAACCATTCACTCTACAATAGTATAATCCCTCTACAATAGTATAATTAACATCAAACCATTCACTCTGCAATATTATAATTAGCATCAAACCATTCACTCTGCAATATTATAATTAGCATCAAACCATTCACTCTGCAATATTATAATTAGCATAAAAACATTCACTCTGCAATATTATAATTAGCATCAAACCATTCACTCTGCAATATCATAATAAGCATCAACCCATTCATTCTGCAATATTATAATTAGCATCAAACCATTCACTCTGCAATAGTATAATTAGCATCAAACCATTCACTCTCCAATGTTATAATTAGCATCAAACCATTCACTCTACAATAGTATAATTAACATCAAGCCATTCACTCTACAATAGTATAATTAACATCAAACTATTCACTCTCCAATATTATAATTAGCATCAAGCCATTCACTCTACAATAGTATAATTAACATCAAGCCATTCACTCTACAATAGTATAATTAACTTCAAACCATTCACTCTGCAATAGTATAATTAGCATCACACCATTCACTCTGCAATATTATAATTAGCATCAAACCATTCACTCTACAATAGTATAATTAACATTAAACCATTCACTCTGCAATATTATAATTAACATCAAACCATTCACGCTACAATAGTATAATTAGCATCAAACCATTCACTCTACAATAGTATAATTAACATCAAATTATTCACTCTCCAATATTATAATTAGCATCAAACCATTCACTCTACAATAGTATAATTAACATCAAGCCATTCACTCTGCAATATTATAATCAGCATCAAACCATTCACTTTACAATAGTATAATGAGCATCAAACCATTCACTCTGCAATATTATAATTAGCATCAAACCATTCACTTTACAATAGTATAATGAGCATCAAACCATTCACTCTGCAATATTATAATTAGCATCAAACCATTCACTCTGCAATATTATAATTAGAATCAAACCATTCACTCTACAATAGTATAATTAACATCAAGCCATTCACTCTACAATAGTATGATCAACTTCAATCCATTCACTCTGCAATAGTATAATTAGCATCAAACCATTCGCTCTGCAATATTATAATTAGCATCAAACCATTCACTCTGCAATATTATAATTAGCATCAAGCCATTCACTCTGCAATATTATAATTAGCATCAAACCATTCACTCTACAATAGTATAATTAACATTAAACCATTCACTCTGCAATATTATAATTAACATCAAACCATTCACGCTACAATAGTATAATTAGCATCAAACCATTCACTCTACAATAGTATAATTAACATCAAACTATTCACTCTTCAATATTATAATTAGCATCAAACCATTTACTCTACAATGGTATAATTAACATCAAGCCATTCACTCTACAATAGTATAATTAACTTCAAACCATTCACTCTGCAATAGTATAATTAGCATCAAACCATTCACTCTGCAATATTATAATTAGCATCAAACCATTCACTTTACAATAGTATAATTAGCATCAAACCATTCACTCTGCAATAGTATAATTAGCATCAAACTATTCACTCTGCAATATTATAATTAGAATCAAACCATTCACTCTACAATAGTATAATTAACATCAAGCCATTCACTCTACAATAGTATAATTAACTTCAATCCATTCACTCTGCAATAGTGTAATTAGCATCAAACCATTCACTCTGCAATATTATAATTAGCATCAAACCATTCACTCTGCAATATTATAATTAACATCAAACCATTCACGCTACAATAGTATAATTAGCATCAAACCATTCACTCTACAATAGTATAATTAACATCAAACTATTCACTCTCCAATATTATAATTAGCATCAAACCATTCACTCTACAATAGTATAATTAACATCAAGCCATTCACTCTACAATAGTATAATTAACTTCAAACCATTCACTCTGCAATATTATAATTAGCATCAAACCATTCACTCTGCAATATTATAATTAGCATCAAACCATTCACTTTACAATAGTATAATTAGCATGAAACCATTCACTCTGCAGTATTATAATTAACATCAAACCATTCACTCTGCAATATTATAATTAGCATCAAACCATTCACTCTGCAATAGTATAATTAACATCAAACCATTCACTCTACAATAGCATAATTAACATCAAACCATTCACTCTACAATAGTATAATTAACATCAAACCATTCACTCTGCAATAGTATAATTAACATCAAACCATTCACTCTACAATAGTATAATTAACTTCAAACCATTCACTCTGCTATATTATAATTAGCATCAAACCATTCACTCTGCAATATTATAACTAGAATCAAACCATTCACTCTACAATAGTATAATTGACATCAAGCCATTCACTCTACAATAGTATAATTAACTTCAATCCATTCACTCTGCAATAGTATAATTAGCATCAGACCATTCACTCTGCAATATTATAATTAGCATCAAACCATTCACTCTGCAATATTATAATTAGCATCAAACCATTCACTCTACAATAGTATAATTAGCATCAAACCATTCACTCTACAATAGTATAATTAACATCAAACCATTTACTCTACAATAGTATAATTAACATCAAACCATTCACACTACAATAGTATAATTAACATCAAACCATTCACTCTACAATAGTATAATTAACATCAAACCATTCACTCTACAATAGTATAATTAACATCAAAAACTCATTGTTACGACTCGACGTCCTAAAATATGTAAATAAATTAGTGAAACCGACAAGTAAAATCAACAAGTAATGTGTTGCCCTATACTACAAAATTGAAAAATCATGAAATAATTTTTTTTATTAAATGCCAAATAATTCTAAATGTCCTAGCATAAGTTCATCGTCATCAGCATCATCATCATCATCATCATCATCATCATCATCATCAAAAGTCATATTGGAATATATTCATCGGACATTTAATATGCACAAGCATAACACGACATTTCTGCACGCACACACGATTATATATGAATAAAGCGAAATGGTTAATTTTTTATTTAATGACATGATGATTGGCCATTCGATTTATTTAAACATTTATACAACTAGTGGCGTATCAAACAGCGTACATACCAGTACATGTATTTTATTTTTATTTATATGACATCCAAAATACTCATATTTACGTTTCAAACTCAGTAAAGCTTGACTACAGGAACCTGTGCATTGCTGCAGAGGGAACGCACTGTTCACATCCCTGTCTTGTGTGTGCGCTACCATGGGCGCCCGCAGCATAGGTCAAGGGGGGCACTTGAACCTCTTCAAAAAACATACTGCTTTAGTTTCTAACTGCTTGCTTTACTAACTCTCCTGGTTGACTGACTGACCCCCACCCTGCAAAACATCCTGACACCCCACCACCTGCAAAAAATCTTGCAGGTGCCCATGTACGCTACAAAATGTAATTAAGCAGGTATTGCAGACATTAATAATTTCTTCCTTTCGTTCGTTTCTATATGTGTTTTTTAAGCATTTATTTTCAATCCAATTGATGAATTAAATAATGAAGTAAATATGGAATATGGACTAATCGAAATGACTAATAAACCGGAGTTATTTCCAACATTTAGATTTCCTTGCATTTGATATACATCCTTGTCTACTCTCATATCAGTTGCTATCGGTTATAAGACTCTCTCTCTCTCTCTCTCTCTCTCTCTCGTTTGTCGTTTTATGCGTCAGTTTTAGCATCATAGATCCACAAATATCGTTGCACGTCACACGCAAAAATCAACTACGCTACATTGTTTACGTATTTTCGTCCGTAGCTTGGAAGCATGCAATGAACGTCAAAAGAGAGAGAGGGGGGAAGAGATAGATTACTGACATGTCTTGGCACCAGAGGGTGACACAAATATGGTCGTGGCAGTTATACAGTACACCATACATGTCATCAAAGCGGCTATACGGTAAACTAAAAAAGTAGTCCTCGCCAGTGTTCGATACATAATGCAAGCGCAGCCATACTGCAGTTCATGCAGGTTTTGTCGAGGCAGCTTCACTGTACACAATAAAAATGTATTCACACTGTCAATGGGCAGAATCAACTCTTTTGCACGCAGTCACTTTGTAAATACGTTCAAATTTTAATTTGTTTTAAAATATTGTGAATGCAAAATCTCATGAATTCGAGCACTTGCTGAATGGTCCATTTTTGAAAAATAAAGCTTCCAACGAAAAATGGAAATAAAATGTCAATAACGTCAAATCGAATCCTCTAACCAAAACCGAGAATTCGTCTAATTGGGTTGCCTTATTTTGTTAGTTCATTTTTGTCGTTCGTGTTTTTGAAAACTTTGTTTACCCGCCGTGACACTTATTTCCGGTCGCACCCTCTCTTCTGCTATAAATGTGTGAGTAGTTAAATCATTATTATATCAATAATGGAATCTTCCACTAGCTGATTATCTATATAAAGATGATAAGCAATTAGTCGATCTCTTCATGTTCGTGATGCTCTCAAACAAAAACTGCAGGAACGCAAGTAAGCACACGTTGAATATGCAGAAGATAAAGAACAATTTTTAAACCTGTTACAAAGTCACTGAAAGAGTTGCAGAAGCTGCTGAAGGTCATCCTCCGGCATTAAAACTAGCTGCTGAGCAAACTGAAAAGAGAGCAAAAAGAACTAAACAAGCGGAAAAGATTTTAAGAGATCTTTCAGCTGAAATAGCTGCTGCTCAACCTCCTGGCAAGGAAGAATAGATACTTGAAGGTATTGGTGAAATAAAACAAAGATTACCACAATCTCAAAGTACGAAAAGAAAATATTGCATTGATTAAAAGATTTAGAGAAGATGCTGTTGAAGAACTTTAAAAAAGCTAAGAAGAAAAATTTGCTTCATGCTGCAACGGTAATTATTTTCTTCAGAAGAATAAACTTTGAAGACCTGAGTATGCTGGTGTAAACGTTGATAAAAAAATTTAATGGCTATATCGGATGCATTGCAATAAAGGACATGTTAGAGATGATGACCTAATATATCAACGATATGATGTAGAGATTAATAGGTTGTATGCAGAGTCACGAAACAAAAACCTCCTCAACCTCTTCAACTTCCTCAACCTGAACCTAAAACACAAACACACAAAAAACAACCGAAAACTGAAGTTGCTCTTAAAGATAAATTCACGAATAAGGGTTTTATTGATATCGCCAATGCAAGAGCAGAACAAGTTTAAGATATTGTTGCAAATTATGATAATATAGGAAAATATGCAACATATGTAAGAACGAAACATGCTAAAATTTGGACAAACGATGATTGGGTTAGAGCTGCATATTTTTTAATCAAAGTTCTCTCAGAGCTGATGACACTAACACGACAATGTAAGAAAAGAGAACAGCAATTACATCAACCTCAGCAACCACAAATTTAACTGAAGCTAAACCTCAGCCAGAAACTGAAGCTAAACCTCAGCCAAAAACTGAAGCTGCTTCTAACGATAAATTTACGACTGAGGGTTTGAGGCGTATTAGGAATGCGGATTAAGATAGACTCGCATATATTGCTGCAAATCATAATGAAATGTTTAGATATTTAAAATCTGAATCTGATGAATCCTGGACAGAAGATGATTGGAATACAAATGTATTTTTTACTAATACTGAGTTTAGTTCTGACGATCTTAAAGATGCTGATAATAAAAAATATTTTGAATTGTTTCAAGATCGTTTAAAAAGAAGTGAACAACAATTTTAAAAAAAAAGAAGATAAAAGCTTTTTATACTCGTCTGCTTGATCAACCTCCTGAACCAAAAACAGGAATTGGTTAATGAATTTGTCCTGACAGTGTTCTTGCTGATGTTAATCGATTATTAATTCTGTTCGGAAGTAAACGTGAAGGAAATAATTCTCCAGAAATTATTAATGAAATATATGATATTTGCCGAAGATTATTTACTGGCGGTGTTATGGATCGTAATGTTTATCATTTTCTCATCAATGAAATTGTTGACGATTATTACAGCGACTGAAATTTTACTCAACTGATTACTCAACGTGTAATTTTTAATTAAAAAATGATTATACACGATGCTCAACGTGGACCTTTCATAGTTAGGTTAGTAATATCGCGATTGCCAACGTACAAAGCGATTTACGGAGATGGACTTTGTTCAGGGTTTATTTAAGAGAATAGCTCCAAAAGCAATACGATTGCAAAATAATTAGAAATGAAAGATATTCGCGATGCATGTATCAGTGTTGTTGGTAATGTTGCCGGTAAAGCATTTTCAGCACTTGAAAAAAGATTAGCTCGATTTAGTGTGGAGAATACAACAGCAAGTGAAATTATCCAGTAATGAAATTATGCCTGCAAAAATCAGTAAAATAATAAATCAAGCTGCAAAAAAAGAAAATAAGCCGATTTGGCTGTTAATGAAGTCCTTCTTGCAAAGTTGACCTATGAAATTATGCTGGCAAATACAGGTTCTATTTCAGGAAGTGATCTTCGTGTTATACGATAACAATTATAATAAAAAATTTTAAACGTATATCCGATCCTGCGTTTGATATGGACGCAATAGTCCTTAAAGACAAATATAAACGCGATTATCAATAGTATTCTTTTTACGCACGTGTACCAGATCAGAGCGGTCGAATCGAACTACAAGATCAAGATATAAGCAGATATTTCTTACTTCCTGAAGCGTTTATTGAAGTAGAAGGAGAAATTATAAAAGCATATGATGCAGTATATGGTGCTGCAGTTGGCGTTGATGTTGTTAATAATGGTATTAGGGCATTGTTTGATAACGCTACATATATGATTGACAGAAGAAATATTGAAACAATTCACAAAGACGTTGATGTTGCTACAACGGCAATAAATTTAGCTACATATTCAGATGCTTATACAGTATCTGCTGGTCCGTCAATGATATTTGTAAAAGATACTACTAATCATCCTCAGTACATCAGGGAAGTTGAGGATAATGGAAGAGATGCTGCAGGGCCTGCAGCTACACCAGCAATTGTATCAATCAACGCAACTTGCAACTTGGGATTTGCCTCACGTAGATCAATGTTAAAAGGTGACCGTAGACGATTTTCGTGTGCAATTCCACTGTCTCATATATTTGGATTTCGTAGGAATGTCAGAACAATTATATTTGTAGCGGAACCTTCAGTTGTACTTGTAAAGAAAGCTAATGATGACGATGTACTTTGGCGCCCTATCGGGAATGCCGGTGAAGTAATATTAACAAAACTTTCACTGTGAATGCAAGTAATGACTCCAACAATTGCTGAAGAAAAAAGGCTAATTAGTTTTAGGAATTCAGGTGGAAAGTCATTTTTAACATGGTTGCCAATGACCACACATAGCATTCAGAATAATGTTGCTTGGTTATTTACATGGCATATTGCGTCACAACAATGACCTTCTGCACCAAGACATATTTTTACTGCTTTGCAACATGCTGAATGGCTACATTCACAATTAAGTAGTCATATGATAATTGACGACCTTGCATTTAGTGAATTTTCTTTTAAGATAAATGGACATCAAGAACCACCTGAAGATATATTGTTAATTTTGAAAATAATCACGTAGCACGTTCATATTATCGTTTAGTGACGTTTATGGAACGTAATAAAAATATAGATACCGGTTTACAAATATCACAAATATTTAGATTTAACAACACCGTATCCGATCTATTACTTTTCGCCGAAGCATATAGACTTATTTAAACAATCAGACGTTGATATTCACTTTCAAGCTCGTGTAAACTGAGGTTGATGTTAATTGCAGACTTTCATCTCGATGCTGAATTTATCATGACATTAAAACAACGACATAATAAGTTTGTGCGAGATGTAACTCAATAATGTTGTGGCAGTATTCAAAAAAAAGTTCGAATACAATTTACCGTAGATAGAATTAACAGTAATTTCGGTCACACGCGCGAAAATATAATGCTGACCTGTCTTTAATGTAATCGACGTCGAGGTGCTAGTTTACGAAAGTGAATGCGGTGGTAATTGTGTGTCTTCAGAAATTACTTGTAATTGCTCGCGTAAACATGCACGTTGAGGAGCAGTCGAATCTAATCGATAGATGCAGGTCTACACGTAGATCTTACCACGCTAGAATCTGTATGTGTTGTCAGACTCCAAACAGGATGTTGTCAGACTCCAAACAGGATCAGTCGCTCTTCAAGTTCACCAGGTTCATCTAAATATCTTACAGTGACATCACCTAGTACTGGTTGTTTTGAAAAGTCATGTCCTTGTAATAGTATATGATTTTTTCTTTGTGTAAATGCATTGATGGGTTTCATAAAAATCGCACGAGTAATTTCACTATTTAACACAGCTATCACACTTGGTAATCTTGCAATCCATTTTCGAGATCTCATGTCTTTCTGAATTATTTGCTTTGCATATCGATATCCAAATAACAGCCCAGCAAGTGTTCGATTAAATCGTTCAACAATTGCCTCATCACGATGAATTGAAGTATGTCCTCGTCTGATTTTGACATTATGTTTTTTTCATCAGAGATGATACTACACCAATAGTTGTGGCCATTACAAGGGTCCTCGTTGATAAATTCGTTCATAAGCAGATAGAACTTCATCTACTGCGTTTAGACTTAAACAATTTCTTATTCTTGGAACAACACACACACACACACACACACACACACAAGAGCGAAGTCAGACGCCAGATGCTACATAAAAAAACATACTGCCAGTAGAGTGTTCAAATAATTTAATGACATTGAGATAATATACCAATAAAATACATAAGTAAATAAATATGTCAGTAATAAAACTAAAATCTGTGCTTACTTTAAAATGAAGCAAAATACAATTAATTGTGTATCAAACAAAACAAACTTCAATATACAGTGTTCATGTGGAAGTGTATGGATTCACATTAATGTTTCTTTAAAATTACTATCAAAATTCGTGACTTTCTAATTGGGTATGTGATTTGATTATATACAAGTCCATGTACACATAAGGTGATGCATTTCATTACGATATCGATATTTGTATGAAATAAATGACGATATGAATAATAGAATACATTATACAAAGGAGACAGATTAACTTTTGATTTAGTTTTGTAATTTCAGTGGTAGAATCACCACAATATCGAAAAATTACAAGTTGTAGGCAGGGGAGCCCGCATCATTATTTTCAGGAGGAGTTCGCATGTAGTTGTGAGCTATTACATTTTTTGGGTGTAAGCCAAACCATGCTAAGAATAGAACGGGTGTACACCATTGCCTTAAGTACGTACGCAATTGATTGTAAGAATTATTCGCTTTTGGACCGACTCTGACACTCGGCACAAATCATTCTAGGGATTGTCAAAAATATCCTTTGAGTGGAAGGATATACGAGCTGTCTCCACATATAGCTATCAAGGTGACGGACAGCGTGTGAAAAATGTCTGCATTTGTTGAACATACAGATGCCGTGCGATCAGCAGTAAATCGTTTGAAAGTTTTATTTTCATATTGAAGAAAAGAGAAACCGGCTAGCAATGTTAGCTTCTTACCAATCGAAATCCTACTCAGCCCTTTTCATAAATGTTAGCTTTTGTGTCGTTTAATATTGTTTTATATGCTTTTGTGTCTAAATTCCAAGCGTGATCGATTTGGCCAGCTGGCCATTAATTGGAAGATGGTATCTACTCGACTATTCTAGTGCTCCTTTGATTAAGCTTATTTTTGTTAGATACACACATTTTGTTCGATGCATAACTGGGAATTATTCCGTGAGAACAACGTGATTGCTGCAGGGTTTCTATCAAACTGATCTAAATGAATTAAAAACGGAACTCCTGCCCATTATTTTGAGTTCCTACTTCTCTCGAAATGCCCTCACTGTCACAATTTTTTTTCTCTGCAAGAATCATACAGAGACGTCATTTCTTTTGGGCATTGAACCACATATATATCATAGGTCTTGGTGACTTATGACCTTTTTTTCTACACAATTCAGTGCAAAAATGTCCTTAATCACAGCTTTTGTATGTGATGTACTGATGTGATATGAGGAAATACATTAATGAACAGTACAAAATCGTTTCAGGTACTGCAGCTACTCAGAGGATGTGGGGTTTTAAGTATGTCAGTAAAATAAAGCATCATAAAGTATCTGGTCCAATATACTGAGATATACTGAAAAATATTGGCGACTGTCTTACCGTTCCACTAACTTGACTTTTGTCAAACTAAATGTTGCCGCTTCAGTGGCTACGAATAAAAAGGCGAGTGACCCTAGCAACTACACTTTACTATCAAATACATCTCTGACTCTCAAAATGATGGAACTTATATCCGAGACGAGATGATCAGTTTTCTGCAAGGAAACAATCTGATTAAAGATAGCACGGTTTCAGGAAGGGAAAATCTTGCATAAGAATATCATATTGTTTCTTGTGGACGAATCCAAACATGTGAATAAAATTAAACTCCTTTGTGTGTTTTAATTAGACATTGATAAGACAATGGACGATTCGGGGAGCAATAGACTGTGGATCCAAGGCTAGTTAAATTGCAGAACCCAGAAAAATGTTTTTAAGTGAGCGCAATATTCCCAGGAATAAGTTTAAGTCGTGTTGGTCAAAGCTCCTTCTTGGACCCGCTCTTTTCACAATCTTTATCAATGACAAAATAGTATCCAGCCGTATCCATTCATTTGCAGATGATGTAACCAAGTCAGCCAAGGGATGATTAAGACAATTCAAAATCACACTGACTTTGAAAGCAAGCGAATTCTGTATTTCTTTGATCAAAGTCCTAGACGTTGTGACTTGGTTGATGGGTGGGAAAAGCAGCCCACACGCTGTATGGGGTTAATATCTGTTACTCGGATACTTGCACTATGGTGCTTCAGGTTTCCGTACACGTGAACATCTTCGAACATATACGGACAAAACATTTCAACTGTCAACTGCTACGTTCCAAAGAACTGAAAGTATTAATGTTTTCCTCCAGAAAGAACACAACTTGCTTACATAATTTTCGAGTGCAACAAAAAATAAAAATAAAATAAAGAAAACAAATCCAATGCATATATACATATTAGATATGCAAGAGTTATCTAACGTGTCAATGTTTCAATAGATTTCAGCGTGCTTACCAGGAATTCAGTTATCAAGAACCGCGTGACGTACGTTTCACGGGCATTGTGGTGGTCATAATATTTACCTGTGTCTTCTTTCCTTTCACACGCAAGCATTCACTGGTGGCTTTTCATAGACTGTGGCTTATCTAAGGTACATAACATGTAGTGATAACATCTATATATAAACTATTTCATTTATAACAAATGTATCAAAATATGTGTACAAAAGTGTAGGTTAAATGCATATCCAGCATAAATGTGAGTTTACTTAAAATGACATAGACTATATATATATATATATATATATATATATATATATATATATATATATATATATATATATATATATATAAAGAGAGAGAGACAGAAACAGATAAATAATAGGTATGTGTGTAAGTGCGAGAGCGAGAGAGAGAGAGACTCAGTGTGTTTACTATATATTCTTCATCTGACACAGTGCCCTGAATATGGTCGAATCACCCGCTTTTAACATTGAGAGGATATGTTTCGATTATCAGTGCACGTATTGAAAAGTGTCACGTGATCTGCAGAATTGATGCAAAACATATGGCCATTCTGCTTGCTTAGAAATAATATGATTTACAAAAGTAACTGGTTCCACCCTGTTCAGAGATAACTGAAAAATGGGTTGTTTCTCTCTGCGGAATCGAAGTGTTTGTCTTCTGTCATGCTGATTTTCTTTTTTCGTTTTCTCCGTGGGGTCGTGACTGTTATTACCTTTTGGATCTAGAAAAAATAAATTATGGTATCGAAAAGTTTCTTACAATGCAACATTATGATAGAGATTTTAAAACGAGAAACAGTAATAACGGCACTTTTCAAAATCAATGGAATTGTGTTCCAAATGATCTGTGTGTCACGCATGTTTCACATCTCTAAACCTAAAAAATTTCATAACTGATTTTTGTACAGAATAAAAGCTATTAAAAGCATGCTAACTTCTGAAATTAAAATATTGGTGCACACAGTCTCCATGAATAACAAATTCAACAGGATATAAATAATTAATGAATATAGCAAGATAAAAATTAGACAAGGAATAAAAACGTGTGAAAGTACGAATATTACAAGACACATGATAGCACGATTATTTACCAAACATGTGATAGCACTATTATTTGTGCCAAACATGTGATATCACGATTATTTACCAAGCATGTGATAGAACGATCATTTACCAAGCATGTGATAGCACGATTATTTACCAAACATGTGATAGCACGATTATTTGCCAAATATGTGATAGCACGATTATTTGCCAAGCATGTGATAGCACGATTATTTGCCAAACATGTGATATCACGATTATTTACCAAGCATGTGACAGCACAATTATTTACCAAGCATGTGATAGCACGATTATTTACCAAGCATGTGATAGCACGATTATTTGCCAAGCATGTGATAGCACGATTATTTACCAAGCATGTGATAGCACGATTATTTACCAAACATGTGATAGCACGATTATTTGCCAAACATGTGATAGCACGATTATTTGCCAAGCATGTGATAGCACGATTATTTGCCAAACATGTGATATCACGATTATTTGCCAAGCATGTGATAGCACAATTATTTGCCAAACATGTGATAGCACGATTATTTGCCAAGCATGTGATAGCACAATTATTTGCCAAACATGTGATAGCACGATTATTTGTCAAGCATGTGAGAGCACAATTATTTACCAAGCATGTGATAGCACGATTATTTACCAAACATGTGATAGCACGATCATTTACCAAGCATGTGATAGCACGATTATTTGCCAAGCATGTGATAGCACGATTATTTGCCAAACATGTGATATCACGATTATTTGCCAAGCATGTGATAGCACAATTATTTGCCAAACATGTGATAGCACGATTATTTGCCAAGCATGTGATAGCACGATTATTTGCCAAACATGTGATATCACGATTATTTACCAAGCATGTGATAGCACAATTATTTACCAAGCATGTGATAGCACGATTATTTACCAAACATGTGATAGCACGATTATTTGCCAAACATGTGATAGCACGATTATTTGCCAAGCATGTGATAGCACGATTATTTGCCAAACATGTGATATCACGATTATTTACCAAGCATGTGACAGCACAATTATTTACCAAGCATGTGATAGCACGATTATTTACCAAGCATGTGATAGCACGATTATTTGCCAAGCATGTGATAGCACGATTATTTACCAAGCATGTGATAGCACGATTATTTACCAAACATGTGATAGCACGATTATTTACCAAGCATGTGATAGCACAATTATTTACCAAACATGTGATAGATCGATTATTTACAAAACATGTGGTAGTATGAATATTTACTAAGCATGTGATAGCACGATCATTTACAAAACATGCGATAGAACGATTATTTGCAAAACATGTGATAGAAAGATTATTTACAAAACATGTGATAGCACGATCTTTTACAAAATATGTGATACAACGATTATTTACAAAGCATGTCATAGCACGTTTACTTAAAAACTAACCTGTGATAGCACGAATATTTACAAAACATATGAGAACACGAACATTTACAAAAATGTAACAGAAGGGTTATTTATAAAATTTCTGGTAGCACGAATATTTACAAATCATGTGAAATTTTAAAACAATTTAAGGATATATATGTTTGGATATAATCAAGTTAAAAACTTGATAACATTTGTTGTATAATTAAGACTAACAAGCTGAGAACAATGCATTTAGAATGAAGTTCAAAGTGATAATTAAACATGTACATACATACATACATACATACATACATACATGCATGCATGCATGCATGCATACATACATACATGAATACATACATACAGACGAACAGAGAGGCAGACAGATAGACATAGGCAAATTTATATAAGCAGGTTAAACAATCACTGTAGTTCACTGCTATTGCTGCAACTGCTACATTCAATATTTATATCCGTGAATGATTTGTACAAAGAAACGAACAAAGCAGAAGATTATGACGGTGATGACGAAGGCTAATAAAACATCGATGATGACATTGAATACGAAATGGGGGAATGAAGATGCAAGAAAAGAAAAGAGAAAATCTAGTCTGGGCTTCAACTTTATTTGCATCCAGTTTTTTTTTTTTCTGGCAAGCTCAGACCTTATTTGCATCCAGTTTTTCTGGCAAGCTGAGATTTGTAGAGCATTTCTCTGCTGGCTTCTTATCCTTCCTTTCCGGAGACTTGTCCCTAATTTCTGGGAATCGAAGAGTTTGGTTTTCCTTGCTCTTGACGTTTTCGTTGAATGTAGCACGTGATTCTCCGAGACGTGGCAGATGCAGATTTACATCGGGTTCTGGGGGCTGCTTGCTTTGACCCTTTTTGGTTACAACTTTCATTTTTCTCATTTTACATCTCGACAAACTTGGCAAACTGCTTCGATTATCTTCTTCTGCATATATATATATATATATATATATATATATATATATATATATATATATATATATATATATATATATATATATAAAGAGAGAGAGTGAGGAAGAAATGTACTAATATCTTTGTTGGACTCAAGCAGTATGTATTTACGTATGTACGTATGTATGTATGTATGTATGTATGTATGTATGCATGTGTGCATGTATGTATGTATGTATGTATGTATGTATGTATGGATATATGTATGTATGTATGTATGTATGTATGTATGTATGTGTCAGTGCATTCCTCCTATACACAACGTCTATCTATATATTCAAACTATAAAGGACACATGTCTATACGTTTTTTCTATAAAGGATATCTCTATGTAGTTCTTACCGAAATGGGCGTCTTGTCACATGTCCAGGGTATAGCTATTGTTACGTCCTTAATATACAGGAAATATATGCATATATCCCTACAGTAAAGTACATATATTTATATGTTCCTCCTATACAGGACTTCTATTCATAAGTTCCTACTATACAGGACTTATATTCATAAGTTCCTACTATACAATACTTCTATTCATACGTTCCTACTGTACAGGACTTCTATTCATAAGTTCCTACTATACAGGACTTATATTCATAAGTTCCTACTATACAGGATTTCTATTCATAAGCTCCGACTATCAGGACTTCTATTCATAAGTTCCTAGTATACATGACTTATATTCATACGTTCCTACTATACAAGACTTCTATTCCTAAGTTCCTGCTATACATGACTTCAATTCATTCTTTCCTACTATACAGGACTTATATTCATACGTTCCTACTATGCATGACTTATATTCATACGTTCCTACTATACATGACTTATATTCATACGTTCCTGCTATACAAGACGTATATTCATACGTTCCTACTATACAAGACTTCTATCGATACGTTCCTACTACATCACTTATATTCATACGTTCCTACTATACAAGACTTATATTCATACGTTCTTACTATACAAAACTTATATTCATACGTTCCTACTATACAGGACTTATATTCATAAGTTCCGAATATCAGGACTTCTATTCCTACGTTCCTACTATACATTACTTATATTCACACGTTCCTACTATACAGGACTTCTATTCATAAATTCCTACTATACATGACTTATATTCATACGTTCCTACTATACAAGACTTCTATTCATACGTTCCTATTACACATGACTTTTATTCATACGTTCCTACTATACATTACTTATATTCACACGTTCCTACTATACAGGACTTCTATTCATAAATTCCTACTATACATGACTTATATTCATACGTTCCTACTATACAATACTTCTATTCATACGTTCCTATTACACATGACTTTTATTCATACGTTCTACTATACCTGACTTCTGTTCATACGTTCCTACTATACAAGACTTATATTCATACGTTCCTAGTATACAGGACTTCTATCCATACGTTCCTACTATACAGGACTTCTATTTCTACGTTCCTGCTGTACACGACTTCTATTCATACGTTCTACCATACATGACTTCTGTTCCTACGTTCCTACTATACAAGACTTCTATTCATACGTTCCTACTATACAGGAATTCTATTCTTAAGTTCCTACTATACAGGCCTTCTATCGATACGTTCCTACTATACAGGACTTATATTCATACGTTCCTATTATACAAGACTTATACTCATACGTTCCTACTATACTGGACTTCTATCCATACGTTCCTACTATACATCACTTATATTCATACGTTCCTACTATACAAGACTTCTATTTATACATTTCTACTATACAGGAATTCTATTCATAAGTTCCTACTATACATGACTTCTGTTATTACGTTCCTACTATACATGACTTCTATTTATACGTTTATACTATACAGGACTTCTATTCATAAGTTCCTACTATACATGACTTCTGTTCATACGTTCCTACTATACAGGACTTATATTCATACATTCTTACTGTACAGGACTTAAATTCATACGTTCCTACAATACATGACTTATATCCATACGTTCCTAGTATAAAGGACTTGTATTTATTCGTTCCTACTATACAAAACTTCTATTCATACGTTTCTACCATACAGGACTTCTATTCATAAGTTCCTACTATACAGGACTTATATTCGTAAGTTCCTACTATACAGGACTTATATTCATAAGTTTCTACAGTACATGATATTTATTCACAAATTGCTTCGATAAAAGACATATGTCCATATAGAGATCCATAAACTAGCTCTTCCTTTTATTAACCTTGGTTTGCTTATGAATTGACATATCCAGGGTAGTGCTGGTGCGCCGTGAAGCCTCTACGTATATACATTGGTACCGATGTAAATACATACATGCATAAATGTGAATCATTCCATCTGACCACCCGTCCGTCGATCCAAGCTAATGTATCTCATGCATACGTTCGTCGAATAGTCTAGAACTCTGTTATATATATATATATATATATATATATATATATATATATATATATATATATATATATATATATATATATATATATCCTGAAGATTATTAAGACGGAAGACACAATACGGAAGGAACTACTACTGTCGTTCCCCCCTTTTTTAGATGTGCTTGACCCTCAAGGAAAAGAACTTATGGAGAAGTTTGGTAAATTCAAAGAATACAATGGACGTGTTTACGACAAATATGTATAAGAAATGTTTACCTTGTTCGCTAACGGTGATACGACTAACTATAACGGCATCATTCGGATAGCTGGATTCACGTCCTACTTCTCCACAGGTAGGTACATCTATGTCCGATTCCAACATCACGAGTACACCTGCATTGAGTTCACTATATATGTAAAATCTTTTCGAATGTTCGTAATTCAACGCGCGTGTGTGTGTGTGTGTGTGGGGGGGAGGAATGTTCGGACAATTAAAAAATTGATTGAGATGGATGTATTACCTATGGTAGTATTATTCTAAATACAAACATATATGCATTATTACATGCGTCCATCCAAACGTACGAACCATGATATATCAGTAGGTAAGATATCAGAATTGTAAGCAAGTAATCATCCTGGTCAGTGCTAGTGAGCTGCTCTACTTGAAAAGGGAACTTATCTCCCATAATCCTGCACATAAAGAAGCCAATAATGTGCTCAAAAATGCCTTTGAAAACCAAAAATAATAATGGCGTCGACACTCAAATAATTCTGTCTTTGCTGCAAAGCAATCGCAATTTCTCACTACGTTTTATTTCTTTAAAGTAGTACATCTTCTAGCAGAACAACGATCCAAAATATTTGTTCGTGTTCTAATAAATGATTCCTACTTTTATGGAATACAGCAGATTATTGGTTTTATTTTCCTTGTCCTATTTCTTTATTTAAAACAAATCTGGTTTAAAAGCATGCATTGCGTTCAATAAGAAATTGACTTACCTTGCCTGTTCTGTGCATTAAATTACCAAGGCCTCCGTCTCTTCCCTGAACCAGATAAAGTAATTGCTGTAGTCGACTCAGACTGACAGGTAGAATTCACTTGATAATGTAATTCATGTCATTTCATCAGTATTAATTGGTATCCATTATTTATGCCCACGTAGATAAAGCGTTAACTAAATACCTGTCACAATGAAGGAGTCTTCATACACTTAATAAAAATCGCTCAATTATGTCAAATATATCTGTCGAAAACAATTAAATTACTAACGATTGAACAATGGCTGTTTGTTTCCTTTATCATTATCGAGCAAAGGTTTTTTCCATCTTTCAAGTCATCTGGTATGTCTTTTAAGTATATCATTGATATATCTAATGCGGAATGCCTTCAAAGTATTTGGGTTATTAACCCTTATCCATGTTTACACGACAAGAGAGAGTGCGCAGAGACGTGCGTGCTTTCACTGCCAAATGGTGATAAACTCGCCGACTAGGGGAGAAGCTTGGAATTCGTTTGTGCGCTAAGAGAGACACGTTTTAATGAAGTTTATTCATTGATTTTCGCTTGAACTTGATTTAAAACAGGCAAACAAATGAATTTTTAGATTGTTATGCTAATTCTAAATAACATAAAGGGCAATATTTTAACTGCTGGGCACGAGAAAAACGTGATTTTGAGACAACAGTTGCTGATCTTTTTTCCCGATTTCAATCAAGCAAACGTCTTGCTAAATAGAACGTATTACTTCAACCCAGATGAATAGGAACTACATTTTAGCAAGAAGATATATATTTGAAGCTGTAGTGTTTAAAAATAAAATTTTTAAAAAAAATTGATCTAGTAAGTTGCTTCAATTTGTATTTCGAAGAATACAAATTTATATAATAAAAATTCGGTGCACTACCATCATCGTCACGGTGCACTAACGTCATCGTCACGGTGAACTATCTTCATCGCCACAGTGCACTACAATTCACCGCCAGGGTGCACTACCTTCATCGTCAAGGTGCACTACCTTCATCGCCAAGGTGAGCTATCTTCATTGCCTCCGTGCACTAACTTCATCGCCACAGTGCACTACCTTCATCACCATGGTGCAATATCTTCATCACCACGGTGCACTACCTTCATCGCCACAGTGCACTACCGTTATCGTCACGGTGCACTACCTTCATTAAGTCGGTTCACTTCCTTCATCGCCACAGTGCACTACTGTCATCGTCACGGTGCACTACCTTCATCGCCACGGTAAACGATCTTCATCGCCTCGGTGCACTGCCTTCATCGCCACAGTACACTACCTACATCGCCACGGTGCACTACCTTCTTCACCACGACGGACTACCTTCATCGCCACGATGCATTACCTTCATCGCTAACTCGTTCACTTCGTCCACCACTTTCTTCTCCATAACGATTTATCTTCTGCGCTCTAGAGTTGCCTGGCTGGTTCGCATTAATGAAATGCCACTTTGTGTACACTGTAGTGCACAACCGAGTTTGAAGTGCTTTACACGTGCACTACAAGTTCAAGGCTAGTGCAGTAGGTGGATGTAGTGTTTAGTGCAGGAGACAAGTTCAAAATAAAACTACATGTAAGGGACAATCTTTATTGATCGTATATATAGCTATGGATTCAACGGAATTATTTGTTGACGTGGTACTTTTAAACGTCGTCATGTGCACGTTAAACACGTGAATTTACTACTCTTGAGACTTAAGTGTGATTATTTTATTATCACTCCTTCGGCAGCTAGCCAGGTGTGTGTGTGTGTGTGTGTGTGTGTGTGTGTGAGAGAGAGAGAGAGAGAGATTTGGATTTTTAACGTAGCTTTAACAATTTTTCAGTCATATCGCTACGATGTCTGCAGTGTGACAGTTTGTAGTGATGCCTAGCACTGTGGCATCATGTTGCAGACATGTAGCATGATGTCCCACCCAGTCACATGTTCCTGACACCAGGCCGACCAGTCCTAACACTAACCTCTTACTGCTTAGTGCCAAGCGATGCAACTGTTAGTATCAATTTTGTCAGTCTTTGGTATGACTCGGCAGGGGATCGAACCCACGACCTCCCGTATCCGAGGCGGAAGCACTAACCACTAGGCCACCGGAGAGGTATGTCAGGATTGAGAATGGGATAAATGGAAGAAATTTTCGTGTTTCTCTGATCGTCGCCTATGTGCGTGTGTAGGGGGGCGGGCTCTTTTTCCACACATACCCGACTGATAAATAATAAAACATATAGTTAAATTCTGTTACGTGCATCATAGATATGCGGTTTACCTACACTTTTTAAAAAATAATACATGTATCATAACTGATTCACCATTTATATATAGATTACATATAGAATGTAAAACAATGTGTACCTTTGGAACGCCAAAGTCTGTAAAAAGCTACTTGTGCACACCATTAAATACATGCATGCTTACAATGGACATGACCGAATGAAGTGGTGAACATTTTATGACCAAAAAAGAGCCCTTGAAACTACAAAAGCACATCAAATCATTCGTGAAAATTTGATACCTGTTCAGCCAATTTTAAATCCCTAGATACCTAAGATGAAACACGAACATGTACTGACCCCTGATTAAGACATTGTTTAAGTTGACACATACCGATACACTTTTTGGACTACGGAGTTTTCTAACGTTTTAGTCATTAATCATTATACAATATTTCTGATGTTCGCTTTCATTTTGTTTATTTCGAACTTCTCGTGAATTTAATTCCTACCAAAGCCAACGTGTTGTGTTACGTTATTGTCTTGTATATCGAAAACGACTTAGTATTTGGTAGCGTTGGATTCCCATTGTTGGTAGTCATGTGGTGCTTATCCATGTTAGTTCTTGTGAAAGAAAGTCTGCTTTGAATTTATGAATTCAAGACCAATCTTTCTAAAGTATCGGGCTTATCTAGAGCCACTTTGTGTGCATATTGTTTATCAATATTTATTGTGGGGGTGTGCGGTGGTTGTCTAGGGGTGGGGTTCTTCTTATAGACTTTAACGAATTATGAGAAGTTCCCCTGGTCCTTATTCAGAAGGTTAATTCTGGACACTATATTATTTATTGACTAAATATATTTATGGCTACGAGCCCCCAGTCAGCAATGCCGACAGTTAAATTAAAAGAAATACAAAGATGAAATTTAAACAATAACAATTTAATAGATGAAATTTAAAAGAATTTAAAGTAATCAATGTCTCTCTTTCACCCAATGATCCCTTTGATCATCATTTGAGTTCACAGTGTGAGGAGATTTTTCCCTTCTTGAGTGCTACTCATCTAAATCTCTTCGTTCCCTTGTCTTTCTCTCCTTTCGTGATCTCCACTTCCGCTTCCTCTTCTATAATCCTTGTTCCTTGCCGTTATCTTGACTTCCGGTTCCTCTTCTAGTATCCGGAACCCTTGACGATATCCCTTGAGGTCACCCGAAATTCACTCGGTATCTCTCACCGTCACCCGAAATTCTCTGAACTTCTCTCGTCCCCCGAAATTCTCTGAAATTCTTTCGTCCCCCGAAAGCTTCCTGATCGAAGCTATTTCATGAATTTCCTAAATTCCGCCAATTTTTACGAATGGCTAACGGAGTGTGTGTCACTGCGACTCTTAAACACCAACTGACGAATTTCAGGCTTGTACCAGTCTTATGTCAGTTTCTCGAATCAAGTCCCACCTACAACGCATCCCGATTGGATGGCGACGGACTCTGGTCATTTGATCGAACTGTCAATCATAAAAATGTCAGTCTGTGTGTCCCCATGTACTGTCCAGCCTACCATTGTCGGCTTCCGGCTCTTTGAAGTTGTCTACGTAACGTGTTCCCATGTACAAAGATTCCCGCCAGATTTCCACTCAAGAGCTCAAACAAAGACTGGGTTACGTAAGAGGATTAGCCAACTTAGGCACTTGGAAAAACAAAGCTTACCTGGCTCCACTTACAGACTTATAAATACATGTATAATACAAGGGGTTGGGGTAAAACATCACATCCCCCCACGCTTGAGAATAAAATCAGGATTTTATTCACTCAAACTAAAAAAGCAAAAGTGTTACACGATATAAGGAACAAAATCAGCAAAATGAACTAAATGCTAAACTGAGTATGAACACGAAAATATAACAAATGATCTATATCATTTCGGCGCTTCTACTCATGAAATCTGCGCCTACGTTTTCAGATCCTTTCACGTATCTGATCTGCATCTGGTACTGCTGTAAAAACAGCGACCATCGCATCAATCGACCATTGGACAACTTTGCCTGCGCCAGATAGGCGAGTGGTTGGTGGTCGGTCTCCAATATGAACTTACGTCCATATAGGTATCGCTCGAACCGTGATATGCCGAACACGATTCCAAGACATTCCCTCTCCGATACTGAGTAATTCTTCTCGGCAGCAGACAACTTCCGGCTGCCGTATGCGACAGGAAAAAGCGTCTTGTCATGCTCCTGGAGCAGTACTGCTCCCAGTCCCGTGTCGCATGCATCGGTGCGCAGAACGAATTCTTTATCCAAGTCCGGTAGACGAACAACTGCGTCGGATGTAAGTCTATCCTTTAGCGTTTGGAATGCGTGCTCACACGCATCTGTCCAAACGAACTTACTCGGGGTCCGTTTCTTGGTTAGGTCAGACAACGGGCCCGCAATCGCGCTGAAATTAGCGACATACCTCCGGTAATATCCGGCCAGTCCCAGGAATGACCTCACTTCCGTTTTCGTGGTGGGGCGTGCGGCGTTTCTCAACTGCTCCACCTTCGACTTCTCTGGAGACAGCGTGCCTTGGCTCAGGGTATGTCCTAAATAGTCTAATGTCCTGAAACCAAGGTGACATTTGGAAGGGCGGGCTGTCAAGCCCTCCTGACGTAGCCGCTCCAAAACGTCAGCTAACAGAGCGAGGTGTTCACCCCATGTCTCTGTAGCTAACAAGAGGTCATCCATGAAGTTGTGGACACCCCTATCGCGCAAGGGCTCCAACAACTTCCGCATCATTCTGGTAAAGACGCTGGGCGCGTTTTGTACCCCGAACGGCATCACCAACCATTGGTATGTCCCGTCGGGAGTAGCAAAAGCAAGCTTCGGTCGGTCTTCTTTCCTTACCGGAATTTGCCAATACCCCTTGGACAAATCCAGTTTGGAAAAATATTTCGCTTTCGAGACCGAAGCGAAGATATGTTCGGGGTCAGGTAGCATTTCAACTTGAAATTCTGTCACCTGATTCAGCTTCCGGTAGTCGACGCAGAACCGATGGGTGCCGTCCTTCTTCTGCACTAAGACTACTGGTGAGCTGTACGGAGAGTCGGCAGGTTCGATTACTCCCAGAGCAATCATCTGCTCGATTTCTTCCCTTACAACTTGTCGTTTCGCGTGGGGCAAGGGGTAGGGTTTACGCTGAACTGGTCGGTCGTCCACCATCTTTAACCCGAACTCGACAAGCGTCGTCCTCCCGGGTTTTTCGGTTAGCACGTCGGAATATCCGGCCAGCAAGGTCTCTATCTCGTTCCGCTGCCCTTCAGTTAACATGGGGTCACACTCCACGTCCGACGGAGTCTCGGCCCTCGTTAATGGACAGCTCGGGACAGTGTTAGCACCTTCCGTATCGCCTTCGATATCCTCGGTGACTATCGCTGCGACAACAAAATCGCTGGCGGTCTCCCTTTCCCGGTACCTCTTGAGCAAATTGGCATGGTACAATTTCTCTTTCGTCGGTAGCTGTATCCGGTAGGTTTGACCTCCGACCTTCTTGGTGACGACGTATGGACCCCTCCAGGAAACTTGCAACTTGTTGTGTTCCTGGGGCAACAACAACAACACTTTGTCCCCTACTTCAAACTGACGTGGTTTTGCGCGCTTATTGTAATTTTTCGCCTGTTGCGCCTTAGCTCGTTTGAGGTTTTCTTGCGCGAGAGAACAAACCTCTTCCAGTTTGTTGCGCAAGTCCGCGACGTATTGGTAGGTAGTGCGTACTTCCTCTACAGCGTGGTCGTCTGTCCACAGCTGTCTCAGTACGGCGATTGGGCCGCGTACGGTTCTCCCGTACAAGAGTTCAAAGGGAGAGAACCCCAAACTCGCTTGCGGTACTTCCCGGTATGCAAAAAGCATGGCCGGAATATACCGGTCCCAATCCTTGGGGCGGCCTTCGCACAATTTCTTGAGCGTGTTTTTCAAGGTCCCATTAAACCGTTCGACCAATCCGTTACATTGGGGGTGATACGGTGTAGTCGTGAGGTGTTTAATCGACATGAGGCGATTCACCTCCGCCATCACACGACTCATAAATTGTGTTCCTTGATCGGTCAAGATCTCGTCGGGCACTCCGACTCTTGACCAGATCGCAAACAGAGCTTCCGCGACGGTTTCCGTGTCAATGTTACGCAACGCAACGGCCTCCGGATAGCGTGTAGCATAATCGACAACCGTTAAAATATATCGATTTCCGTGCGCAGACGCGGGTTTTATCGGTCCGATTAAATCCATGGCAACACGTCTAAATGGTTCATCGATAAGGGGCGTACTCCCCAAAGGGATGGGTCGCTGATCCGTTTTCGGTGCCATTCTCTGGCATTTGTCACAGGAGAGACAGAACCGTTTTACGTCTCCCTGGACCCCTGGCCAGTAAAACTCTTTTACAAGACGGTCACGCGTCTTAGCAATTCCCATGTGTCCACCCATGAGACTCTCGTGTGCAAGTTTCAGTACTTCGCAACGCTTTTCCTTTGGCACGACGACTTGCTTGAAGTGTTCGTTGTGTTTCCTGGCGTGGCGATACAAGATTCCCTTCTTGTAGACAAACTTCACCGCGCCGTTCGGAGTTTCCCTTTCTGTTCCCGCTTCTGCGTGTTTGTGCAACTGCGCCAGAGTTGCGTCCTCCTGTTGCAGCTTCCTTAACTCCGCTGGAATAACATTACTAACCGGTGTCGATGTAACTTGGATTGGCTTTTGTTTCGGCTGTCGACTCATGGCCCTGGTTTCAACAGCACTCACTGGCATAGGTGTGCAGGTTTCGGGGTTCGGCTGGGGTAACACATAACGGCAACCCAATATGACGTCATGTGATAGCCCCTCCAAGCAAGCAGCTTCAATTTTCCCCTTCACGTATGGTGAATCGAGGTCAATGACAGCTACTGGTAATGAGTCACGCGCGCAGTTCGCGTACTGAACTTCTATTACCTCCCCTGTATAGTCCTCCGGCTTGACATATTTCTTGTCGACAAGCGCGGGGACGCTGCACCCAGTGTCATACAAGATGGTGGCGCCTTCACCATTGACAGTTGCGGCCGCAAGGTTGGCTGGGTTGCGACTCGCTTCCGGCACACCTTCCTTCTTAGCTACGACATTCACCTGGGTCTGCCTGCCCTTGGGACAGTCCCTGGCAAAATGCCCCAGGCGCTTGCAATTAAAACATGTCGGCGGCCCTCGCCGACTTGCAAGTCCTGGTTTCGTGGGTGAGGCCTGTCCAGGTCGATAGGCGGCAGCCCTACCTGTAGGTGCCCCTCCGACCTTCCCGTCGCCCTGACGGTTACGGACAGCCGGCTCAACCTCCCCCATACGACGCGACTCAGAGGGTCGGGGTCGGTCAGTAACCCCGGAACCTCCACTCTTCGAGTGCGCCTGCTCGTATCGCTCCGCCATGTTAGCGATCTCTTCGAGCGTCCGGTGTTCTCTTTCTGCTAAGAAAACTGTCAACTCGCGACGGTAAGTACCCAGGACATGTTCCTTGAGTATTACCTCGCGTAGCCCTTCGTACGTGCGTTCGACTTCGGCCATTTTCATCCACTTCTCAAATAAACCTCGAACACGGTTGTGGAATTGAGAGTGGGTCTCTGTTACCTTTTTCACCGAGTCCCGGAAAAGTTTCCGGTAAGTCTCGGCGGTCAGCCGATAATGGCAGAGAAGCGCCTTCTTGAGGGCAGTGTAGTCATCAGCCTCTTCTGCAGTTAAGCCGTGGTAGACTTCCCGAGCTGCACCTTGCAAAAAGGCTGAGACATTAATGGCCCAGTGCTGTTCAGGGACCTGATGAGCGCGTGCGAGTTTCTCAAACTGGACGAGAAAATCGTCAATAGCCTCCTCCCTATCATTGAAGCGTGACATGTTGATCTGGACTATCCGGTGGTCGATGGAAGGTCGGCCGGTTGTTCCAGAGCTTGTACTGGCGTCGTCCCGTCCGTTGGTCCTAGCTTCAACTCTGACCTTTTCCATCTCCAGAGTGTGAGCGAGTCTGGCTAGCTCCAGCTCTTTCTGGGCGTCTCGGTCCGCTGCTATCTTGGCTAACTCTTGGTCCGCTGCTATCTTGGCTAACTCTTGGTCCGCTGCTATCTTGGCTAGTTCTCTCTGGGCTTCTCTTTCCGCTGCTTTTTCGGCCTTCCATTCCTTGATCCTTTCTTCTATAAAGGTTGCCAGGCGATCTCCCTCGTATCCAAGATCTTCCGACCCCATGGCGCGGTATTCCTTTATCATTTGTCGTTCGGTAGCCATTATACTAATGTAAAGTGATACCTTGTCTCAAAATTCAAACAATATACAGATATTTGTAATACCAGTTTAAATACTTACCTGTCGACAACAACTAGTTTCGTTCAGGTAAGATATTTGTTCGATATCTGCTTCACACGTACTGCTATGAATGGAAGATCTACAAAGCCTGCACATATGACAATAAAAATACAAGATGAGAAAATCACAAAATTTCAAATACAAAGAATGGAAAATATCTCACACTGTTCACTAATACTTCTACCAATAACTTTAAGTCCCAAAATAATATATATGTCTAATTCATATCCCGGACGAAGCGCCCACTGTGGGGGTGTGCGGTGGTTGTCTAGGGGTGGGGTTCTTCTTATAGACTTTAACGAATTATGAGAAGTTCCCCTGGTCCTTATTCAGAAGGTTAATTCTGGACACTATATTATTTATTGACTAAATATATTTATGGCTACGAGCCCCCAGTCAGCAATGCCGACAGTTAAATTAAAAGAAATACAAAGATGAAATTTAAACAATAACAATTTAATAGATGAAATTTAAAAGAATTTAAAGTAATCAATGTCTCTCTTTCACCCAATGATCCCTTTGATCATCATTTGAGTTCACAGTGTGAGGAGATTTTTCCCTTCTTGAGTGCTACTCATCTAAATCTCTTCGTTCCCTTGTCTTTCTCTCCTTTCGTGATCTCCACTTCCGCTTCCTCTTCTATAATCCTTGTTCCTTGCCGTTATCTTGACTTCCGGTTCCTCTTCTAGTATCCGGAACCCTTGACGATATCCCTTGAGGTCACCCGAAATTCACTCGGTATCTCTCACCGTCACCCGAAATTCTCTGAACTTCTCTCGTCCCCCGAAATTCTCTGAAATTCTTTCGTCCCCCGAAAGCTTCCTGATCGAAGCTATTTCATGAATTTCCTAAATTCCGCCAATTTTTACGAATGGCTAACGGAGTGTGTGTCACTGCGACTCTTAAACACCAACTGACGAATTTCAGGCTTGTACCAGTCTTATGTCAGTTTCTCGAATCAAGTCCCACCTACAACGCATCCCGATTGGATGGCGACGGACTCTGGTCATTTGATCGAACTGTCAATCATAAAAATGTCAGTCTGTGTGTCCCCATGTACTGTCCAGCCTACCATTGTCGGCTTCCGGCTCTTTGAAGTTGTCTACGTCACGTGTTCCCATGTACAAAGATTCCCGCCAGATTTCCACTCAAGAGCTCAAACAAAGACTGGGTTACGTAAGAGGATTAGCCAACTTAGGCACTTGGAAAAACAAAGCTTACCTGGCTCCACTTACAGACTTATAAATACATGTATAATACAAGGGGTTGGGGTAAAACATCACATCTATACATACTTTAATATAGGCTCTCCTCTGCTGTATTCCTGTAGTATTTTGTATCAATGTATTTTGTCATAAGTTTGAAAGATTATAACGTATTTGGTACTAGTAGCCTTTATACATTACCGAAAAAAGTATCGTCCTCTCTCTCTCTCTCTCTCTCTCTCTCTCTCTCTCTCTCTATATATATATATATATATATATATATATATATACATATTCCAGTATCAGAAACAAGTAAACAAGTTGAAATACACTAGTTGAAACATAATCAAGTTAAAAGGAAGAATTCCTGTAGAAACAGCCATGTAAAATTTCGCAAACATAACCGTTTTTCTGTTTTATTTTTTTGTCTTGTGTATGTTTTGTATTTGCCTTTGAAAGAGACTCATTAAAGAGAGAGAGAGAGAGAGAGAGAGAGAGAGACTACAGTAAGCATGCTTATATCCGGATGCGTTTTATTTTCACGAAACTTTCGATGAAATATATTCACATATTTAAATCGTTTATGTTTGTTCGCTTGTACAACATTAATCATACCAGCAGTAGCCGATATTCGAAATTTGACAGCGGTGAAATAGTTTGACAACTGGAAACCGCACAGTTTGATAGAAGCGTACGCATGCGGTTATATGAGAACAAACCCACGGACTCAGAGGTGGTATGAGTAAGCAATATTTGGACATTGTGTTAGAGTTGTACACATACAGGTGGGGTGGGGGTGATGGCTTATGTTTGTTTTTATCTGACCATTCACCTCACATGCAAATTCATTCACAATTGTTTTGATGAAAAATTAAAATTGGAACTAATTTACAAAGTGAAAAAGCGCTCACCGTTACGGATCACTGCTATCTCACCTCTATGCGTGGGTTCGAGTCTCTGGTTCGGCCTATGTGGGTATGTGAGAAAGTTTGCCAGTAGCTTTTTGTGGGTCGGTGGTTCTTTACTGGGTTTTCCCGGGTTCTTCCTCTGCCATTAATACTGGCCGCCATGTATACCCTATCTTGTGCTGAAAATTGGCGACAAACCCCACAACAACAACAACAACAACAAAGTGACAGCTCTAGAGTTGTTATTGCTCAATAATAAAGCGTGGATAACGCTTGTGCCATCTACCATACAGCTGCGAATATGAGACCTGTGCTAGGTACCGTATAGCGGCGAATATGAGACCCATGTCATGTCCCGTATAGCTGCGAAGATATAAAAGTATACTGCATACCGCTTAGCTGCGAATCTGACACTTGCGTCGCACACCGTATTGCCTTGCACGGCATAGCTACAATGATAATACATCTAGTCAGCATCCTAAAGCTGCAAAGTTGACATGTATGTCGTCTACCTCATAGCTGTGAAGAAGACATTTTTATCGTGTACCGTATATGGCGTCATCAGACAGAGATAATGCATTTTGTAGGATGTAGGCCTATGTAGTTTGTAAGCTAAGCTGTAAAAGTCGTTGTAATAGTGTGTGTGATTAGGATTTTTAACGTAGCTTTAACAATTTTTCAGTCACATTGCTACGATGTCTGCAGTGTAACCGTTTATAGTGGTATCTAGCACTGGGGTATCATGCCGCAGACACGTAGCATGATGTTCCACCCACTCATTATCCTGACACCAGGCCGTCCAGTCCTAACACCAACTTCTTAATGCTGAGCGCCAAGCGAGGCAGCTGTTACTAACATTTTTGCAAGTCACGACCTCCCGCTTCCGAGGTAGACGCTCTAACCACTAGACCACCGGAGCGGTCTTCGTTGTAATAGAAGGTAGAATTAGTACAATTGTTTAAGATACAAATGTATTCCAATTTATCAGATTTGCATCCGGGCAAATCTCGCGAGAAATGACACTTTCAAAACACGTTCTTTTGATTCTAAATCATCCATATACATGACGTATATTTTTCAACGCTAAGTTCATTATACCTAAAAAGTGATCTTAATGTCCCCACCTAGATCAGTATCAATAAAATAATTTTAATGTATCCACTTGGATCAGTATATTTGGACAGTGATATTAATGTCCCCACCTAGATCAGTATACCTAAAATAATTTTAATGCCTCCACCTGGATCAGTATATTTAGACAGTGTTCTTAATGTTCTCACCTGGATCTGTACACTTGAACAGTGATCTTAATGTTCACACCATGATCAGTATACCTAAGCAGTGATCATAATGCCCCACTTAGATCTCTATACCTAATCAGTGATCTTAATGTCCCCTCCTAGATCAGTATATTTAGACAGTGTTCTTAATGTTCCCACCTGGATGTATACACTTGAACAGTGATCTTAATGCCCTCACCAAATCAGTATACCTAATCAGTGATCTTAATGTCCCACTTAGATCTCTATACCTAATCAGTGATCTTAATGTCCCCTCCTAGATCAGTATATTTAGACAGTGTTCTTAATGTTCCCACCTGGATGTATACACTTGAACAGTGATCTTAATGCCCTCACCAAATCAGTATACCTAATCAGTGATCTTAATGTCCCACTTAGATCTCTATACCTAATCAGTGATCTTAATGTCCCCTCCTAGATCAGTATATTTAGACAGTGTTCTTAATGTTCCCACCTGGATGTATACACTTGAACAGTGATCTTAATGCCCTCACCAAATCAGTATACCTAATCAGTGATCTTAATGTCCCACTTAGATCTCTATACCTAATCAGTGATCTTAATGTTCCCACCTAGATCAGTATACCTAAAAAGTGATAGTAATGTCCTCACTTTTCAAGGCATTTATAAAATTTAATAAGCGCGTGTGAAACAGGAACATCCTGATATCGTAGAATCATTAGCACAAAAAAAGATGCAAGCGACTCGTCCGTTGCACAGGCCCATGAAAACAACACGGCCGACATAGATTGCAACAGCTTGAAATAAATATGCCATGCATGCATGGTTTGTACAAGCAGTTACAGCTTCACGTCTTTTCAAAGGCTTTTATTGGCTTTGAAACCTTTCCCACAACAAATGCATCTTTTGGAGTTCGCAGAAAGTCTATTATGCACTGTAACGCATACTGCATTCTTCCGATCCATGAAGTCAGTTATTTCTCGGTCTTGAATGTGTATGATGTTGGCACAACGCAGGCGGATACAACAGCAATTCCGTCCAAAAGAGTCTAGATGATCTGCAATCGCTTGTACGACCGATCTTGTCCGGCTGTTCTGTTATGTGGATGATATACTGTTTAATGTGTATATAAATCATGTCCAAATAAATGGCCCAGATAAATGGAATCATTAACGATGTATATCACGCTGTCCATTTAAATGGTCCAGATGAATGAAATCATTAACGATGTATATATATATATCACGCTCTCCATTTAAATGGTCCAAATGAATGTAATCATTAACGATGTATATCATGCTGTCCATTTAAATGGTCCAGATGAATGGAATCATTAACGATGTATATATATATATATCACGCTGTCCATTTAAATGGTCCAGATGAATGGAATCATTAACGATGTATATATATCACGCTGTCCATTTAAATGGTCCAGATAAATGTAATCATTAACGATGTATATATATCACGCTGTCCATTTAAATGGTCCAGATAAATGTAATCATTAACGATGTATATATATATATCACGCTGTCCATTTAAATGGTCCAGATGAATGGAATCATTAACGATGTATATATATCACGCTGTCCATTTAAATGGTCCAGATGAATGTAATCATTAACGATGTATATCACGCTGTCCATTTAAATGGTCCAGATAAATGGAATCATTAACGATGTATATCACGCTGTCCATTTAAATGGTGCAGATGAATGGAATCATTAACGATGTATATATATCACGCTGTCCATTTCAATGGTCCAGATGAATGGAATCATTAACGATGTATATATATATCACGCTGTCCATTTAAATGGTCCAGATGAATGTAATCATTAACGATGTATATCCCGCTGTCCATTTAAATGGTCCAGATGAATGGAATCATTAACGATGTATATATATCACGCTGTCCATTTCAATGGTCCAGATGAATGTAATCATTAACGATGTATACATATATATCACGCTGTCCATTTAAATGGTCCAGATGAATGTAATCATTAACGATGTATATATATCACGCTGTCCATTTAAATGTCCAGATAAATGGAATCATTAACAATGTATATCACGCTGTCCATTTAAATGGTCCAGATGAATGTAATCATTAACGATGTATATCACGCTGTCCACTTAAATGGTCCAGATAAATGGAATCATTAACGATGTATATCATGCTGTCCAAATAAATGAATCGCACGGATGGAGTCATACACGATGTATATCATGCTGTCCAAATAAACGAATCGCACGGATGGAGTCATACACGATGTATATCATGCTGTCCAAATAAATGAATCGCACGGATGGAGTCATACACGATGTATATCATGCTGTCCAAATAAAGGAATCGCACGGATGGAGTCATACACAATGTATATCACGCTGTCCAAATAAATGAATCGCACGAATGGAGTTATACACGATGTATATCACGCTGTCCAAATAAATGACCAAGATGAATGGAGTCATTAACCCTGAACTTGATACAACTTTAATTATGTCAAACATCATTCTGCTAAACAAATGTTTGAAATTCAATACATGGCCACCTCACAAGCTAGCTTTTCAATTTAAAGACTGGGCCACCGTGCAAACTAAATGTTGTATAGTTTATGAATATAAATGTACTTGTAGGGAAAATCAGACTGCAATTCAGCCATGCACACTCGGTGGGAAATGAGGCTGCAATTCGGCCATGCAACTCAGTGGGAAATGAGAGTAGTGAATGGGGACACTCTAGGGACAAGGGGACTTTAATGTTAAATAGGGGTATATCCACTCTGGGGACAATGGAAATTTAACATGGGAAGCAATATCCACTCTGGGGACAATGGAAATTTAACATGGGAAAAAAAAGACATCCACTCCGGGGACAAGGGAATTTAACATGGGAGAAAGGAAATATCCACTCTAGGGACAAATGCATTGGAACAATGGGAGAAACAAAATATCAATTCTAGGGACAAAGGGAATTGAACATGGTGGGATTGTCTAGGAACAATGATGGTAGAGGGTCAAACACAACAGAGACAGAGACATACATACGCTAGTACAAGCGTGAGATTTATATATAAAGCATTACCAAGACCTGAAATCTTGCTGGGGTGTTCAAAAATTTGCATAATTGTAATGATGCTATAAATAGCTATAATTAAGGAAATGCTCAACGACAAAATGGATGTGACTAAAAGTAACGCTAAAATGACGAAATTGTCCCAGAATTTAAAGGAAAATAAACATATCCCCGAAAATTAAGTTACAATGTTTTAGACTAAAATGGATAAAATTAGTAACTACTTACAATATCAACTTATGTGACGATCGTGGATACACACCCATGTATCTATTTATAGCTATAATCAGCTGAAATTCCTTTGAAATTCCACTATCTATTTATAGCTCCAACTTGTGGGTTATTCCTTTGGAAAATCCCACTATCTTTTATAGCCTCAGCTTGAGTGACGTTCCTGTTTATGAACTCTAGTATATATGTATAGCTACAACCTGTGGAAATCCCCAAGTCCATATTTATAGTCTTAAAATTTCCAGCGTCAGTGACGTCACTGTACTGCACACTAGGGGATAAGTGTTAACAGTGTTGCAAGTGGCTGACCTGAATACGCGCTACTGTAGGTAGGTAGGTAGAATGTATTTGATTGGGATAAAGGGAGTTTTATACGGACAAACAGAGACCAATAGACACACACACACAAACACACAAACACACACACACACAACGTACGCGCGCAGACATACTCACACACACACACACACACACACAAACAAACACACAACGTACGCGCGCAGACATACTCACACACACACACTATAAAATAGATAAAATTAGTAACTACTTACAAAATCAACTTGTGTGACGATCGTCGATAAACACCCATGTATCTATTTATAGCTATAATCAGCTAAAATTCCTATGAAATTCCACTATCTATTTATAGCTCCAACTTGTGGGTTATTCCTTTGGAAAATCCCACTATCCTTTTATAGCCTCAGCTTGAGTGACGTTCCTGTTTATGAACTCTAGTACATATGTATAGCTACAACCTGTGGAAATCCCCAAGTCCATAATTATAGTCTTAAAATTTCCAGCGTCAGTGACGTCACTGTACTGAACACTAGGGGATAAGTAGTGAGTGAGTGTTTCTTTTAGGTCCGCGCGTTGTTTGGTCATGATCTAGGTAAGATCAATTTTATGTTTTTAGGGGGATGTTTTCCATCACGTCCGCGCTTTTACTATAAATTGAAACTCGTTCGGTAGTCTAGCTACCCTTGTTGATTGACCAACACCACCAGAATGAACACCAGAATTGTGAAACTGCTAGAACTCCAGATGCACCTGGAATATGCCAGGCGCCTGTTAAATGAACTGGCCGCGGAGGCCATTGTCGAAGAGGGAAGGATGAGAGAGGAGGAGGAAAGAAGAAAAAAAGAAGAGGAGGAAAAGGACAGAAGAAATTTCAGAATCCCAGAGACAGAAAATTGGGATTCTGAAGCCACTTATCCCGCCTCTGCACTCGCAAGAAAAAAGGTAAAAGGAGACTGGGGAAGAAGATGTGTGTGTGGCGCCAGACCACGAAGGTGCCAGCATTAGATAGGTGCATCTGGAGTTAAAAAACAAACAGCCCTTTTCAGGGCTACCCCAATACTCTAGAAAAGAAATAACAATCGATTTGCCAATGTGTGTATGTAGAGTAGTGTGAATATAAACACTGACTCTTTTTTTCCTAGTGTGAGGGTATGTGTTTGTGTGTTTGTGTGTTTGTGTTTGTAAGCGCTCACGTACGTTGGTGTGAATAGTAGATTATGGGTTTGTTTATTGTTTCTTAGCGTATGTGGAGAGCATAGTTTGGGTTTTGTAACCGCTCACGTACGATTGTGTGGATAGTAAATTATGGATTTTGTTTTAATGATTTGAGTGTGTAATTAGTAGATTTGGGGTTTGTTAAATGTTGCTTCACTTATGTGGATAGTAGATTATATGAAATGAGAAAGTAGGGGGATGTTTTCCTTCACGTCCGCGCGTTGTTTGGTTATGATTTAGGTAATATCAATTTTATGTCTTAGGGGATGTTTTCCATCACGTCCGCGCTTTCACTATAAGAACCCACAGTATTCGTCGTTCAAACCATTCTAAGGAATAAACAAAGAAGATGGAGGTGACAAAATTATTTAACGATTTGAGACATAGCTATTTTTGGATCATGGATGGAACTTATGTAGTAGAAAGATTGAATAAGGAAGGAAGATTTGAAGGTAGCATGAACAATGTGAAGAATCTTGGAGTAGCAAAAGATCAAATGGGGGAATGATTGAGGAAGAAGTAGAAAGAATCAGAGGATTCATTGACCCACCTTACGTGAGAGTAGGTACTTTAAAGGAAGCCTTGGATCATATCACAGAAGTCAGGAGCTTCCTAGAAAATAGCTTTCATTGGACTGACTGGTGGTACGTAAAGTGGGGTTGTAACCAGTTGATAAAAGCAGAAGAACTAATTAGAGAGGTAATGAAAGTAGAAGTGATGAAGATAAAAGAAAAATGGAGCAAAGAGAGAAAGGAAGAAGAGAATAAGAAGAAGAAATTAGAGTTTGAAAGATTGAATAACAACTGGATGAAGATCCAACAGAAATTTAGAGAGATGGGCCATCCTGACTGGATAACAGAGGAGGAAAAGAAGAAGAAGAAGAAAGAAATAATGGAAAAAGTGAGAACTTGGTGGAAGAAGTGGAGGAGTTAGAAGAAGAAGAAGAAGAAGAAGAAACCCAAAGGCCCTTTTCAGGGCCACCCACATTTCTCGAAAAGAGATTGACTTTCCATTGCCTACCCCTTTTTTTATTTTTTATTTTTTAATTTAAAAAAAAAAAAAAAAAATCCCATGTTCAATTGTCTTTGTCCCTAGAATGGATATTTTTTTCTCCCATTGTTCCAATGCATTTGTCCCTAGAGTGGATATTTCCTTTCTCCCATGTTAAATGCCCTTGTCCCCAGAGTGGATGTCTTTTTTTCCCATGTTAAATTTCCATTGTCCCCAGAGTGGATATACCCCTATTTAACATTAAAGTCCCCTTGTCCCTAGGGTGTCCCCATTCACTACTAATGAGGCTATAGTTCGGCCATTTAATTCTAACGATATAGTAGTTTGCATTCTGTTTAATAGAGTTGATTTTAAATTATTTGGAATAAAACTGACCCACGAAGCAATTTTACGATTTCGATATTAGTCTTTGGGAAACTCTAGTATATAAACTACGTTATGTGGTCCAAAATAATAACAACGCTTAGAATACGGACACATTTGTCAAGAAATAAGTGAATAATTTTGAAAAATTATTACATATACACGGTTTCCTGCCTTATAATAAAACGCTGATGCATGTGAGTCATAGTCACAACAAACGTTCCCACAGCTTGTACATTGTTCCTGCTTTTCTCCGATACCACCTGGTCTGGCCTGAGTTTTAAATAATACGATGAGTTCTGTTCAAAAATACTTAAAAAGAAACAATGAATTTAAAATATTCAAGATGTTCTGTTGAAATTCAATTTCTTTTTCTGAAAAATGTTTAAAATTAAACTGACTGCTGTGATTGTAGTATTCCAAACTGTTGTGAGCGATCACTGTAGAGCATTGATGACATTTGTCGCAACTCTCGACCTCTACTCCGTTCCAGTTGGCAGTGGGGACTAAGACGCACAATGGGAAAACGGAAAGGATATTTGAACAACAGTGATAAAATAAAGGTACCGTAATTGTTGTTGTTGTTGTTTTTGTTGTGGGGTTTAACGCCATTTTTCAGCACACGATAGGCTATACATTGTGGCCAGTATTAATGGTGGAGGAAGAATCCGGGAAAACCCTGGAAAGAACCACGGACCCACGAGAAGCTACTGGCAAGCTTTCTCACATACCCACATTGGCCGAGGTACCGGAATACACTCATGAGTAACATGTGTCTAAAGAATGCTCAAAGTAAAACGATGAAGTTCACGCTATGATCCCTTCTTCTTCTTCTTTTTGATGCAACAATGTGTCTGGTTTGTTGACATCCAAACAGACGACCTGATGATAAAAAAGAAAAGGTTTCGAATTGGCACATACATGCTATCCACGTTTTAGACACGCTTCCAAAATTCTTTCGCAAACAATTTTCGTTTGTTGGAAGTGTTTAATTTGATGTCGTAAAGTCACAGATGATTGTAGAAGGATTACTGAATCATTCCAGCCTTTCACGAAAATAAGACCTCGTCTAAAATCTACCACAGTATCTCCATCCACAACGAATATGCTGCTCCGAATCGGTGAATAGATGTTGAATATAAATGCTTTATTCATCCTTTTTAGTTCAATTCACGGCTGCACTTACAACTTAAACAACACTATAGTAGATAATATATATTTCTGTATATATCGAGCCTTTTCATTTAGCAATTGATGGTTGTACCATTTTAATCTTAACGTCTTTTGCAATGGGGGTAAAAATCATCTCGGTTAGGAACTACTTTTCTGGCGTACACGGATAATCTTTAAAATAGTCCTTCAAATTAGCTATCATTGCTAAATATAAATTTAAATCTCCACCAGATACATTTAAATCGCTCCAGAACATTAATTTGTCTTCTAATATATTCGTTTATTCAGGGTTTGTGCACTTATAGATTCATATAAACATTGGTTGACACATGTTCTATTACATAATTTTCTATTACATAATTTATTTGGGTCCTATTACATGTCGAATGACTTTGATTTAGCAATGTCTTAGTCATCCTTAAAGATGACCTTCGTTTTCCACATAATATTTGTCACGTGAAATGTGTGTTATAAAATATTTATGCACTGTATATGAACGGAAATGAAAACATGCTTCGTTGCCGTGTGAGAGTTGTTTATTTGTAGCCATGATTATTTTAACGAAATGATTCAATTTAGTCATTGCAGCATGCGCAAATTGCTTGGAATTGAGAAATACGATTATCTAAGTTCTCTTGCTGCGCATTTACACTATAACCAGTGTATTATATCATAATATCTGACTACATTAACACCATACAACGCGTGTCGTCAGGATGCTATCTGACTACATTAACACCATACAACGTGTGTCGTCAGGATGCTATCTGACTATATTAACACCATACAACGTGTGTCGTCAGGATGCTATCTGACTATATTAACACCATACAACGTGAGTAGTGAATAGGGGCACTTTACGGACAATGGGAATTAGCATTACAGGGACCCCTGGGTCACTTTACGGACAATGGAAATTTAACATGGCGAAAAATCGTGGGTCACTTTACGGACAAGGGGAATTTAACATGGGAATAAATCGTGGGTCACTCTACGGACAAGGGGAATTTAACATGGGAATAAATCGTGGGTCACTCTACGGACAAGGGGAATTTAACATGGCAATAAATCGTGGGTCACTCTACGGACAAGGGGAATTTAACATGGGATTTTTTTTTAAAAAAGGGGTAGGCAATGGAAAGGCTATCTCTTTTCGAGAAATATGGCTGGCCCTGAAAAGGGCCTTTGGGTTTTCTTCTTCTTCTTCTAATTTCTTCTTTTCCTCCACCAAGTTCTTATTTTATCTCCTACACTCTTCTTCTCTTTCTTTTTTTCTTCTCCTCCTCTTCTTTCTTCTTCTCTTCCTCCTCTTCTTTCTTCTTCTTTTCATTTTCTTCTTCTTTTTCAATTTTTTCGTTCCAATTGCGTATTCTTATTCTTTCCTCTTCATCCTCCTTCTCCTCCTTGATCTCTTTCATGACACCACTAATCTTGTCCTTTGCTTTCCTTAAATTGTTAATTTCCATCTTTACACGATGGGGACTATAGGAATAATGGTCTTCAACGAGTCTTATTAGCATCTGTTCCATTATTCCTAAGTTGTCTAAAACGTCTTGCAGGGTTTGTAATTTGTCCATTTGGTTTGACGCCATCTTCTTTTTATTCTTTGCAGAATGGTTTGAACGACGAATACTGTGGGTTCTTATACGAAAAGCGCGTACGTGAAGGAAAACATCCCCCTAAAACATAAAATGGATCTTACCTAGATCATGACCCAACATCGCGCGTACGTGAAGGAAAACATCCCCCTACTTTCTCATTTCATATAATATAACCCTAACTATACTCTCCACATTTTGCTAAGAAACCCATAATCTACTATTCACACAAACATACCTGAGCTCTTACAAACACACAAACACATACACTTCCACTATTAATAAAGAGTTAGTGTTTATTTTCACACTACTCTACCTACACACATTGGCAAATCGATCGTTATTTCTTTTCTAGAGTATTGGGTAGCCCTGAAAAGGGCTGTTTTTTTAAACTCCAGATGCACCTATCTAATGGTTGCACCTTCCTGGCCTGGCGCCGCACACGCATCTTCTTCCCCAGTCTTCTTTCACCTTTCTTTTGGGGAGCGCAGAGGGAGGATGATTCGCTTCAACACCCCAATCCTCTGTCTCGGGAATATTTAACGACATCCTCTCTTTTCTTTTCTTTTCCTCTTCTTCCCTCTCTCTTCTCTCCTTCTCTTCCTTCTTTACTCTTGCTTCTTCTACTATAGCCTCTGCTGATAGTTCGTTTACTATCCGCCTGGCATATTCCAGGTGCATCTGGAGTTCTAACAGTTTCACTATTCTGCTAGTCATTCTTCTGGCTGTGTTGATCAATCAACAAGGGTAGCTGGACTGCCGAACGAGTTTCAATTTATACTGAAAGCGCGGACGTGAAGGAAAACATCCCCCTAAAAACATAAAATTCATCTTACCTAGATCATGACCAAAAAACAACAACAACGCGCGGACCTAAAAGAAACACTCGCTCACTTTTTATGCTACCCATCACTATTGTAAAATTTTTATAAATCACTTCAATAGACTATCCACATACGCAAAGCAATCCAATCTAACTCCAAATATATACCTCTAACAGCCAAAAAACTAACATCATTTTAATCTACTATCCACACCAACCTATTTTTCACTTACAAACACAATCACACAAACACATACCCTCACATTTTTTAAGAAAGAGTTAGTGTTTATTTTCACACTACTCTACCTACACACTGGCAAATCGATCGTTATTTCTTTTCTAGAGTATTGGGTAGCCCTGAAAAGGGCTGTTTTTTGTTTTGCTATGGCATTCTTTTTTTAGTTTCTAAGAATCCGATGTCTCTGAGGATAGACTTTCTGGCAATAGGTCTGCTTCTTCGGAATGAGAAGAAGAACTCTTTGGTGTCGATACGGCAATCGACAAAGCCTCTGTCAGCTTCAGGTTGCTGCTGCTGCTGTTGCTGTTGTTGCTGCTGTTGCTGCTGTTTCTGAAGTCTGTACTTCTCTGTCCATTCTTCTTTTTCCCTGTTCATTTCTTCTCTGAAGAGCTCTTCTATCAGGTCTTCAGTGATTTTTAACATTCTCACATTCTCTATTTCTTCTGGCTTCGGTATCAGACTGTGTCTGACCCTATGCAGATTCACGTATGCTTCGTTGAGCTTAGCTAGTTTGGAGCACATCTTCTTAGGAGGATGAGTCGACAATGGATGGCTAGACTGGGAACAACCCGGTTCTTAAAGTTAAAGCGCGGACGTGAAGGAAAACATCCCCCACACGGTTTTCGAGCCGCAACGTTCATGAGAGGGATAGTAAGAAATGAAAGAGCATCAATCCAACATTCTTATAGCTAAACAAAAGACAAAGGCATTTTTTCTAAACACAACATTTTTTATTCTAAAATCACTTAACACTAAACAACAACATTTTTAACAATAAACCAACACTTTAACATCAAACAATTTTTTTCAAATCACAAACATTTTTTTCTCAATGCACAATCTACTTTAAACAAGGCTGACAACGTTGTGAATGAAATTGTGATTTCCACTGTTGGAAATCATTAGGCCATTGATGGACACTACGTTTCCTAGCTTGAGACAAAAGATAAGCATACTGGTCACAAAACCATCGATCTACTTTCACATCGTTTCTAACAGAAGAACGAGGATCGAAATGAGTCACTAAATGTTCTAAGGAATAGCCCAGGCTGCGATGATGCAGAAAATACACACAGTACTGTCCACACACCAAGGAATCTGTGCCTTGTAATTTCACGTTATTGAATCGGGTGGTCTGAGCATTTCTTCTCATAAAGTCGATGATATCGTCTTCCAAAGGGGGCAATCCGTACGAATCGAAATATTCCACACAGTCTTCTTGAGGAAAGTAGACGGCTACCCAGTGGGTTCCTGGGAGATGACTGTCGTCCGTGTTGATCACGTAAGCTTGATGGTCTTTAGGTTTGCGATGAGGGAGTTCATCTTTAGCACAGACGACGGGATTCCAAGAAGCCGTATACGAACTGTGGTTCAAAAGGTAATAAAGTTCCCAGGTATCCATTTGTGTTTGTTTTCTTCTTCACAGGTAATAATAAGTCGTCAATTCGATCCTGACTTTTTGCTTGAAAATGTCTGACGAATAAACGGTTATTCGTTCTGTTTCCTCACTCTGATTCAGGAGAGCGTCGATACGATGGATCTCTTGAGTGGTTAATGGTGGACAAGAATGTTCACGCAAGTCTTTATACCACTGGTGCAACACGTCTTTGTTCGAGATGAGACTCCAAGCTTCGTCCAGATACTCGTCCAATTTTTCTTCTTGACTCAACATCAGGCATTTATCGTGTTGAATTTGACTGGGATGATCGTTTTGACATCCATAGCAATTTTTCTTGATCAATTCCGTCATTTTGTCGACCAAGTGTTTGGCAAAACAGGAGACTAAATGGGCTTCTTGTTCTGGCCATCTCGATTTCATCGTGATCACTTCTTCTTCTTCCACAGTCTCCTCACATTTCATGTTCAAAGTTTCTCCACTAGGTAAAGAGGGATAACAGTCTTCCATGACTTCTAGTAATCTAGAATGACTTCTCTCAAACTGTTGATTTCTATGGTATTGTCAAATTCTGCATACAGGATGACGTTCACTGTGTGATCTGGAGGTGGATGTGCAAACTGAAGTTCCACACGAATCTGGCCTGATTTTATAGGGTGGAAATGTCCCTCGTCGCTGCCTTGGTCTGGAGTGAAATCGAAAGCCCACAAAGCGTAGCCTCCTGCATAATCGTCGTACGTAATGCCGTGACTGGTGTTGGTTCCTAACTGTCCGGTAGCTTCGTACAGGGACAAGTACGACCTCAAATAATTCCCGTCACCAAATTTAGGTTCTAAAGGCCGGGTACACAAGGTCTTGCCGTCGCGACTGACTTCAATCTTGGACACTTTGTAATGTTGAAACTCAAAAGGATTTTCGTGGTAGGCTCCGTTGAAGGCTGAATTCTTCACTAAACCAACAATCAAACGTTTGGGTAACTGTCCTTGGAACAGATGATCTTGGATCATGGATTGATGTCCAGCAGGAATGGTGAACGTTTTCACTTCCACGCGTCGGATCGGATACTTGGCCGTCGTTCTGCTCAACGTCTGACTGATGTCGTTACCTACTTTAGGTAACACTTCCACACGACGCACGTAGAGTCTGGCTTCTAGGATTTTGGTTTTGTAAGTGGCATCATGAGCAGCCATCAAATGGAAAGCGGCACTGCTGCGATTCAGTCTCAAGCGGATATCCACCCCGTTCAGCAAATACTTTTCTTGCAACCACATGTCCAAATGCAAGCGATCCATCAGTTCTAAACTACGACTTAGTGCAATTTTCGCTCGTCGGTCTACAAATCCCTTTGAATGTGCAGCATCCGCAGCAAGTACAGTAGCGTTGAACTTAGTTGCTGGGTCAGGTTTCCATACCACGCAAGCATCTAGATGAGTATTCTTGGCGTTTATTCCATACGTCAAAAGATTTTCCAGGTACGCTCGATAAGGGTAAGTATCCATGCTGCTGCTGACCAGTTTGTTATTCAAGTACAAGTCCACTTCGTTGAACAAGGAATGCATGAAATTGTTGACGGGAGCTACTGCATCAGTATTGTCTAGGTTATCGTTGTTCGCTTCGGTTACTTTGACTTTCAAGTACAGGTAACTGCTATTTAGATCGATGTAATCTTCGGGTTGTCCTTTGATTTCGAACTCGATGGGAGCAGAATCGGTCAAAGAGGAGATAGGAAGAAATTCCACCCATTGGGATTCTTGCATCGTCATCATGGTGGGGGGCATGGCAAACAGATCCAGTTCCGTCTTGGAACAAGCACAAGACTCTCGGTGCATCATTTTGTTCTGTGTTTCAATAATCGAAAACGTCTAAGTCTCGAACGGTTCTTCTTTTCTTGGCCTTTCTCGCTTGAAGTCTGGTGAAAGGGTGTTTTCTTCTTCGTCGTCTCTTTCTGCCTTGTCCTTGCTGAATGCTTGACTCGGTAGCGTGCAGGGCATTTATAGGTGTGTCTCGTCGGCCTAAAATGTCTTTGCCTGTTTGCAGCAAGACATTTTTGCCTGCCCTCATGAAGGCTTCTTTAGGATTTTGTTTGTCGATGATGACATTTTGGAGAAATTCTTTGCCTTGTGTCAGTGCCGCATCTTTCAAGGCGTGCAATCCTCGTGTCACCATCGGTTTCAAGACTGGAGCCACCGAACGAAAGGCCGATTTTAACATGTCTCCTAAACCGTGTCCTCGCTGTCGAGCCACCCCTCGGTACACTGGATACATGACTTACTTACGAGTCGTGAGAGAACCGTTTTCGAAAATGGAGTTTCACCGTGACTTTTCCTTTGGTGAATGGAATATTTTGTCCCAAATCTCCTTTTATAGTAATGTTGACCGTGTCCAAATACGACTTGCTGACCGGCAAATAGTGAGGATGGACAAATTCGCGGTGGACGTGGTAAGTGTTTCCACCTTCCTCGTCAGCGATTGTGGCAGAGTCCACTTTGAAAGGAATGACACGCAGTAACGGCACGGAGGTGTGTCCCACCACGTTGTATTCCACCACATCGGAATACACAAAGATCAAATTCAGTCCTTGGTTCAGTTCTACCGGGGTATGAAAATACTGGCCAAAAGACTCGTTGCTGTAAATGACGGTTTTTTGTTTTAGTGTTTGTTCTACTTTCTTCCTCATCTTTACGTTACCACCCAACATGTCAAACAATTCATCACAGAAATAGAAACCCAAGATTTTTTCATCAGGAAATTTCATCAGGAAGCGACGAGCTGTTTTGTGGTATTCCAGGGCGACAGCTTTGGACTTGAAAGTCTTAAAAGCTTCCCCAAACACGTCATTAAACTTGGAGGCTATGGCGCTGACCAAATGTTGACCACTAAAATAATAGCCTGAGGGAATGAACAACTCATAGTCGGTCCAATTTGGATTGACTTTGTTTTTTGCTTTATGGGGATATTTGTTATTGTCATTCATCCACTTTTGCAATGGTTCGTCATAAACTTCCACCGTAAATTTACTTTGATCGTCAATGACATTGAGGACTTGGGTTGGGTGAATCATTTCTACCAAAGCCACTTCCCAATGGGCTTCGTGATCTAAGGGGATGGCTTGAGGTAATTTGGCCGTGTAACAGCACAACGTGTTGTTGGGAAACACCTCCATGGAACTGTCACTGGGTAAGGTCAAGTAAAATTGGTTTTGGTGACTCATAATTCTAGAGTTCTGTGGCTGTCCGAGGGGATATTACTGGACGTCAGAGGCGTGTCTCCGCCCAAAATGGGGTTCTGATTGTGGTTGGACTGGTGACTGGCACTGACACTGGCACTGGACACAACGTTCCCGTTCGAGGAGAATTTCAGGGAGCGATTAGGAAGCAGGTAACCGATGCAACTGCTCAATAAAATGGTCCACAATTGTTTGTCTCCTTGTTGCAAACTCAAATTGGCGATGGCTGCCCCGATGACACAATACACCACGAAGATTTGGCAGAAAAAGACGATTTGCGTTTTAGGCACACGTTCTCCACACCACACCCACAAGGGTTGTTTTTGTAAATCTTGCACAGAAGAACTAGGGGAAGAAGGAGTGGTCGACGTAGCTGCGTCTGATGTGTGAAAGGGCATGATGGTCACTTCTTTTTATAGTCGATGACTTGTGAAGCGTCGATCCAAGAATCGAAACTGGGTGGATATCCTTTCCAACGTACTTTGACTTCTTTGATACGTCGTTTGCCCACTTTACGGGTTCTGCGTTCGAGAATGCTTTCGATGTCGTACACGTCGTCTTCTTTTTTGGCGACACGTTGTAACTCGGGTAAATAAAACGTTCCTTTGAGTACTTCTCCGTTCATGTCTTCCAATTTATAGACGGCAGGATGACGACCATGTACTCGTCCAGTGACGCGAAACAATTCGGTCGTCCAGTTAGGTAAGTAACCTTTGTCGAAAGTGCGTTTGGTTTTGCCAATGCGCACCCAATCTCCTACGGTCAACTCTCCACTTTTCTTGGGGACAGCCCTCGTCGGGGACGTACCGAACAGGCGCTCAAACACCAGCACTTCGTTGTCGGGAGTCACGTCTTGCGGGGCACGTCCGATGCTTCGATGGTAAGATTGGTTGTACGCTTGCACCAGGTGCGGTAAGATGTCGATGTACTTCAGAGTGTGGTGATGCGTAAAATATTTCCACATGCGTTCTTTCAAAGTGCGTTGAAAACGTTCCACGATGCTGGCTTTGGTTTCGGGATTCTCGGTGGTAAAAAAATGAATGTCACGTTTCTTTAATTCTTTTTGGAAAGCTTGGTTCAGAAATTCGGTGCCTTTGTCCGTTTGCCATCGAAGAGGGTGACGACCGCTTTGTTTCAACACCCGTTGCAGGGCTCGCACTAACTCGCTGCTCGATTTGGAAGTCAAGGGCACGACCCAAGCAAATTTGGAAAAGACGTCGATGACACAAAACAAATATTTGTAACCACGATTGTAGCTGGCCAAATGAGAGACATCGGCTAAATCGGCTTGCCATTGATGATCGATGCCTTCCACTCGGGTGCGACTTCTGGCAAACTTGCGTCGAATGGGTTTGTGTAAAGTGTAGGTAGCTTGTTCTTGTAACCATCGTTGCACTTGAGGTAAACGGAGACTTTTCAGTCGAGTTTTGGCAGCACGATACAATTTTTGAATTCCTGCGTAACCTGCAGGATGCGAAGTATCGTAGTAAATGCTGGCTAAGACTTTTTCCATTTTGTTGGTGTGTTAATAAGTCACCCACTCTTCGGTGATGCTACTTTGGGTGGGTCGAAAGGGTGGTTTGGAAACGGATTTACGTGTCCGATGGGCTACGGGAGTAGAAGTCGAAGGTAGTGGTGGAGGTGGAGGTGGCAATGGAATGGCTTTGGTTTTCTTTTCTTTTTTCACTTCTGGTTTCCCTTCTTTCTTTTTCACTTCTGTCGAAGGAGGCGTGGACATCATCTTTTTAACCCAAGCTTTCATTTCTTCTCGTTGGGGTGTGGGGGACGGGGTCAACAAGGATGCTGCAATCTTACTCGAAATGGGAGCTGCTGACGGTGTTTGAAACACTTCGCGCGTCTCTTCTTCCTCAGGTCTTTGTGGGGTAGCATCTCTGGTGACGGTTGGGGATGACAGTAGTGGTGGTGGTGGTGGTGGTAATGATGGTGCTGGACTTTTCATCAAGGTCTTAAAATCTTTCAGAGTGGGTAAAGCTGTTTCGTCTAAAGCTTTCTGGTGAAAGAGTTGCAGTCTTTGCAAGAGTTGACCGTACTTTTGCGATTTTTCTGTTTCGGACAAATCTTGGCGATCGATCAAGGATTGCAATTCGTGTTGTAACTGGGACATCTCGCTCAAATTGGGATTGGGAGGTAAATGCTGGGTGCGTTGTTCTTGCCACCGATGGTATTCCATCCATCGTTTGTAAGGCACTAAAGCTAGTTTTCGTCCTTCCATGGGGTTGTCAAGGGTGAATTCTGAGATCTTGGGACTTCCGAAGGCCTTTTTATCTTGCTCCCATCAGTCCTCCCAACATGGTTCCCAAGACTCCTTTCAGTATGGGGCCTAACAAGAGAGGTAAAATACCTCCACGTTGGACCAACATCTTCTTTTTTTGACGAATGGGAATTTTCTTTTGAACCATTTTCCGAAGAACGTGACGATGTTTGCCTAAGCATTGTTTCTGGTGTTTGGACAAAGGGATCGTGCCTTTCAAAACGTTCAAACAACATTCGCACACGGTATCGATGACCTCTTTGGAGGCCGTTTGAATGAGTTTTTTTCGTAGGGGTGGAGAAGCTTTGGACAGGACAGATAACAGGTCCCCATGTTTGGCTAAACGTGGTGGTAGTCCTTTCCTTTTCTTTCCTTGGGGTTTTCTGGAGGGTGACATCTTTGAGTCTTTAGGAGCACCTAAAAACACTGATACCCTACTCGGTCACAGGCCTTTTTTATACTGGAACGCGTCGCCACTGATTGTCTTTACGTTTTATCAGTTTGAGGACAGGCATGACACGTCGTGCAGGGGTACGTAACGGACTAAATCGAGCCAGTTCTTGCTTGGACAAATCCAGTAAACTTTGTAACATGCCCGATCTTTCTTGAACTTTGATTTTGGGAGAAGGTACTTTGTGAGCAGCAGCCACTGCCGCTAAATTGGAAGGTCCTGCCACTGGGGAAGTTCTTTTGGGGGTCATCAATGGAGAAGTTCTTGGTGTGATCAACGTCTCCAAGTACTCTTCAGTTCCTGGTGACATCAACGGAGAAGTGGACAAACGTGAGGCTGCCGGAGACGCTGTGGCAGGTCGTGGCTTGCGAGTGTAAGGTTGCGTCCTGGCCGAAGTGCCTCTGTTGCGACTAGTTTTCTTCTTCTGTGGACTTTTCTTTTTCTGGGGACTTTTTCTCTGTTTCTTTTTCTGGGGGCTTCTTTTCTTTTTACGGGGTGATGGTGGTGGTGTCTGGTAAGAGGAGGGTCCTGCCACTGGAGAAGTTATTCTTCTTGGGGACCTGGTCTTTTTCTTTTTCTTCTTGGGGCTTCGTTGGACTTTTGTCTTGGGGATAACTTTGGGGGCATTAGGATCCTATCTTAAGAGTGAGCGAATGATGACCCCTCCTAGAGTACCGCTCCCTCCAGGTTTCAAAATTATTTGTTTTTTGGTTTGAGTGTCGATGCGGGGATCGGCCAGTTGGACCAAAGCGACTTTGTTTCGATCGAAAAAGCGTTGGGTTTGATGTGGAATCTGAATGATTCCTTGGAGTAATTGACGTGCCGTCACCGTGAACCATCGTAAGACTTCTTTGAGACTAGCTTCTAAGACACGGGCTCGTGTTTGTGGATCTTTTTCTCGACTGATGCCATACAAGGCACGAATCAATTTGACGGGAAGATGCGACTGAAGGGACGTCATGTTGACGTTGTGTGAGACAGACGAAAAAGGGTCTGAGGTTTTTATAGATTTTTTTTTCATGGGGAGTGAAATGAAGTCGAGGACGGAGACGTGTACAGGACAGGCCCTCCGTCTTGGCACCAGTGGTGAAACAAGTGGGTACGAAATCGCAAATCCTCGGGGGTCGTAGGTTTCAAATCGACGAGTAAATAGGCGTGTGGCGTTTGAGTGGCATCGTCGTACGCCTGAGTCAGCCAAGGCGTTCCTAACTGTTTGGCTAAGACTTGCACTTGCGATTTATCTCGAGGGCTTTTAAACAAGACCACGTAATGCGCATTGAGACTGATGGTGCGATGGGCTTTACTTTGTTGAAACAAATTTTGGGTGATGTAAACGACACTGGCATTACGGTGATGCCCTTTGCGCGTGAACCACAGTTTAATTTCTTCTTCGTCTTCTCCTAACATGTCGTCGAAAATGACCAAATGGGTTAGACGGGAGTCAGAGACGATGCCATCGTCTTCTTTAGGAATGCCTTCCACAAACACGATGGAATCGCCTTGACTTTCTCGCAAGAGGCTGTACGCCGATTGCCACTCTTTGTAACACCACACGATCCGTTGAGGGGGCCGATCGATCAAATGATGTTTATGTTCGATCAAACGTTTGACGAATTCGGTTTTGCCAGAACCGCTAGGTCCAGCAATGAGCATGTTAAAGGGATGGCGAAGATACAAATCCTCCCAACTGGCACGATCTAAGTGTTCGTCGATGACTTTGACAGTAGAGGAAGAGGGAGCAGAGACAGCAGAGGTAGCCATGGTGTGAGAAATGTCACTTGTGACACTAAAACAAACAAGACAAGAGTTTATATACTTTTTTTCAGAACACGTTTATTGAATGTTTCAAATATGAACACGAAAGACAAAAATACATACAACCCAAATAGTGATGTACAGGAATAAAAAACACATCAAAACAATCAAAGTGGAATATAAACAAGTGTCTGTACAACATGTTTTGGGTAACGAAGATGTCCTAGGGACAGTGTGTAATGTTCTTACAGTCTCTACATGAGGTATTGTCACACAAGTGTCCTCCCGGAATGACCTTTCAGGCATGTCCATGACAGTCCTGTCCTGAAGCGAGTGGTTGTTCTCGGTGACGGGTTCTTCTGGCACCGTCACTAACACAGGTTGAAAAGTAACTTTTTTCCTTGAACAACTCTTGTGCATACTGGGCCACTTCTTGGGTCCAAGCTTCAAAACCCCCTTTTTTCCAATCACGAACATCTGTCCAATGTGGATGTGAGTCACAAGCTACACACACATCGTCATACACGTCTTGGGTAGCTAAAAGTTGACGAATCTTTTTTTCCTGTTGAGGTCGAGAAGTATTCAGATGAAAACGCAAGGCTTTGAGCAAAAGGAGTTTTTCGTGACCATTTAAGGCCATGGAGGTGGTAAGTACTGATCGTAAAGAGTCCACAAAGAATCGGCTGGTAAACGAAATCCCAAAAAACAAGTCACTAAGACACACACCACTTGTCGTCCCAAATTGAATGGATACAGTTCTTGTAATAATCGATGGTAATGATCCACGGTTTGAATATGGTCATTGAGTTCCTTCCACGGAATCTGTTGGATGACATGTGACATAAACCGTGGCATGGCAGCCTGTTTTTATATTCTCTTTTTTTTCGGATGCAATAGACGTACTTTCTAGCCAGAGATCTTCGTTCTCCAGTAGGGAATCTAAATCTTGCATACTGTAACCGAAACGTCAGAGTTCGTTTAGGTGTTTCCTCTTCCTCTAAGTAGATTCCACGTAAAATATGTTGGTAATCCTTTAACTTGTCTTCCTCAATGTATTGCTGTAGGTGAATCTCGAAGTAACCATAATCATGAACATGTCGATCATTAGCGACCTCAAAGTTTTGAACAAGGTCTGACCATTGAAAGAATTTCTGACGAATCAGTTCTCTTATACCATTCAGGTACCAGTGGTTAAAGATCTGGTGACGTATCGGATGCAATTGTTCTTTACGTTTCACTTGTATTTTCACCAGCTCTCGGTAAATGCGTTCTCTCAACTCCACAGGCAAGCCCAAAATGTACTCTTGTAAAGTATCCATAAGTATATACACTGTTTTTGGAATCGTTGGGTGGTAGCCAATAGCCTCGTTTAACTTTGTGCCTAATGTAATATCCACTCATAATCAGTCTTCTTGTACTTTGGAACAGAGCATAATTTAAAAACGGATGAATCACTTTGAGTTTACGTTTCACTTGTATTTTGACCAGTTCTCGATAAATGCGTTCTCTCAACTCCACAGGCAAAGCACGAATGTTCTCTTGTAAAGTATCCATGAATAGGTCATACTAAATCCTCTTTGGTCTGACACAAGAAATGTACTCTTTGCACAAACATGGTTTCACTTCAGTGTCGAATTTAAATCGTTGAGTCACTAATCTACACATTACAATTCGTTCAGAAGTTTCCTCTTTCACCAAGTTGACATTGTGTGAAAGATGTTGGTAATTCGTTAACTCTTCCTCTGGAATTCGATGCAGTACGTTTACAATGATGTAACTACAATCGTCCATACCAAACCAATCCTTTTTAAAACTAGAGGATCGTTGATCAATGTCTGTCCAATGGAACACTTTCAATTGAATCAGTCCTTGTATAGCCTTCAGGTACCAGTGGTTCAAACACCGGTGACGTAACGGATGCAATTGTTCTTTACGTTTCACTTGTATTTTGACCAGTTCTCGATAAATGCGTTCTCTCAACTCCACAGGCAAAGCACGAATGTTCTCTTGTAAAGTATCCATGAACAGATTATTATGGTAAAAAAGTTACTTCAATGTCTCGGTCCCACTAAAGGTAAGTAATGACAATTCGGTGACCATCGAGCATGTTCAACGTAGGCCGAATCTTGCGGTTCCCAGTGGTGAAGTGACACACCGCAACTGAAGCACTTGACTTTATCTCCTTCGCCCAAGTAGAAAAATCCGGCTCTGGCTAATTCTTCGGGTGTCGGTCCTCCCAGATACTTTGGCCATTTTCCTTTGAACGATTGAAGACGATTTTCAAAGTCGCAGTATTCCGACAAACGCACAGGGAACGAATATTCGTTTTTCACAGGTTCGTTTCGATGAGGGTTGGGTGACAGGAACAGGAGTTTGCTCAGGGCTGGATGACATCCGTAGGGGGGTAGACGTGAAGGTGAACATTCCCCTTTAAACCCGGTAAAATGTCTAAGAGGACGAGCGGCATCGCTTTCGCATCCCTCAGGTTTGACACGCACAGCATCACTTTCCATGACAGGGGCAGTGAGAACAAAGTTCCCATGATGCTTTACGGCATCGCTCAGGTCACAAGGTACAGCATCGTATCCATCGCAAGGCTCACAATCGCACTCGTCTGCAAACTCCGTTACGCAATTACAATGGTAACCACATGGACAATCGCAGTTTCCTTCCGGACATTTTCCGTCGCAATGCATGGGTCTTATCCATCCAGTATTAGTCACACTAGAGGAAGATACAACTTTTTTACAATCCCCAAACTGGAACGATGCCTCTTTCAAAGTATTCATCTTGTTCGCTCGGTCTTGGTAGTCACAATGAACTATCGATCTTGCCTAGGGTTCCTTTTTTATATACAGACCAATACCGACGTGACCGTACGGTAAGGTGAAATGATTGGGAAGTCTCACTCGCTTCTGGTACACGATTTGATAGACTTTTTCCAAGGGTCGACTGACGATGTGGTGAGTGGGTAAACGTACAATCTTGTTCGGTTGATAGGTGGTCACTTTAAAGTTTCCATCCTCTCCCGATTGCAAGGCTTCTTTCAATACCCCAAAGTTGACCACACGACTGGTACGATAATTCAGAGTCAGTCCTTTCACTTTGCACGTCGTGTGCACTTCTCCTTGTTTGTCACGGTATTCGTAGCCGTAATTTTTGGGACCGCCACTGACGAAACTTAGAATCTTGTCGTCGGGATGCTCGTCTGTCCAGGCTCCTAAACGGTCTCCTTCGATGTTAGGGTGATGTTGAATCGGGTGATGGATGTAAATGCAACTGTCCGTGTCAAAGTACAGGACGCGTTCTTCTAACAGTTCTAAAGCTTCGTACAATTTTAAGCGAGCATGGGCTGTCACGTAAGCCGCAATGATGACATTTCCAAAAGGGTCGTCTTGTACAAAGTCCAGATCTTCTTCGTAATTGACCAAGATCAAATTCTCTCGAACGACGTCCACGTGTTTCATGTATTTGGTTTTGTCGTGAATCATCTGGAAGTAGCGGGAAGTTTCTGTCAAATATTCCGTCTTGGGTAAACACGGTCGTTGTGCCATTTTACCCCACAAGCAATTTAACATCACTTTGGCAAACGATCGCCTGCCTTCGTTTTTCTCGATGTGGTCTAAAGTGATGCCTTCTTGTTCGTAGTATTTCTCTTTGAATTGTATTTGGTCTTCGGGAGTGTGACACCAGGAAGGATAGCCGCTGGCTTCTTGCTTCAGTTTCAAAAAGGCATCCACGTAGTCTGCGAAAATGCCTTTCTGACTGGGGTCACCCTTGCGGTACTGTTGTGTCTTGGGAAAGTGGCAAATTTCGTACACTTCTAACAGTTGGTATCCCATGTCCAGAGCTTTGAACAATTCTACGCTGACCCAGGTTCCCGTCAAGGCCCGTTCTTCCTGGCTGTGCTGACAAGGTTGATCTTGGTTGCACGTTTCGGCACAAGTACGGCACAAGGGAAACATCAATTTGCCTTGACAATGGTGAGGTAAGACGGGATGGTATAGGTTCGTGGGAGGCAAAACTTTGCACTTGATCAAGCCTTCGTATTGTCGAATGTTTTTCAGGTCGATGTGTTCCGTTAACAATTGTGGGTGCCCTACAGGAAAGCGACAATATTTGCACACGTAGGGATACAGCGAACACACGTCCAAGTATTTGATTTCTTCTCCTTTCTTTTCGTCGGCTTGGTACAGCAAACAGGTGGCATTGGTCCTTCCTCCGTACAAACTATCCCTCGGGTTCAGCGGGTCCATGAACTGGTAACTTTCCACGAGGCGTTTAAACTCGGGATCGGTTTTCATACGGTGATCGTACTCGTGTTCCCACATTTCCACCACTTGGTATCCTTGCTGTTCTAACTTTAGGCGTCGCTGACAAGTGTCCTGGTACAAGTCTTCCATGGTTCGTTGCAAAAACTGATTTTTAGTGCCACGGTCAGGGTAACAGACGGGACATCCGTGAAATAAGCAACCGTTAAACTCGTACACGATCTTGGGGTTTTCTAAGTCCCAACCATCGACCGAATACGTTCCGATGGTCTTTTCGCCCCCTCCGTTGCGGGCATGCTGAATCCACTTGTCTTCCTTGTCGCACAAGTAATGTAACCAACGTAGGGCTTTGACCGAGTATTGACGTTTGACAAAGTGGGTCGTTTGAGGACTGATGACAGCCACGGTCTTTTCAGGCATGAATCGTTGTCGATACACTAAGGAACACGCTTTGGCAATGGTGCAAGCTTCTTTCAAAGGATCGACCCCTCCGTGTTCCATGAACAGTTCTCGAAATTTTCCACAGCAACGCCGTAAAATGTCCACGTCGGAACGACAATACTTTAGCATTTCTTCCTGAAAGTCGAAAGGGTCCGAGGCGTGAATCTGGTACCAAGCGTAGAAAGCTTCTCGTTGTTCGGTACGCATGTTGTCGGGATCGTAATAGTGAGCCTCAGGTAAATGGGGTAGAACGGCGTGTTGATTGGCTTCCGTATTGAAAAAGTGTGGAAAGTACCCTTTAGCCATATCTGTCATTCCAAACGTTTTAGGCATTCGACTCAAAGGCATGGCCAAATAGCTCATCGAATCTTTAAACTGTACTTGTCCCACTTGCATGAAAATGATCTTGGCTCCGTTCAAAGTGACTTTAGGACGCTCGGTGCCTTGTTCCGTATAGTATCTGAGAAGAAACTGTCCATCGTATCCGGAGAAATTGTGAGCCATCACCGTGGCATGACGATGACAATCTCCGTAACGTTCGATGTCCTCTTGGCTCCACGTCTTGTCGACGGGGTCTAAGACCCATTGGGCAAAATCGGCTAACGTGTTCGGTCCCCGAAAGATTTTTTCACGCCCTCCAGGAATCTTGCTGCAGTGAGGGCAATGACTGAAGATAGGTTCTTGAATGCACTTCTCGCACGCTCGATGAGCCACGCAGAAATTAGGAATGTGAATGCCGGTCTCTTGCATGCATTCGAAATCGAAAAAGATGAAATTGCCTTTCTTCTTGTGACCGTCCTCTTTCTCTGGTGGGGGTTGGTATTTTTGCACGTAACATTGGTGTTCCAAGTCCACGATGTGGTGACAAATGTGACATTTTTTCTTTCCTCGACATACGTGTGCCTTGGCAGCATTGGTACATATGACTTGTTCACACGTAGGGCACAATCTCAGGAGTTGACAAGCACATTTCTTCTGTGAACCTTGCGTTTTCAGATGTTGTTGGTAACAGGTAGGGCTGACAAACGTGCGCAGACAAGTGAAACAAGGCACTGGTTCTTCGCTCAGACAGGGTGAAGAGGCCAAACATCCTGAGCATTTCGATCCGCAATGCTTGTGTTGCTCTCGATTGTTATAACCATGGTCACATTTCTCACAATAATAAACATATCTCAGGAATCCAGTAATACTGGTAATGGTATCGAAATGTTCATCGTGATGATAAAGGTGAATGTATTTTCCGTCCTTAAAATCTTGCTCTCGAAACAATAGAGGTCCGCGCACTTCTTGAGGGTGCACTTTCAAGGTGTATCGTGGAGCTAGGGCATCTTGCAATTTTTGCATCTCAGGAATGCCACAGGGTGTGTCTTTGGACAGGCCAGCTTGTTGTAACAGGAGTTCTGCTTCGTTTCGTTGTTTGGCTCGGTCGGAACGTTGAATAGTGTCCCAGGTTCTTTTCCATTCTACCGTGTCGTTCTTGTTGGCATAGGTTCGTCCCACCACGATGGCACGGGCTAAACACATCTGGTCATGAGGGTTGTTAATTCGGACGAGACTCTTTTTGGTGTTGCGAAGGTCGTCCACCAATAACATCTTTTTGCGTCCTGTCCCTTGAGGAGGAGAGACGTGGGTCATGTCCAGTGTGGCTTTACCATCGGTGATGTCAAACTGATCATTAGATTGTTGTACGTGTTGAATCTTGTCCATGACTTTGGAAGCAGTCAATTCTGCAGGGGTGCTAAACTCGATCCAAACAGGGGATTTCAAACCGTCGTGTTGTATGGAAAGTCTCAAGCGATCGTCTTCTTTGGGTTGACATTGTCGCTTGAGTGCAGTGAGCAAAGAATCCCACACCTCGGTGATGAATACTTCTGCTTTCTCTAACGGCACTTCAGCCTTGAAATCTTTAAACTTCACCGTGTATTTGTAAGCCGTGGTTCTAAATTTTCTAGAGGAGCGCTTTTCCGTCTCTCGAATGGAATAGTACTTTTCAGGGTTAACAAAGGGTGGTGGACTTGGTTTAGAGGGTTCGGATTCTGGTTCACTCATGTCCTCTTCAAAATCACTGGCATGAATTTGTGCCAAGATTTCAGCCCTGGTACGAGGCGATAGATCACGTTTCTGCCTCTTACTTTCTTCTTCTTTCTTCTCGAATGAATGGGATCGTTTCATCTTGAAAGCAAAAAGTCAAATGACTCAAGTTCAAACACCATAAACTACTTTATAGTCATAGCAGACCAGCGTATATAAAAGGGTGTGTGTCTTGTCCTTTCACTATTCATTTCACTCTCAAGCCGAGCACAACGATGGAAGAGACTAACCAGATGGAACGTTTCGTCAGAGCTTTGCGAGGGGTCATTAGAAAATTCTCTTCAGACCAGCCTACGGACTACTCTCCTTCCTTTAGAGATAAAAGTCAAGATACTTGCTATATCTGTCAGAAGAAAGGGCACTGGTCTTCAGAGTGTCCAGACCGTCAAAAAAGAACAAAAACAGGGACTAAAAAAGACAAAAGTCAAGATACCTGTTATTATTGTAAAGAAAAAGGACATTGGTCTCCAGATTGCCCAAAAAAGAAACAAGAGGAGTCAGAAGAAAAGAGGAATTCTTCAGAAGAAGAGAGGGATTCTTCAGAGGAAGAGAGGGATTCTTCTGAGGAAGAAGAGGAAGAAAAAAGACAATTCTATTTACAAGAGGCAAAGAAACAGGAGAAGAAGAAAAGAAGAAGGGAAGAAAATGAGGAAAAGACGGTGAAGAAATTTAAAAAACAGAGAGACTAAACAAGGAGAAATCAATGAACTTTTAATTAAAGTGTTGTGTTGTGAATTGTGAATTGGATTGTAAAAAATGGAGAAAAGAATAAATGAATGATATAAGGTAAGAGTCTTTGAGTTTTGATTTTAAAATAAGAAGCTACACTCACGCACTCATACACAGACACGTACTATAAGGGTAACATGGGTGAGTTTTTTTTGAGTTATTGGCAAATTGAAATTGTATTTCTTTTCGAGAAATGTGGGTGGCCCTGAAAAGGGCCTTTTTCTTCATGGTGTAGGGGTGAGTTTAAGCAATCAATTTTAACTGCCTTAAGCCTTTGCCACGGCCAAGGCCTACTTCTGGACTGCGTAATGTTGATGATTGGGTTGAAATCACTAAGGGTGGTACGGTAGGCTTAGTCACAGGGTTGACATGTTTGGCTCGGGAAGGTCGTATTCTCTTCGGTCGTGATAAAGAAGTCTGATACATTTGTTTCAGACTTCTTAACTCCGCTAAAATGTCCAACAGTACCGTGACCGTTTGATTTTCACCCTCTTGTTTCTTTGCTGCTACTTCTTCTTGCTGTTGTTTTTTTCTTACCTCTTCTTCTTGTTGCTGTTGCTGTAGGAGAAAAGCCTGTTCCGCTTCCTTTTGTCGTTGTATAAATTTCTCCAATTCTTCTTTCTGTCTCTGTCTAAAATTCTCCACTTGCGGTAATGAAGAAGGTAACGAAGGTTCCGGAACAAATTCTTGCGAGGAGAGAAAATCCACAAAATCCCAATTCACCTCTTCTGAAAGTAAGTCCGGGTTCCCTTGGGCGGTCTCCCCTGCTGGTGCACCCCACTGGATCGTTTTCTGAGTTTCCGTCATGTTGAATCACTATCACATAGATTGACTGCACACAAGCGCTAGCGAATCTATATTGACTACGTGACGTCACAGACTGCTCTCTTCGGATTGGATGCGGGCTGACTGAATTCTGTAACGCGTGTTTGGATTGGTGAATGAACTCAATCCGTTTCAATCCTTTCTGTCCCTATAAATAAGCGCAGTTCACTGCATTGATTCACCTATTCTCGGAGCCTCAACATGTGGACCGACGTTGAATCTTCAACCCTTGTGTCAACAATGATGTTCAGGACGGACATGCTCATGTATGTCCGATCCAAGTGGACCGTTGTCCACAGGACCAACAGCAGCCTGTGGATAAGAAGAGTCTATATAGAGAGACAAGGTTGCCTCAAGAGGACTCTGATGTATGGCCCTGCTGTAAGACGAAGTTTGAGAAAAAGAAGATGTCGCAAATGCCCTTTATGTTAAGGGCATATTAACATAAACCAAAGGCCCTTTTCAGGGCCAGCCATATTTCTCGAAAAGAGATAGCCTTTCCATTGCCTACCCCTTTTTTTAAAAAAAATTTTTTTAAATTTTTAAAAAAAAAAATCCCATGTTAAATTCCCCTTGTCCGTAGAGTGACCCACGATTTATTGCCATGTTAAATTCCCCTTGTCCGTAGAGTGACCCACGATTTATTCCCATGTTAAATTCCCCTTGTCCGTAAAGTGACCCACGATTTTTCGCCATGTTAAATTTCCATTGTCCGTAAAGTGACCCAGGGGTCCCTGTAATGCTAATTCCCATTGTCCGTAAAGTGCCCCTATTCACTACTAACGTGTGTCGTCAGGATGCTATCTGACTACATTAACACCATACAACGTGTATCGTCAGGATGCTATCTGACTACATTAACACCATACAACGTGTGTCGTCAGGATGCTGACTATATTAACATCATACAACGTGTGTCGTCAGGATGCTACCTGACTATATTAACACCATACAACGTGTGTCGTCAGGATGCTATCTGACTATATTAACACCATACAACGTGTGTCGTCAGGATGCTATCTGACTACATTAACATCATACAACGTGTGTCGTCAGAATACAGCCCACTTTATGGACGGAATCCTGAACAAGAAAAAGACAAATTGAATTCAATTATACGTTTGCATACATTAAATGATGGGTAATATTGGAGAGATTATTCCTGTAGGACACAGGTTCATGTATGAACCTGGTTGTTATAATAATCTTTGGAAGTAATTCTGATGAAATAATTGACTGTTTAATGAAACCAACTCATGTGCACGCGTGCATAATCTTTATTTTTGTATTCGCACTTACCCGTGTCTCATGTACTACACTCCCAGTCATTATAATTGTTTTGTGACGGGTAGTCGTAGACCTATGTGGGATTTCGTGTAACCCCTAAGCTGTGGTCAATGGTGATACTGGCTCGGAGGACGGGATTTGTTAACTGGCAGTGAGGGACCAAAACTTCGGAACCAAATCGTCTGCAGGAAAAACAGAAACTTTGGGGGATCCTTTGTCAAATTTAAAGGTTATATTTGAATGACCTATACGGATGACCCCTCGCGCTGGGATTTTCATTGATTCAGTTGCGTAAAATAAAAAACGTGTATTATCATCATCTTTAAATTAATGCAGGTTTCACAAACTTGTCCACTCAGCTAATTATCTATGGTCTCTAAAAATAGCATAGGAAAGCATACTGAGAGCAACCGCTATCGCATATCTATCATTGAAGTATCATTTTACAAGTCAGTCAAAACACTAAATTCGAAGGGGGGCAAATGCAACTGAATGTTTTGGTCGAAAACTCAGAGCCAATAAGCCAAGACGACGAAGAAGTATTATTTCCGCGGGCAATATGCACTGTGACACACCAGCTGCTTCTCAATATTTCCCGTTTGTCTCAGCAGTGAAAATTCGCGAAAATGCCACGTTTCGGAGCCCGTAACTTCAGTTTGGTACAACGTAGAAAAGTCAGTGATGATTTGATGTATAGAAAAATATCTCAGGAGTAAAACAAGTCATATAGTATGGCCGTGTGTCTTTAAAGACGGAAATAGAAGAAGGGAATCGAGGGTTATGGGTGGAAGTATTTGGAAGTTCCGTACATTGTCTCTTATATATTATGATAGAGAGGGTCCTATGTCAGGATGGGGAATTGGGGGTAATCTAAGGTATTTTTGTCACTCTGTATGATTTTTTTTTCTCCTTCATATTATTATTTTTTTTTCTCAACATCAAGCTCGCGTAGAGCACCTGCGTATTGCCTCTTATCCAGGGAACCATTTTGGCTTGGTATCCCGTTTCGATAAAACTATTATGTACACTAACTTGATCATTCAATCCACGGCTTCAAAATTCAAACCTTTTATAACTTTTTTTCCACCCGCCTAAAGCTAGGTGTCCCGATGTGACGTCATCGTTGCGACCAATCGCAACGGGCGTTACCTACTGCTTGGGTCGACATCTAGTACAGCCAATGACGGACTGAAATCAACTCTTTGTTAACATGAGTGTGTGTTGACTCCATTCCCACTCATGAAAGCCCTTCATTCAGGTCGTTAGAGACATATAGTCCTACGAATTGACGGCTAAATTCGCAGTGCTCCTAGAGCACATAAATGCCTGGGGGATGTGGCACTAATTCCTTCACCCAGGAACATTTAGCATCCCGCTGTGCGGGAATAAACCCGTCGCACATGCCCTTTTGGGCGCACGCGACGTAAATCCAAGTAATCAATCAATCAATCAGTATTACTCAGAACAAAATTCGTTCATATTTTCCCATAAAATGCAGTAACTTATAAATACTGACAGGATTTCAGCTTGGTAACCCATGACGTCATATGTATGTGCTGACGTAATGACGTCACGTGATGAAATAAACCTGTTTGGACATTATTTAACACTGAGTTCGTGTATCGCCCACTGCAGTAATGTGAAAGTATTAGGTTGGCACCCAAATGAGATTCAAATTAAAATCAAAGAAAAATTATAGCTATTTAATGTACAAGATTTAAGAAAGGCGTCACAGGTGACATGAATCAATATTATTATCTTTATCAAACAGCCTCTGTGTGTGTGTGTGTGTGTGTGTGTGTGTGTGTGAATGTTATAAAAGGATGTTTCATCGCTCCGACCAAAATGTATGATATTGCATTGGCGTTTAACGCGATCATGTCTCCTTCCTACAATTTACTCTAATGACATATATACCCATTCTAATTACCCTATATTACTCTCATTCGGACCATCTCGGTAACATCTGCGAGACTACAACTGTGGTTCAGATGTATGTAAACGTATTCATTTATGTTAAATTAACTTTGATCTCCTTAACTACTCTAAAAAGAGCAAATCTAAGCACGGTAAATTTCTCAGATACACACTTGATATAAATTCATAAAGAAAATAATTCCTAATGATACAACTGAGCCACGTCATCGCCTGATGCAACATGATTTATAAGGAGTGGAAAAATATTCGCCACACTCAATACACTTTAAGAATAATAAAACTAATAAGAAACACTAGTTGTGGTTACTATAAGAGAGCAATAAATTCTTCCTCTTGTGCGTCGATGTATACACCGTAGTAGACAAAAAAAAGAACACGGCATTAGTATTTTTGGAACTTTGTTGCACGTCATTTGATGTTTCCCGCCGTATGTGACGTTGTCATCATTTTGCATCAGATACAATAAAGGCTAATGCCCATATTTCAAGTGTTTAATGAGTTACTCTTTTAGTAGATTCATTTGGAATAATATCATTAACATTTGTGTCGATTATACTCAAAAGTCCCTTATTTTAAAGAAGCTCCATACGCATACATTAAAATATTGCCATCATGCAAAAGATTAATATTTTACGGTGCGCATACGAAATATTTTTCTATATGCGCATGCGTAAACGTTTTGTGTCGTCATTTTGAATGAGACCCTGTCACATGATAATTAGGAAACGGATGTCCATTAGGCTCTATATTGTCCAATACCCTCCTGGAGTGCATACGAATGCAAATTCTATGAACGTTTTTTTTAACATTAAATTCCTTCAAAGCCCCAGAGGGTCAGGTTTCAAGATGGACGGAGAGTGCACTTTCTCATAGTGCCATTGTCGGTAATGATTGCCATATATAACTACTCATACAAACACTGTGCTACTTGCACTTTGAAAACTCATCGAACGCACCCGTCTTAGCTTGACGTAACGTCAGTAAGAAAAGGAAGATGATGTTCTGCAAGTTTCGATCACTAACCGATTATACTTCTTTTCATTTATAGTTTGAAAGTGAGCTAGAGAGATTCTGTCAATCTTGCGGGCACTGATATATGTAATTAAACAGCTTGTCTTATTTTTAAAAGACATACAATTTCTTTGAAATAGTTTAATTTTTTAATCTTGCGCTATGGATCCAACTGATGTATTTGTCGCCATACTAGTTTTAAACTTTGTCATGTGTACGTCAAACGGTTGCATTAACATTCTTTGAGATTTAAGTGATTCTCTTTCTATCACTCTCTCTCTCTCTCTCTCCCATCTCGCCACCAGAGCCCGCTGACGTCTTTGGTCATAAATAATGAATGTATAGACATGAACAGTCATCTTTGTGCGCGTGTGTGTGTGTATGTGTGCGTGCGCGCGTGCGTAAGCGTGCGTGTGTGCGTGCGCATGCGTGGGCATTGAGGGCGGTAATTAAAAAGTCAAGCCAGTGTTTGCATATATACATATAAAAAAATAATTCGTTAAAATGATTCATCGTGTATATTTTTATAGACAGACTATTCAAAGGTAGAAAATATTGATTGAAAGAGGAATTAAAATGATTGATCGTGTATATTTTTATAGACAGACTATCCAAAGGTAGAAAGTATTGACTGAAAGAGGAATTAAAATGACTGATCGTGTATATTTTTATAGACATACTATTAAAAGGTAGAAAATATTGATTGAAAGAGGAATTAATTGATTCATAAAAAGGCTTTTACAAGAGCATCTTTAATTTTTCGTAATAAAACTTTATTCAGTACCATTGGTTTAACTGACTGATATCGTTCCATCGTCGTCGTCATCATCATCATCTTTGAGATTAGCGTTAGCTAAGTAGGGCTCGGAGTCCGAGAAAGGCAGTTTTGTACGCCCAAACCCGCCTGGACTGGCTGTCTCTGTGTGTCCTTGGGAATGAAACTTAGGTCCTACTTCTTCGACATGGTATATCCAATATAGATTTAAATGTGCCGTTAAAACCCACAAAATCAAACACAGTGATCATTTTCATCCTGACAAAATATTGGTCGAGACTAGTCTTTCAAACAAGGGAAGGAATCGTTAATTTAACATACGCTTGATGAAAATACACAAAAGTGGTCTCCCCTTATTCGCGGTGACTAATTACGTCAGAGTGGCTTAAACTAAGTAACAAGAAAGAGCAAAACCAACAAGAATTGTATAATTTAAAATACAAATGTATTTCCCTCAAATAAAAGTGAAAGAATTAAAAATAACCTACAGTTTGGTATGAATTCCACTCCTAAGGTATTCCGAATGAAAAATTATAATATATTTTATTGATAATACCATAGAATAATCACTGCTTTAATATACAAACGTCTTTACTTGAATTCAAGGTAAATCCAAAGAATATTATGTCCCAGAAATGTCTTTGACTGCAACTCCAATGAAGGGTTATCAATTTAAATAAATTTCCTTATCTCCTTACTAGTTCAATCAACTTATGAATATGAACTTTTCCGTGTTCTATTGCTTATGTTACAAAATATTTCAATATAACAACGCAGTTTCTATTAACTAATTATTTAATATTGTGAAATACATTTTTCAGTGAAGAAGTCAATAACTCCTGTTCCAGTTTTTTAACCAAAAATGAACTAGAGCAGTCTGACCTCTCGACATTGCAAATGTACTCCTTGGATCACGTGATGTTATTTTGATCTCCAATCACGTCACACATGGCATATTTAGACCAAGTGATGACGTTTCGTTGAACGTTGTACAACAACCTTGAGATTTTATGAATGAATACAGTATTACATAGTATATGTGTATTGATTATATAGTATATAATCCATTCATAAAACAGTGCCAAAGAAACATGTCATTAACTAAATGACTATAATAAAAACTATATTATTTAAACGACTTACATATACATAACACATTCCCCTTCAAAAACAAGAAAGATTCGTGGCATAAAACTTTTTCTTGGCATATATATCAAAAATACATGTCATTCATATTGAATAACGATATGAATGATACAACATGTAAACAAAATAATGCAGCTGTGTTTCATTGATACATGCGAAAGTGCGTCAGCGATCAAATTTTCCTTTCCCTTTATGTGCCTAATATCAATATTGTATGACTATAACATCCTACTACATTGTAACGGTCTTTGATTCTTGTCTATTCATTTTGATAATTAAAGTAATGTGGTTCGGATCGTAGAAGACAACAATTGGAGAAGGAGCTGCGTTAACATACACCTCAAAATATTTCAAGATCAACAAGAAAGCTACGCAGTCCTTCTCTCTTGCATTTTCATGTGTTCCTTCTGTATTTCCACATCTTGATCTTCCTTCTCTCTTTCTATTTGTATTTATCCTTTCTGCATTTTCATCTGTTCTTGCTGAAGCTGAAGTTCTTTTTTGTAACTCAACATCCGTCTTATTTTTCTTTCTTTTGAATTCCTTTAATTTTATTTCTGATATATTTTTGTTATATATGAAAATGCAAGTGGCTGCAATGCCAGTAAAGATTTATTTTAAATCAAGAAAACACGTTAAATGACAGAATGACAGAATGCGATTGTAAAGGTTAAGAGAGGAAGTATGGAAAAAGTTTTCCACGTGAAACGATCTTGAAACCTGTTACATTCCTCAAACGCCCGTACTAGTGAGTTAACATAACAAGAGAAATAACGTGACCTATCGAACAAATTGCCCATTCAGGCATTTTAACTTTAAAACCGAATGTTTAACTCTGGTTGAGAAGCAGTTTATCGTTCGATACCTTCGTAATATGTCGTTTAAATTAAAGAGTTTTAATGAGAAATTCTTCGCAGAAATGACAATGCAAGTACAGGGGCAAACTATTTTGTGTCTTCTCTAACCCATATGTTAACTTAATGAATATCATAGTTTGTGTTACTCCTTGCCCCGTCCCCTCCTCAGTCGTGCGTTCATGAAGCAATATTATTGCGTGCAATGAACGCTTGATCCGTCCTTTTTAGCCATTTCCTTACTTGATGAAAAGATATCCCCATTTATCCCTTCTTTCATAACTTATACCCCCCAAAAAAAAAAAACAAAAAAAAAATTTTTTTTTTTTTTTTAACTCTTTGTGCCAGTAGCAAATTTCTTGAAAGCATTCCAGACTGTACCCAGAATCTTTTGATGTTTGTAAAATTTCCCCAGGGCATATTTTTAATTCATATTGGTACTGACATGTTGATAAGAACGGAGATGTCCAAATTAAAATATGTAAATTCAAAGAGTTCTAGTGTTAATTAATATTTGCCTGGTAGTGACTAGATCTATTATTCATGAAACTATTCGTTCACTTTTTCGACAAATTCTTTTGATATTTGAATCTATCAGCGATGCTTCTTCCATTTATGACCGACACTATTTATGAAGCAAATACTAACAGAATTTAAGGTAAGTAGATGACAAGTGGACTGTGTTGGTACATGATGTTGAAGGTAAGTTGTGGACAAGTCAACTGGGTGGGTACATTATAATTAATTCACGGAGTTGACAAGTTGTCTAAATTAGTAGACAATAATGGGCGTAGAGTAAATTAGTAGATGCCCATGGATGTAGACTAAATTAGTAGAATCCTATGGGTGTAGACTAAATTAGTAGATGCCCATGGATGTAGACTACGTTAGCAGATGTTCATGGGTGTAGACCAAATTAGTAAGTAGTTAAGTGGGCCACTATACGTACAATGGAAATTAGCATTACGGAGACCCCTGGGTGAATATACGTACAATGGAAATTTAACATGGCGAAAAATCGTGGGTTAATATACGTACAAGGGGAATTAACATGGGAAAAAAATTGTGGGCCGATATACGTACAAGGGGAATTTAACATGGGGAATAGAGTTTGGGGGTTGTTTAGGGACAAAGGGGAATTGAATATGGGATTTTTTTTTTTTTTTTAAAATTTTTTTAAAAAGGGGTAGGCAATGGAAAGGCTATCTCTTTTCGAGAAATATGGCTGGCCCTGAAAAGGGCCTTTGGGTTTATGTTAATGTATTCATTAACATAAAGGGTACCGCATTGGTCTTCTTCTTGTCCTTAGGCTACGTCTCACTGTTGGTCCGTAAATCAGCACTCTTTTCAGGCATCCTTGTCTTTCAACGTAGATCCTACGTATCCACAGGCTGGTGTTTGTCCTGTGGACAACGGTCCACTTGGATCGGACATACATGAGCATGTCCGTCCGGAACATCATGGAAGACACAAGCGTAGAAGATTGCACATCGGTCCACATCTTGAAGCGACGAGAACAAGTGAATCAATGCAGTGAACTGCGCTTATTTATAGGTACAGGAAGGATTGAAACGGATTGAGTTCATTCACCAATCCAAACACGCGTTACAAAATTCAGTCAGCCCGCATCCAATCCGAAGAGAGTAGTCTGTGACGTCAGTTGGTCTATATAGATTCGCTAGCGCTTGTGTGCAGTCAATCTATGCGACAGTGATTCAACATGACGGAAACTCAGAAAACGATCCATTGGGGTGCACCAGCAGGGGAGACTGCCCAAGGGAACCCGGACTTACTTTCAGAAGAGGTACATTGGGATTTTGTGGATTTTCTTACCTCGCAAGAATTTGTTCCGGAACCTTCGTTACCTTCTTCATTACCGCAAGTGGAGAATTTTAGACAGAGACAGAAAGAAGAATTGGAGAAATTTATGCAACGACAAAAGGAAGCGGAACAAGCTTTTCTCCTACAGCAACAGCAACAGCAACAAGAAGAGGTAACAAAAAAACAACAGCAACAACAGCAAGAAGAAGTAGCAGCAAAGAAACAAGAGGGTGAAAATCAAACGGCTACGGTACTGTTGGACATTTTAGCGGAGTTAAGAAGTCTGAAACAAATGTATCAGACTTCTTTATCACGACCGAAGAGAATACGACCTTCCCGAGCTAAACACGCCAACCCTGTGACTAAGCCTGTCGTACCACCCTTAGTGATTTCAACCCAATCATCAGAAGTAGGCCTTGGCCGTGGCAAAGGCTTAAGGCAGTTAAAGTTGATTGGTTAAACTCACCCCTACACCAAAATAAAAAGGCCCTTTTCAGGGCCACCCACATTTCTCGAAAAGAAATACAATTTCAATTTGCCAATAACTCAAAAATAAACCCCACCCATTTTACCCTTATAGTACGTGTCTGTGTATGAGTGCGTGAGTGTAGCTTCTTATTTTAAAATCAAAACTCAAAGACACTTACCTTATATCATTCATGTATTCTTTTATCCACTTTTTTACAATCCAATTCACAATTCACCACAGAACACTTTAATTAAAAGTTCATTGACTTCTTCTTTCTCCTTGTTTAGTCTCTCTGTTTTTTGAATTTCTTCACCGTTTTTTTCCTCATTTTCTTCCCTTCTTCTTTTCTTCTCCTGTTTCTTTGCTTCTTTTAAATAGAATTGTCTTCTTTCTTCCTCTTCTTCCTCTGAAGAATCCCTCTCTTCTTCCGAAGAATCCCTCTCTTCTTCTGAAGAATCCTTCTTTTCTTCTGACTCCTCTTGTTTCTTTTTTGGGCAATCTGGAGACCAATGTCCTTTTTCTTTACAATAATAACAGGTATCTTGACTTTTGTCTCTTTTAGTCCCTGTTTTTGTTCTTTTTTGACGGTCTGGACACTCTGAAGACCAATGCCCTTTTTCTGACAGGTATAGCAAGTATCTTGATTTTTATCTCGAAAGGAAGGAGAGTAGTCCGTCGGCTGGTCTGAAGAGAATTTTCTAATGACCCCTCGCAAAGCTCTGACGAAACGTTCCATCTGGGTAGTCTCTTCCATCGTTGTGCTCGGCTTGAGAGTGAAATGAATAGTGAAAGGACAAGACACACACCCTTTTATATACGCTGGTCTGCTATGACTATAAAGTAGTTTATGGTGTTTGAACTTGAGTCATTTGACTTTTTGCTTTCAAGATGAAACGATCCCATTCATTCGAGAAGAAAGAAGAAGAAAGTAAGAGGCAGAAACGTGATCTATCGCCTCGTACCAGGGCTGAAATCTTGGCACAAATTCATGCCAGTGATTTTGAAGAGGACATGAGTGAACCAGAATTTGAAACCTCTAAACCAAGTTCGTCACCCTTAGTCAACCCTGAAAAATACTATTCCATTCGAGAGACGGAAAAGCGCTCCTCTAGAAAATTTAGAACCACGGCTTACACCTACACGGTGAAGTTTAAAGATTTCAAGGCCGACGTACCCTTGGAGAAAGCAGAAGGGTTCATCACCGAGATGTGGGATTCTTTGCTCACCGCACTCAAGCGACAATGTCAACCCAAAGAAGACGATCGCTTGACACTATCCATAGATCACGACGGTTTGAAATCCCCTGTTTGGATCGAGTTTAGCAGACCTGCAGAACTAACCCCTTCCAAAATCATGGACAAGATTCAACACGTACAACAATCTAATGACCAGTTTGACATCACCGATGGTAAAGCCACACTGAAAATGGCCCACGTCTCTCTTCCTCAAGGGACAGGACGCAAAAAGATGTTATTGGTGAACGAGCTTCGCAGCATTAAGCGTAGTCTTGTCCAAATTCACAATCCTCATGACCAGATGTGTTTAGCCCGTGCCATCGTGGTGGGACGAACCTATGCCAACAAGAACGACACGACAGAATGGAAAAGAACCTGGAACACTATTCAACGATCCGATCGAGCCAAACAACGAAACGAAGCAGAACTCCTGTTGCAACAAGCTGGCCTGTCCAAAGACACACCCTGTGGCATTCCTGAGATGCAAAAATTGCAAGATGCCCTAGCTCCACGCTACACCTTGAAAGTGCACCCTCAAGAAATGCGCGGGTCTCTGTTGTTTCGAGGCCAAGACTTTAAGGACGGAAAATACATTCATGTTTATCATCACGATGACCATTTCGATACCATTACCAGTATCACCGGATTCCTGGGATACAGATATTACTGTGAGAAATGTGACTATGGCTATAATAATCGAGAGCAACACAAGCATTGTGGATGGAAATGCCCAGGATGTTTGGCCTCTCCACCCTGTCTGAGCGAAGAACCAGTGCCTTGTTCGACTTGTCTGCGCACGTTTGTCAGCCCTACCTGTTACCAACAACATTTGAAAACACAAGGTTCACAGAAGAAATGTGCTTGTCAACTCCTGAGATTGTGCCCTACGTGTAGACAAGGCATACGTACCAACAATGCCAAGGCACACGTATGTCGAGGAAAGAAAAAATGTCACATTTGTCACCACATCGTGGACTTGGAACACCAATGCTACGTGCAAAAATACCAACCCCCACCAGAGAAAGAGGACGGTCACGAGAAGAAAGGCAATTTCATCTTTTTCGATTTCGAATGCATGCAAGAGACCGGCATTCACATTCCTAATTTCTGCGTGGCTCATCGAGCGTGCGAGAAGTGCATTCAAGAACCTATCTTCAGTCATTGCCCTCACTGCAGCAAGATTCCTGGAGGGCGTGAAAAAATCTTTCGGGGACCGAACACGTTAGCCGATTTTGCCCAATGGGTCTTAGACCCCATCGACAAGACGTGGAGCCAAGAGGACATCGAACGTTACGGAGATTGTCATCGTCATGCCACGGTGATGGCTCACAATTTCTCCGGATACGATGGACAGTTTCTTCTCAGATACTATACGGAACATGGCACCGAACGTCCTAAAGTGATTTTGAACGGAGCCAAAATCATTTTCATGCAAGTGGGACAAGTGCAGTTTAAAGATTCGATGAGTTACTTGGCCATGCCTTTGAGTCGAATGCCTAAAACGTTTGGAATGACAGAAATGGCTAAAGGGTACTTTCCACACTTTTTCAATACGGAAGCCAATCAACATGCCGTTCTACCCCATTTGACTGAGGCTCACTATTACGATCCCGACAACATGCGTACCGAACAACGAGAAGCTTTCTACGCTTGGTACCAGGCTCATGCCTCTGACCCGTTCGACTTTCAGGAAGAAATGTTAAAGTATTGTCGTTCCGACGTGGACATTTTACGGCGTTGCTGTGGAAAATTTCGAGAACTGTTCATGGAACACGGAGGGGTCGATCCTTTGAAAGAAGCTTGCACCATTGCCAAAGCGTGTTCCTTAGTGTATCGCCAACGATTCATGCCTGAAAACACCGTGGCTGTCATCAGTCCTCAAACGACCCACCATGTCAAGCGTCAATACTCGGTCAAAGCCCTACGTTGGTTACATTACTTGTGCGACAAGGAAGACAAATGGATTCAGCATGCCCGCAACGGAGGAGGCGAAAAGACCATCGGAACGTATTCGGTCGATGGCTGGGACTTAGAAAACCCCAAGATCGTGTACGAGTTTAACGGTTGCTTATTTCACGGATGTCCCGTCTGCTACCCTGACCGTGACACTAAAAATCAGTTTTTGCAACGAACCATGGAAGACTTGTACCAGGACACTTGTCAGCGACGCCTAAAGTTAGAACAGCAAGGATACCAAGTGGTGGAAATGTGGGAACACGAGTACGATCACCGTTTGAAAACCGATCCCGAGTTTAAACGCCTCGTGGAAAGTTACCAGTTCATGGACCCGCTGAACCCGAGGGATAGTTTGTACGGAGGAAGGACCAATGCCACCTGTTTGCTGTACCAAGCCGACGAAGAGAAAGGAGAAGAAATCAAATACTTGGACGTGTGTTCGCTGTATCCCTACGTGTGCAAATAGTGTCGCTTTCCTGTAGGGCACCCGCAACTGTTGACGGAACACATCGACCTGAAAAACATTCGACAATACGAAGGCTTGATCAAGTGTAAACTTTTGCCTCCCACGAACCTATACCATCCCGTCTTACCTCACCATTGTCAAGGCAAACTGATGTTTCCCTTGTGCCGTACTTGTGCCGAAACGTGCAACCAGGACCAACCTTGCCATCACAGCCAGGAAGAACGTGCCTTGACGGGAACCTGGGTCAGCGTGGAATTGTTCAAAGCTCTAGACATGGGATACCAACTGTTAGAAGTGTACGAAATTTGCCACTTTCCCAAGACACAACAGTACCACAACGGTGACCCTACTCAGAAAGGCATTTTCGCCGACTACGTGGATGCCTTTTTGAAACTGAAACAAGAAGCTAGCGGCTATCCTTCCTGGTGTCACACTCCCGAAGACCAAATACAATTCAAAGAGAAATACTACGCACAAGAAGGCATCTCTTTAGACCACATCGAAAAAAACGAAGGCAGGCGATCGTTTGCCAAAGTAATGTTAAATTGCTTGTGGGGTAAAATGGCACAACGACCGTGTTTACCCAAGACGGAATATTTGACAGAACCTTCCCGCTACTTCCAGATGATTCACGACAAAACCAAATACATGAAACACGTGGACGTCGTTCGAGAGAATTTGATCTTGGTCAATTACGAAGAAGATCTGGACTTTGTACAAGACGACCCTTTTGGAAATGTCATCATTGCGGCTTACGTGACAGCTCATGCTCGCTTAAAATTGTACGAAGCTTTAGAACTGTTAGAAGAACGCGTCCTGTACTTTGACACGGACAGTTGCATTTACATCCATCACCCGATTCAACAGCACCCTGACATCGAAGGAGACCGTTTAGGAGCCTGGACAGACGAGCATCCCGACAACAAGATTCTAAGTTTCGTCAGTGGTGGTCCCAAAAATTACGGCTACGAATACCGGGACAAACAAGGAGAAGTGCACACGACGTGCAAAGTGAAAGGACTGACTCTGAATCATCGTACCAGTCGAGTGGTCAACTTTGGGGTATTGAAAGAAGCCTTGCAATCGGGAGAGGATGGAAACTTTAAAGTGACCACCTATCAACCGAACAAGATTGTACGTTTACCCACTCACCACATCGTCAGTCGACCCTTGGAAAAAGTCTATCAAATTGTATACCAGAAGCGAGTGCGACTTCCCAATCACTTCACCTTACCGTACGGTCACGTCGGTATTGGTCTGTATATAAAAAGGAACCCTAGGCAAGATCGATAGTTCATTGTTCATTGAAGTAACTTACCATGTCGTTGACGAAGAAGAAACCAGATTGGTTAGGAGTCAAATGTTGGACATCACCGAGACCAGGGTTTTGAGGCTTGGACACAAGAGGTGGCCCAGTATGCACGAGAGTTATTCAAGGAAAAAAGTTACTTTTCAACCTGTGTTAGTGACGGTGCCAGAAGAACCCGTCACCCAGGACAGGACTGTCGTGGACAGGCCTGAAAGACCCTTTCGGGAGGACACTTGTGTGACCTTACCCTACTATAGAACTGGTTAGAACTTTACCCAAAACATGTTGTACAGACACTTGTGTTTATTCCACGTTCATGGTTATCATGTGCCTTTTATTCTTGTACTTAAGCCTTTGGCTTTTATGTATTTTTCTCTTTCGTATTCATGTTTGAAAAAAACATTCAATAAACGTGTTCTGAAAAAGTATATAAACTCTTGTCTTGTTTGTTTTTCGTGTCACAAGTGACATTTCTCACACCATGGCTACCTCTGCTGTCTCTGCTCCCTCTTCCTCTACTGTCAAAGTCATCGACGAACACTTAGATCGTGCCAGTTGGGAGGCTTTGTATCTTCGCCATCCCTTTAACATGCTCATTGCTGGACCTAGCGGTTCAGGCAAAACCGAATTCGTCAAACGTTTGATCGAACATAAACATCATTTGATCGATCGACCCCCTCAACGAATCGTGTGGTGTTACAAAGAGTGGCAATCGGTGTACAGCCTCTTGCGAGAAAGTCAAGGCGATTCCATCGTGTTTGTGGAAGGCATTCCTAAAGAAGACGATGGCATCGTCTCTGACTCCCGTCTAACCCATTTGGTCATTTTCGACGACATGTTAGGAGAAGACGAAGAAGAAATTAAACTGTGGTTCACGCGCAAAGGGCATCACCGTAATGCCAGTGTCGTTTACATCACCCAAAATTTGTTTCAACAAAGTAAAGCCCATCGCACCATCAGTCTCAATGCGCATTACATGGTCTTGTTTAAAAGCCCTCGAGATAAATCGCAAGTGCAAGTCTTAGCCAAACAGTTAGGAACGCCTTGGCTGACTCAGGCGTACGACGATGCCACTCAAACTCCACACGCCTATTTACTCGTCGATTTGAAACCTACGACTCCCGAGGATTTGCGATTTCGTACCCACTTGTTTCACCACTGGTGCCAAAACGGAGGGCCTGTCCTGTACACGTCTCCGTCCTCAACTTCATTTCACTCCACATAAAAAAATCTATAAAAACCTCAGACCCTTTTTCGTCTGTCTCACTCTCAGTGCGAACATGACGTCCCTTCAGTCGCATCTTCCCGTCAAATTGATTCGTGCCTTGTATGGCATCAGTCGAGAAAAAGATCCACAAACACGAGCTCGTGTCTTAGAAGCTAGTCTCAAAGAAGTCTTACGATGGTTCACGGTGACGGCACGTCAATTACTCCAAGGAATCATTCAGATTCCTCATCAAACCAAACGCTTTTTCGATCGAAACAAAGTCGCTATGGTCCAACTGGCCGATCCCCGCATCGACACTCAAACCAAAAAACAAATCATTTTGAAACCTGGAGGGAGCGGTACTCTAGGAGGGGTCATCATTCGCTCACTCTTAAGATAGGATCCTAATGCTCCCAAAGTTATACCCAAGACAAAAGTCCAACGAAGCCCCAAGAAGAAAAAGACCAGGTCCCCAAGGAGAACTTCTCCAGTGGCAGGACCCTCCTCTGACCAGACACCACCACCACCACGGAAAAAGAAAAGAAGCCCCCAGAAAAAGAAAAGTCCACAGAAAACTAGTCGCAAGAGAGGCACTTCGGCCAGGATACAACCTTACACTCGCAAACCACGACCTGCCACGGCGGTGACTGCGTCTCCGGCAGCTTCACGTTTGTCCACTTCTCCGTTAATGACACCCAGAACTGAAGAGTACTTGGAGACGTTGATCACACCAAGAACTTCTCCGTTGATGACCCCCAAAAGAACTTCCCCAGTGGCAGGACCTTCCAATTTAGTGGCAGTGGCTGCTGCTCACAAAGTACCTTCTCCCAAAATCAAAGTTCAAGAAAGATCGGGCATGTTACAAAGTTTACTGGATTTGTCCAAGCAAGAACTGGCTCGATTTAGTCCGTTACGTACCCCTGCACGACGTGTCATGCCTGTCCTCAAACTAATACGACGTAAAGACAATCAGTGGCGACGCGTTCCAGTATAAAAAAGGCCTGTGACCAAGTCGGGTATCAGTGTTTTTTGGTGCTCCTGAAGACTCAAAGATGTCACCCTCCAGAAAACCCCAAGGAAAGAAAAGGAAAGGACTTCCACCACGTTTAGCCAAACATGGGGACATGTTATCTGTCCTGTCCAAAGCTTCTCCACCCCTACGAAAAAAACTCATTCAAACGGCCTCCAAAGAGGTCATCGATACCGTGTGCGAATGTTGTTTGAACGTTTTGAAAGGCACGATCCCTTTGTCCAAACACCAGAAACAATGCTTAGGCAAACAACGTCACGTTCTTCGCCAAATGGTTCAAAAGAAAATTCCCATTCGTCAAAAAAAGAAGATGTTAGTGCAACGTGGAGGTATTTTACCTCTCTTGTTAGGCCCCATACTGAAAGGAGTCTTGGGAACCATGTTGGGAGGACTGGTGGGAGCAAGATAAAAAGTCCTCGGAAGTTCCAAGATCTCAGAATCGACCGCTGACAACCCCATGGAAGGACGAAAACTAGCTTTAGTGCCTTACAAACGATGGATGGAATACCATCGGTGGCAAGAACAACACACCCCGTATTTACCTCCCAATCCCCATTTGAGCGAGATGTCCCAGTTACAACACGAGCTGCAGTCCTTGATGGATCGCCAAGATTTGTCCGAAACAGAAAAATCGCAAAAGTACGGTCAACTCTTGCAACGACTGCAACTCTTTCACCAGAAAGCTTTAGACGAAACAGCTCTACCCACTCTGAAAGATTTTAAGACCTTGATGAAAAGTCCAGCACCATCACCAGTACCAGTACCAGTGACCAAGACAGAAAAAGGAAAAGAAGAAGAAGAAGAAGGGTTTCAAACTCCACTAGAAAAAGTACGCAAGTTAACAACACCACCTACCTCCAGAATTGGATGGATTAAAAAGATGATGACCACCCCTTCTTCATCACAAGAGAAAAAGAAAGTGAAGACAGAAGTGAAGACAGAAGTGAAACAAGAACCGATATCCCCCGCTCAGACATCCTCCTCCTCTTCAACACCTATTGCCGGTCGCACACGCAAAGCATTGCAATCCAAGAAAATACCCCAAGAGAAAAAGAGTAGCATCCTCCAAGAGTGGGTGCCTTATTAACACACCAACCAACACAAAAAATGGAAAAAGTCTTAGCCAGCATTTACTACGATCCCTCCCATCCTGCAGGTTACGCAGGAGTTCAAAAATTGTATCGTGCTGCCAAAACTCGACTGAAAAGTCTCCGTTTACCTCAAGTGCAACGATGGTTACAAGAACAAGCTACCTACACTTTACACAAACCCATTCGACGCAAGTTTGCCAGAAGTCGCACCCGAGTGGAAGGCATCGATCATCAATGGCAAGCCGATTTAGCCGATGTCTCTCATTTGGCCAGCTACAATCGTGGCTACAAATATTTGTTTTGTGTCATCGACGTCTTTTCCAAATTTGCTTGGGTCGTACCCTTGCCTTCCAAATCGAACAGCGAGTTAGTGCGAGCCCTGCAACGAGTGCTGAAACAAAGCGGTCGTCACCCTCTTCGATGGCAAACGGACAAAGGCACCGAATTTCTGAACCAAGCTTTCCAAAAAGAATTAAAGAAACGTGACATTCATTTTTTTACCACCGAGAATCCCGAAACCAAAGCCAGCATCGTGGAACGTTTTCAACGCACTTTGAAAGAACGCATGTGGAAATATTTTACGCATCACCACACTCTGAAGTACATCGACATCTTACCGCACCTGGTGCAAGCGTACAACCAATCTTACCATCGAAGCATTGGACGTGCCCCGCAAGACGTGACTCCGGACAACGAAGTGTTGGTGTTTGAGCGCCTGTTTGGTACGTCCCCGACGAGGGCTGTCCCCAAGAAAAGTGGAGAGTTGGCCGTAGGAGATTGGGTGCGCATTGGCAAAACCAAACGCACTTTCGACAAAGGTTAATTACCTAACTGGACGACCGAATTGTTTCGCGTCACTGGACGAGTGCATGGCCGTCATCCTGTCGTCTATAAATTGGAAGACATGAACGGAGAAGTGCTCAAAGGAACGTTTTATTTGCCCGAGTTACAACGTGTCACCAAAAAAGAAGACGACGTGTACGACATCGAAAGCATTCTCGAACGCAGAACCCCTAAAGTGGGCAAACGACGTGTCAAAGAAGTCAAAGTACGTTGGAAAGGATATCCACCCAGTTTTGATTCTTGGATCGACGCTTCGCAAGTCATCGACTATAAAAAGAAGTGATCATCATGCCTTTTCACACAGACGCAGCTACGTCGACCACTCCTCCTTCCCCTAGTTCTTCTGTGCAAGATTTACAAAAACAACCCTTGTGGGTGTGGTGTGGAGAACGTGTGCCTAAAACGCAAATCGTCTTTTTCTGCCAAATCTTCGTGGTGTATTGTGTCATCGGGGCAGCCATCACCAATTTGAGTTTGCAACAAGGAGACAAACAATTGTGGACCATTTTATTGAGCAGTTGCATCGGTTACCTGCTTCCTAATCCCTCCCTGAAATTCACCTCGAACGGGAACCACGGGAACCTTGTGTCCAGTGCCAGTGCCAGTCACCACTCCAACCACAACCAGAACCCCATTTTGGGCGGAGACACGCCTCTGACGTCCAGTAACCCCTCGGACAGCCACAGAACTCTGGAATTATGAGTCACCAAAACCAATTTTACTTAACCTTACCCAGTGACAGTTCCATGGAGGTGTTTCCCAAGAACACGTTGTGCTGTTACACGGCCAAATTACCTCAAGCCATCCCCTTAGATCACGAAGCCCATTGGGAAGTGGCTTTAGTAGAAATGATTCACCCGACCCAAGTCCTCAATGTCCTTCCCAATCAAAATTTTTTTGATGTGGAAGTTCATGACGAACAATTGCAACAGTGGATGGATAGCAATGTCAAATATGACAAGAAAACCCGTACACAAAAGTACACCACCTATCACTTGTTCATTTCCCCAGGCTATTATTTTAGTGGTCAACATTTGGTCAGCACCATAGCCTCCAGGTTTAATGCCGTGTTTCTGAAAGCTTTGGAGCATGTTAACAAAAGTGTCACCATGGAGTACCACAAAACAGCTCGTCGCTTCTTAATGAAATTTGAACGGAGTAAAATCCTGTCCATTTTATTTTGTCCTGAATTGTATGACATGTTGGGCGGAGACATGAACCTGAGAATGAGCATGATGAAGAAAAGCGAATTACCCATCGTTTACGACAACGAGTCTTTTAGCAAGTTATTTCGTGCCCCGGTAGAACTGAACCAAGGACTGAATTTGATGTTTGTGTACTCCGATGTGGTGGAGTATAACGTGGTGGGACACACCTCCGTACCGTTACTGCGTGTCATTCCTTTCAAAGTGGATTCTGCCACGAACACTGACGAGGAAGGTGGAAACACTTACCACGTCCACCGCGAATTTGTCCATCCTCACTATTTGCCTGTCAGTAAGTCGTATTTGGACACGGTCAACATTACTATAAAAGGAGATTTGGGACAAAATATTCCATTCACAAAAGGAAAAGTCACGGTGAAACTCCATTTTCGAAAACGGTTTTCTCACGATTCGTAAGTCATGTATCCAGTGTACCGAGGGGTTGCTCGACAGCGAGGACACGGCTTAGGAGATATGTTAAAATCGGCCTTTCGTTCGGTGGCCCCGGTGTTGAAACCGATGGTGACACGCGGATTGCACGCCTTGAAAGATGCGGCACTGACGCAAGGCAAAGAATTTCTCCAAAATGTCATCATCGACAAACAAAACCCTAAAGAAGCCTTCATGAGGGCAGGCAAAAATGTCTTGCTGCAAACGGGCAAAGACATTTTAGGCCAACGAGAAACACCTATAAATGCCCTGCACGCTACCGAGTCAGGCATTCAGCAAGGACAAGGCAGAAAGAGACGACGAAGAAAATACCCTTTCACCAGACTTCAAGCGAGAAAGGCCAAGAAAAGAAGAACCGTTCGAGACTTAGACGTTTTCGATTATTGAGAAAAGAGACAAAAAAATGATGCACCGAGAATCTTGCGCTTGTTCCAAGACGGAACTGGATCTGTTTGCCATGCCCCCCACGATGATGACGATGCAAGAATCCCAGTGGGTGGAATTTCACCCCGTCTCCTCACTGACCGATTCCGCTCCCATCGAGTTTGAAATCAAAGGACAGCCCGAAGATTACATCGATCTGAATAGCAGTTACTTGTACCTGAAAGTCAAAATTCTAGATAAGACTGGAGGTGCTATAGACGATGAAACAGTAGCTCCCGTCAACAATTTCATGCATTCCTTGTTCAGTGGAGTGGACTTGTACTTGAATAACAAACTGGTCAGTAGCAGCATGGATACTTACCCTTATCGTGCCTACCTGGAAAATCTCTTGACGTACGGAATAGATGCCAAGAACACTCATCTCAATGCCTGTGTGGTATGGGAAGCTGACGAACCTACCAAGTTTGAAATATTGGAAACTGATGAAAAGAAAGACAACAATGATGGATTTGTAGAACGAAGAAAGAGAATCACGGGAGCCGACACAAGTTTAGAACTGATGGATCGTTTGCATTTGGACATGTGGCTGCAAGAAAAGTATTTGCTGAACGGGGTGGATGTCCGCCTGAGACTGAATCGTAGCAGTGCCGCTTTCCATTTGATGGCTGATAGTGACGGTTACAAAACCAAAATCCTAGAAGCCAGACTCTACGTACGCCGTGTGGAAGTGTTACCTAAAGTGGGAAACGACATCAGTCAGACGTTGAGCAAAACGACTGCCAAGTATCCCATACGACGCGTGGAAGTGAAAACCTTCACCATTCCCAAGGGACAGCGATCCATGATCGAAGATCATCTGTTCCAAGGACAGTTACCCAAACGTTTGATCGTTGGTATCGTCGAGAATACAGCCTTCAACGGAGCTGCCGAAAAAAATCCTTTCTACTTTCAACACTTTGGCGTGTCCAAAATCGAAGTCAGTCGCGATGGCAAGACCTTGTGTACCCGACCTTTCGAACCTGACTTTACCAAGAAGAATTACTTGAGATCGTACTTGTCCCTGTACGAAGCCACCGGACAGTTAGGAACCAATACCAGTCACGGTATTACGTACGAGGATTATGCAGGAGGCTACGCTTTGTGGGCTTTCGATTTCACTCCAGACCAAGGCAGCGACGAGGGACATTTCCACCCTATAAAATCCGGCCAGATTCGTGTGGAAATTCAGTTTAAAGACCGAGACCCTGATGAAACGGTGAACGTCATCCTGTATGCAGAATTCGATAATACCATAGAAATCAACAGTTTGAGAGAAGTCATCCTAGATTACTAGAAACCATGGAAGACTGTTATCCCTCTTTACCTAGTGGAGAAACTTTAAAGATGGAATGTGAGGAGACTGTGGAAAAAATGTTGTGTTTTGAAAAAAATTGTTTGATGTTATGATGTTGGATTATTGTTAAAAATGTTAGAGTTGTTGTTTAGTGTTAAGTGATTTTTGAATAAAAAATGTTGTGTTTTGAAAAAAATTGTTTGATGTTATGATGTTGGATTATTGTTAAAAATGTTAGAGTTGTTGTTTAGTGTTAAGTGATTTTTGAATAAAAAATGTTGTGTTTTGAAAAAAAATGCCTTTGTGGTTTGTTTAGCTATAAGAATGTTGGATTGATGCTCTTTCATTTCTTGCTATCCCTCGCATGACACTCACTGAACGTTGCGGCTCGAAAACCGTGTGGGGGATGTTTTCCTTCACGTCCGCGCTTTGACTTTAAGAACCGGGGTTGTTTCCAGTCTAACCATCCATTGTCGACTCATCCTCCTAAGAAGATGTGTTCCAAACTAGCTAAACTCAACGAAGCCTACGTGAATTTGCATAGGGTCAGACACAGTCTGATACCGAAGCCAGAAGAAATAGAGAATGTGAGAATGTTAAAAATCACTGAAGACCTGATAGAAGAGCTCTTCAGAGAAGAAATGAACAGGGAGAAAGAAGAATGGACGGAGAAGTACAGACTTCAGAGACAGCAGCAACAGCAGCAACAACAACAACAGCAGCAGCAACCTGAAGCTGACAGAGGCTTTGTCGATTGTCGTATCGACACCAAAGAGTTCTTCTTCTCTTTTCGAAGAAGCAGACCTATCGCCAGAAAGTCTATCCTCAGAGGACATCGCATTCTTAGAAACTAAAAAAGAATGCCATAGCAAACAAAAAAACAGCCCTTTTCAGGGCTACCCAATACTCTAGAAAAGAAATAACAATCCATTTGCCAATGTGTGTAGGTAGAGTAGTGTGAAAATAAACACTAACTCTTTTTTAAAAAAATGTGAGGGTATGTGTTTGTGTGTTTGTGTTTGTAAGTGGTTAAGTAAGTTGGTATGGATAGTAGATTAAAATGATGTCTTTTTTTGGTGTTTGAGGTGTAAATTTGGGGTTAGATTGGATTGCTTTGAGTATGTGGATAGTCTATTGAAGTGATTTATAAAAAAAATTTTAAAATAGTGATGGGTAGCATAAAAAGTGAGTGAGTGTTTCTTTTAGGTCCGCGCGTTGTTGTTTTTTGGTCATGATGTAGGTAAGATCAATTTTATGTTTTTAGGGGGATGTTTTCCATCACGTCCGCGCTTTCACTATAAATTGAAACTCGTTGGGCAGTCTAGCTACCCTTGTTGATTGTTCAACACAAGAATGAATAGCAGAATAAGCAAACTTCTTGAACTCCAGATACATCTGGAATATGTCAGGCGCCTGTTAAATGAACTGGCCGCGGAGGCTATAGTAGAAGAGGAAAGAATGAAGAACGAAGAGGAGGAGAGAAGACAGAGGGAAGAGGAGGAAAAGAAACTAGAAGAGAGGATGTCGTACAATATTCCCGAGACAGAGGATTGGGGTGTTGAAGCGAATCATCCTCCCTCTGCGCTCCCCAGAAGAAAGGTGAAAGGAGACTGGGGAAGAAGATGCGTGTGTGGCGCCAGGCCAGGAAGGTACAACCATTAGATAGGTGCATCTGGAGTTATAAAAAAAACAGCCCTTTTAAGGGCTACCCAATACTCTAGAAAAGAAATAACGATCGATTTGCCAATGTGTGTGTGTGTGTGTGTGTGTGTGTGTGTGTGTGTGTGTGTGTGTGTGTAGGTAGAGTAGTGTGATTATAAACACTAACTCTTTTTTCATAGTGCGAGGGTATGTGTTTGTGTGTTTGTGTTTGTAACTGCTCACGTACGATTGTGTGGATAGTAGATTATGGATTTTGTTTATTGTTTCTTAGCGTATGTGGAGAGTATAGTTTGAGTTTTGTAACCGCTCACGTACGATTGTGTGGATAGCAGATTATGGATTTTGTTTATTGTTTCTTAGCGTATGTGTTTGTGTGTTTGTGTTTGTGTGTTTGTGTTTGTACCCGCTCACGTACGATTGTGTGGATAGTAGATTATGGGTTTGTTTATTGTTTCTTAGCGTATGTGGAGAGTATAGTTTGGGTTTTGTAACCGCTCACGTACGATTGTGTGGATAGTAGATTATGGATTTTGTTTATTGTTTCTTAGCGTATGTGTTTGTGTGTTTGTGTTTGTGTGTTTGTGTTTGTACCCGCTCACGTACGATTGTGTGGATAGTAGATTATGGGTTTGTTTATTGTTTCTTAGCGTATGTGGAGAGTATAGTTTGGGTTTTGTAACCGCTCACGTACGATTGTGTGGATAGTAGATTATGGATTTGTTTATTGTTTCTTAGCGTATGTGTTTGTGTGTTTGTGTTTGTGTGTTTGTGTTTGTGTTTGTACCCGCTCATTGAGTCATCCACCCTTGTGTCTTCCATGATGTTTAGGACGGACATGCTCATGTATGTCCGATCCAAGTGGACCGTTGTCCACAGGACAAACACCAGCCTGTGGATACGTAGGATCTACGTTGAAAGACAAGGATGCCTGAAAAGAGTGCTGATTTACGGACCAACAGTGAGACGTAGCCTAAGGACAAGAAGAAGACCAATGCGGTACCCTTTATGTTAATGAATACATTAACATAAACTCAAAGGCCCTTTTCAGGGCCAGCCATATTTCTCGAAAAGAGATAGCCTTTCCATTGCCTACCCCTTTTTAAAAAAAAATTTTTAAAAAAAAAAAATCCCATATTCAATTCCCCTTTGTCCCTAAACAACCCCCAAACTCTATTCCCCATGTTAAATTCCCCTTGTACGTATATCGGCCCACAATTTTTTTCCCATGTTAATTCCCCTTGTACGTATATTAACCCACGATTTTTCGCCATGTTAAATTTCCATTGTACGTATATTCGCCCAGGGGTCTCCGTAATGCTAATTTCCATTGTACGTATAGTGGCCCACTTAACTACTTTAGTAGATGCCCACGGGTGTAGACTAAACCAGACTAAATTAGTAGATACTCATGGGTGTGAACTAAATTAGTAGATGCTCATGGGTGTAGACTAAATTATTTCATGCCCATGGATGTAGACTAAATTATTAGATGCTCATGGGTGTAGACTAAATTATTTCATGCCCATGGATGTAGACTAAATTATTAGATGCTCATGGGTGTAGACTAAATTAGTAGATGCGCACGGATGTAAACTAAATTAGTAGATGCTCATGGGTGTAGACTAAATTAGTAGATGCCCTTGGATATAGACCAAATTAGGAGATACTCATGGGTGTAGACTAAATTAGTAGATGCCCATGGGTGTAGACTAAATTATTAGATGCCCTTGGGTGTATACTCAATTAGTAGTAGTACCATATAGTTCAAGTCTATCAAAGGCAGTGCGGCCCATGAATTTGTTTTGTACTATAGATCAGGCAATTGTCCATCGGTAAGTTTTTCAAAAGGGCCCAAATATCTTAGCTACGCCACTGTACATGCTATTAAAGGTATGGAGTGGACAAGTGGACTGTGTTATTACATGATTTTGAAGGTTCGGTGTGGACAAGTGGACTGTTTTATTACATGCTATTGAAGGTATGGAGTAGAGAAGTGGACTGTGTTATTCCGTGATTTTGACGGTTAGTAATGGACAAGCGGACTGTGGTAATATATGATATTAAAGGCACAACGTGGACAATTGGACCGTGTAAGTGCATGGTACTAAACGTACGGTCTAATCTAATGAACTTTGTATGCGCATGAAGGAACAGACTCTACTCTTTTAGTGCTTGATACGATTTAAGGGCTTGACATTGCATTAAAGCTCAGGTCTGTCCGGTATTTCATCATCGTGACTATTGGAGGGGAAAGGTGACGTTGATGACATGCTAAAGAATGACCGTGAAGTTTAGGCAGTAAAAAGTATAGACAGGTAATCAACTGTAATAATGCATGCATGCAGTCTTTAGGTTAACCACAATATAGACTGGTAACCAGTAATGTGTTACTCATGCCAATCGGAATGATCTCTGCTTTTTTGTCATGTCAAAAAGGAAAACACGGATGTAATTTGTTGTCATTAAGAACTATATTCCGAACTACTTGGAACAATATCGTAGCGGAAGGAGACATGTCACGATTAGAACAATCTCGGGCTTCGCTCTCGTAACACATGTGGTGTACTCCGACAGAGGCGAATTATCAAACACATTTAAATGATATGTATCCCTACAACTACTTCCGAGTTTATTTCACGACCTGAAAGAAATGGCTTAGCAATGTTCCAATCGAATTCAAGAAAGCAGTTTTCAGGTTGACCACATAAGCTGTGCACGACTTACAAATCAAACATGATTCTCCGGACACCATATTGGTCTTTATTTAAAATATATTTGCCTAACAATGTGAAATTGTCGGATGAAATATCATGGGTACCAAATAAAGATATAATTTTCTCAGCGTCACTTCCATTTTATCTTTTTTTCAATCGCATTCAGCAAATATATCTCAACTTATTACAGTTTCTTGATAACAACTGGTGAACATTAACTTTAAAATATCGTTTAGAGACTAATTGTATGATGCTAACCACGTGACCCACTGAAGAAAAGTATATTGTGTAATCATATTTGACATATTCAAAAGTATTCTGACATATTCAAATAATCTGACATTTTCAAGAAATCTGACATGTTTAAATACTCTGACATATTCCAGTAATCTGACATTCAGACAATCTGATATATTCAAGAAATCTGACACATTCAAGTAATCTTTCGTATTCAAACTACCTGAAATATTCAGACCATCTGTCATATTCAAGTAATGTTTCGTATTCAAACTATCTGAAATATTCAGACCATCTGTCATATTCAAGTAATCTGACGTATTCAAACTATCTGATATATTCAAATTATCTGACATATTCAAACCATCTGACAGATTCAAATAATCTGATGTATTCAAGTTATCTGATATATTCAATTAATATGACATATACAGACCATCTGACATATTCCAATAATCTGACGTATTCAAGCTATCTGATATATTCAGTTAATATGACATATTCAGGGTATCTGACATATTCCAATAATCTGACGTATTCAAACTATCTGATATATTTAAATTATCTGACATATTCAAACTATCTGACAGATTCAAATAATCTGACGAATTCAAGCTCTCTGATATATTCAATTAATATGAAGTATTCAGGGTATCTGACATATTCCAATAATCTGACGTATTCAAGCTACTGATATATTCAATTAATATGACATATACAAACCATCGGACACATTCAAACCATCTGACACATTCCGATAATCTGACGTATTTAAGCTATCTGATATATTCAATTAATATGACATATTCAAATAATCTGATATATTAAGACCATCTGACATATTCCAATAATCTGACGTATTCAAGCTATCTGATATATTCAATTAATATTACATACTTCAATAATCTGACATATTCAGACCATCTGACATATTCCTATAATCTGAAATATTCAGGGTATCTGATATATTATATAACATTCTCAAAGTATCTAAGGCAATAGTGTCTCTATGCCACTACAGTAACTCGAATGCCTTATTTACTGGCAACCATCATGAGGTTTATTTGTATCTGAATTTGTAAGTGTATACTTTGAATTCTCTCTCTCTCTCTCTCTCTCTCTCTCTCATAGACGACAGCTACTATGATTAGCTGTTGCTTTAAGAAAGACACCGCGTGCTTCATGGTTCTTTAAAGCCACAAAACGTGTTTGGTGCAAATCGTCAGGATGCTTGCTTCCCATATGTTTCTAATTGGGCTGCAGCCGGCAAAACTGATAAATTCGGACGTTTTCTGGACTAGATCTCTTTCGTGACGAATAATTGTCTCTCACGGGGATTTATAAACATTTAACACGCCTAATTTCTCAGGAAATCGATAAGAACGATTCCTTTTGGGCTACATACAACAATAAATAAGAAATTATTTGCTCCACGACATGATAACATTATCTCTTCAGCCATCATTTCTATTGTTACCATTGCGTGTCTGCAATATTGAATCAGACAACCGGCAGCCGTGCGGGGAATTAGGATATAGTTTATTTTACACCGAATGAACGACGAAACACTAAACTATCGGAATTGAATATAAACATGTGGACTAACTAGCAAATGTCGCATGAAAGACCCGTGTAACCCATCTCGTTATGGGTGTTGCTCGTATCGCATAATACATACAAGTAATCCATCTTGTAAAGAGGCATGCACGAAAGAAGCTTGGTCTATATTCTCGTCAGTCTCGATATCTATTTCTGTTTATTCGTATAGATGCATATTGTATATGTAGAATTGCGTATTTCTGCGACTTTATTTTCCAGCAGCAACTGTTTCAGTGTTGTATGTTTTTGTGCCCCTGGAAAGCGCTTTCGTAAGTTTAATCAAAGACATCCATAGGTCACAAAAACAGTAAAGATAGTTTAACACTAGTGTTACTAATATATATTAGTAAATATATACTAATATATATAATAGTAAACCTAGTAAAAGAAAAGCAAAACCTACAAGGTAATACAATTCAGCAAACAAACTTAATTCTCCATGATACGAAGTGAAAAGTTAAGAGGAATTTACAGTATTCTGAATTAATTATCAATAATCTAAAATGTTCTTTGACATCTCTTTAGTATAGACTGTTCCGAATGAAGTCCATTTCTGAATGGGCTGATGTACCAGTAGTCTTGAATGTTCTGATGTACCAATATTCTTGTTGTATCACAATAATATAATCCAGAATGTCTTTGAATTCACAATCATCCTAAAACATTTTTTTGCCAAAATGTCACTGAGAACTTTGTAATTCCAATGAATAATCAAAATAAACACGTCCTCCCAAATTATATCTGAACACAGCTACAAGTCATTCCACAGAATATCTTGTGTTTAAATAAGAAATAATAATTTTGATGACAACAACCTTATATTTAAAAAAAAAAACTAAGACACACTAGATGGCTAGGGTGTGTGTCAGTTGTCTCTAACATTCGCAAGCAAGTTCGCTTCTAAAACAATCTAAATTTTGTAAATAAGGCTAGGTCTTTAACTTAAATATCAATAAATTACTTATTTATAACTTACAAACAAGAAACAATCAGGTAGACAATATAATTTTAAAAGGAAAACAAAGGCTCTGAACGCGCATCTAAGTAAACATATTGTTTCTAAATGACTATATTCAAGTATAATCATGGACAAAAGTTGGTTGTGTAATATGTTGTTTACAAATGACCCTTACAATCTACAATCATGGATAATAGTTAAACACACATTAGATATATACATAGCACTAGCTTTTGCAGTATGTGAAGGACCACTATAATCTCTATGTATCCATTAGAACATAACAGACTGTTTAGTTACCATTAGTCCAAGTTTCCTGTTTTATAATTCACCGCTGAATAATATAGACTTTTAGTTTGGATTTTGCAAGACAGGGAGATGTGTGTAGAAATAATGGGTAGAAGACGTTCGTCACTGAAGTAAGTTTCTACTTCATTATTTTTATGACTTAACTTCCATTGCGGACTTAAAGACGAATTGTTTTGCTGGAATAGTAATCCAACGTCATTTTGATGCATATCTGAATAAAATTAAGCGTGATGTTGTCTCCTGGCTGTCTCTTTCGTGGCCTGCATCTTTAAACTCAGTATATATATATTTGTCGTTCTTTTTATATATCTGTATTGTATCATTCGTTAAACACTTTGTTTACCGTTAGTTTCTCTTTGTTTATACCCTTGTCCATTTTGTCTGCCTGTATGACATCTTGCGAGACATAACGTCTGTATTTTAATTTGTTTGATAGTTTGTCTGCCTGTTTGCTTTTTTGCATGGCACCATACCTACATTTCCAATTATTTGACGGATATATTACCATTACGTCTAGATTCTTGAATATATTGTTTTATTTATATTGATTCATACTATTCCCTCGGTTCCTATTGATTTCGACGTTTCAAAACAGGCTGCAAAAAAATAATTGAAGGGTAATAAATAACATAAGCAACCAGAAGTAACGGAAAGATCTGACGTCTCTCATTTCCGTTTTCCTGATTAACTCGATATAAAGAAAATTCCATATTACCGTAAATACTATGAATGACAGACAGAAGATGTATCGTAGACTGCGCTTCGTCTCACATCGAAATAGTGTTGCTTTTTTAGACAGGCCTCCGAAAATATAAAATCTTTCAATTGATAAAAAGTACGAAATGCCTACGGCAGTATTTTTTTAAAATAATTTTGCAATATATTATATTTGTTTATAGAACCATGAAATTTAAAGTATAGTAAAAATAATTCGATCAATGCTTTCTTGAAAAGTTGCAAGGGTTTGGATGATACAGATTTATGGACGGTGTCTATATTTATTTTCTTCCTGAATGAGACTACGGTATAATGAAGACAGCCACGAATATCAGTGGATATTTGCTTCCCTACGGTAGAACTAACAAGGCAGAATAGTCTTCCCTAGAGAGTATTGCTTGCATCGTTTTTAAAATCCAGCGAGTATAATAACTCGGATTAAATAATTTCTTCAGCTGCAAAATGCTTACTGCCTGAGAAGAGAGAGATGGGGACGGAAATTTACAGTTGCATGAAATCTCCATTTTTAATTGGGCAGAAAATTTCTCAAAATATGAACTGCAGATAGTGCATGACTTTGACCAGTGTGAGAAATAAATTTTATTTAGTGCATACCAGGCGCTTACTTCCTGTAATATATTCGATCCCCATTCTCTGTGTCAGGTGATTCTTCGTTTTCACGGTGGCATTTCGCAATAAAAGCTGATTAAAGCTTGCAGTACATCACATAGCTATTAAAGTGGTGCATATTTTTATTTTATTCATCCCCGGAAAAAATCACAACGTGAAAACAAAATTATCTAAGGTATACAATTTTGCTTGTTTAACTCTGCCGTAGGTACGCAAAGGTGTTGGATATCCTTGGTTTCATTATATATTAGGTAACCATTCATCTCAACAAAATGAAGACTCTATCTAAAGCGTGTGTTTGCAGCTCAGTTTTCGTCTCCGTGAGCATTTTTCAAAAAGGGTTTTCTAAAAAGTAACGTTCAGAAAGAAATCCTGGTGAGTGGCAGTAATCGATAATTTCAATCATTTCTAAAAGCAGTTAATGACGGGATTACATACCTGTAGAAGAAATATATTTTAAATATTAATCAAGGATGCAAGTAACGTCATGAATATGTTATATTATGTTTGCAATCAAGCGTGTGCATCTGTTCTGGTATCAGAGAAACGTTGTCAATATGAACAATGCTTTATTTTGACCAATAATGTCATCACATCTAAAATCATTTGTCTTCAGAGATAGAGCCCAGTGTACAATATTTGTCTGTAACCATGAAACAGCTGAGCAGCACATTATATGGTAATATTCGAGTCGAGAGAGACAGAAATGAGTCAAGAGAAGCAACGGTTAACTTGCACGTAATACTTTATATATTGTAGGGTAATTCTCTACGTACCGAACAGTACAGAATGCATATAACGTTCTCGTCTGATGTCAGTCACGGGCCTGTATGCCTTCTTCTCTTGAAATTGCTCTCTCTCTCTCTCTCTCTCTCTCTCTCTCTCTCTCTATATATATATATATATATATATATATATATATATATATATATATATATATATATATATATATATATAACATAAACATTCTGCACTGTTCGTAGTCAGCTTATTACATATATATATATATATATATATATATATATATATATATATATATATATATATATATATATAACTCGTATACTCCACGCCCGTATGATTTTCTCTGTGGCACCTACTATATTCATTTCACGCCCGTATAATTTGCTCTTTGGCAGCTCGTATACGCCCTTCGCACCCTTATGATTTGCTATGTGAGACACCATATACTCGCTTCACGCCAGTATGATTTGCTGTAGCAACTCGTATACACTTCACGCTGATATGATTTGCTCAAAGACAGCTTGTATATCCCTTCACGCTCGTATTATTTGCTCTTTGGAATCTCGTATAGCCCCTTCACATCCTTAAGATTTGCTCTGTGACACCTCGTACATTCCCTTCATGTCCTCGTGATTTGCTCTTTGGCAACTTGTATACCCCATTCATACCCCTACGAATTGCTGTTTGGCATCTCGTATACACTTCACGCCCGTATGATTTGCGCTGTGGCAATTCGTATACCCCCTTCACGCCCTCATGATTTACTCTTTGGCAGCTTGTATACCCTATTTACACTCGTATGATTTGCCCTGTGTCAACTCGTGTACCCCCTTCACACCCTTATGATTTGCTCTGTGACAACTCGCATACCCCCTTCACGCCCTTATGATTTGCTCTGTGACAACTTATATACTGCCCTCAGATCCATACGATTACTCGCTGGTAACTTCTATACGCCCTTCACGCCATGATGACTTGCCCCGTGGCAACTCGTATTGTCCGAAATAAATAGTTTCTAAACATTCAAATCATGAGAGGCCTGTCGGTACGGTTCTTGCTGATGATGCTGGCTCCACCATTCCAAAAACTAATCAAATAAAACAAAAATAAATCAGTAAATCTGATTCTATCAGTTCTTTGGCCACATATGATCAGGAAATAAACTAAATCCTGCCCCTAGTTAGGATAAAAACAAAGCAGTACCAGTCTACAGAAATATAAGCGTAGTCCGTATAAACCCAAATTTTGCATGATTTATTTAAATATTAAGTTTTCAGTCGATATGATAATTATAACAGAGTTTAAACAGGGTACAAAATGGTGTGGTATAAATGTTCAAACAGCTGTCAACTTTGAAGCTACACGAAGTACAAAATGATATGGTGTAAATGTTAAAGTCCCTGTCAAAGACGGAAAAAGGGGCACTTATATCTTAGCGCCTGCTAATGTATGTGTTACCAAATGAGGGCCTAATATAAAACTTCTTTATCAAAATTGGGACTTTGAAATATAAACAATATTTTAAAGTTAATTGTAATGTTCTTGCTTTAATATGTAACGGTCTCTATATATGCTCTTTAGTGCGTTTTCTAATGTGTTTGTTAATGATTAGGCATTGTTTTATGAACGATTTCTAACCAAGCAATCAAGTCCTAAAGCGGCTTGGCAAAACTGTCAATTCACGAATGAAATATTGCACTTGCCAACGGGCATACAAAATTCCAAACCTTCCACCCAGTCTTGGAATTGATAATCCAGGTGCAATCGTAAAAATGGCAATAAAAATGATCATCGACGGATAATAAGTAATACAGATTCTGCTAATAAAAGGCCACTGTTTCAATTTTTGACATAAATATTCACTGTTCCGTATTACTCATATATATTAACTGTTTTAGCAATGGTCATAAATATTGATTCTTTCAATCGTTTCCAGTACTATTCATGGAGTCAATCAACACAGCCACAACGTGAAAAATAGAGTCCTGTTTTAAGTCATATCATGTCTTTCAGATGTCAGTGAAAATGAAGATAACTCCATGTGTGTGCTCACATCGTGTGATGAATTAAATGTATGTGTCTAACTATGATCTAAAACAGTATTCAGTGCCTGAGTTTATGTGTATGACTATGGTCTACAACACAATTCCGTGTCTGTGTTTTTGTGTACGACCACAATCATCCACGCAATTCAGTGTCTGTGATTTTGTGTACGACCACAATCATCCACACAATTCAGTGTCTGAGTTTATATGTATGTCTATGGTCTACAACACAATTCCGTGTCTGTGTTTTAGTGTACGACCACAATCATCCACACAATTCAGTGTATGAGTTTATGTGTATGCCTATGATCTACAACACAATTCAGGTGCAGGTATATTAGGACAGTGTAATTTGTCATAGAATAAAAACCAATTAGTGTGATTGTGTTGAAGACAAGCACATATTTAAGAGAGGAATATTTATATTTATAGCACATCATCTCTTTTTTCAAATCCAAACCATTGCTGTTTATTTATAAACATTATATATGTCATATTTATATTGATGGATAGATTTTGTTCGTAAAAATGCACTGTTATTATTTTCAAGTATTCTAGCATGTACATATATAATCAGTGTTTGGGTTTGGACCGAGACAAGAAAATCCCAGTGAAGTGGTTACATTATTAGTCTCCCCACGATAACGTAAACGCGCGACTGGGATTTACTTGCCTCGGTCCAAACCCCAACGTAGATTATTTTCCTCACCCAATAGTTTCCTTTAAAGTAAAAAGAACTCTTCACTATTGTAATATGGTTCACGTCCCAATGTTTACATGCGGCTCATTAATACAGATATGTTAATGAAGTCTGTGGTGTAACCGTTGCATCAGATGTACACAGTTTATACGAGTGAGCAAAGAAAAATAACATCAAACGTCGCATAGTAGTGAAGTATTATCACATTTAGTATATGGATGTTATATGAAAATAACAATAAATAATTAATATTTATTGCAAGAAAGTGTTTCATTTTCATAAGTTCCAATTTTGGAAAGTTTTATCGTATATAATGAAACGATACTGATTACACATCCCTACTGTAGTTATATTTAGTACACGCTGTAACAAAGAGTAATATCTTGCATTAGATTATTCATGGGTAATTAGAGATCTGAGTCACTATCGTATATAACTATTCTTTTTTTTGGATGAGGTGAAACTGTTTTGTGACATACTTGTGATGTAATTAACATTGATTGTACAATTATCCCCGTGTATGAAAGACCCTCCAAATACAGATCCTAGCGGATAACAATGTGCTGGAGTTTCAAATTCATGGTTTCTATGAAAATTACTTTTTATGTCTTGAATAAATGGCAAGTGCTACCGTGAAATTTGCTTATGAATTAAAGTGTGGGTGAATAATTGATTTCTTCTGGCTGGTACGTGTATTCGTTTTCATTAAATATTGCAGGTATATGTTTGATTCAACTGGCATAACACATTTCTGGCTGCTACTAAGTTTTCTGCAGTTGTTGAGAGTTACGATTTTTGAGGCCGGTAATGTTTATAGCCTGAGTGTCCCTTGATTAATAGAATCTTTGTTGTGATTTAAGTCCAAGACAAGGGAATTCGAATTAAGGAGTTATATTATTTGTCTCTCCACGAGGCTGTGAAAAGTGTAGGTCTAGAGCATGGATGTGTGCTTTCTGTCATAGTTCATTCCACACAGCACTGAGAATTTTATCCTTCTGTAGCACAGTCAATTTTCAGGTCATCGCCATTAAATTTAGCTCTTTAGCTACATTTAATGACGCTGACTTGAAAATGCACTGAGTTAGGCCTTCATATAGGATAAAACTGACCATGCTATTTTAAACGAACTAGCACAATACCAAATAGCTTGACATCGTGTGCACACGTGTCTCTCTCGAAATGTTTTGTATGGTGATTTCTTAAAGATGGATTGACCTTAAGTTACTATGTTTTGTTTTGGTTATATATGTGTTTTTGCTGTTTGTTTGTTTCTAGAACAACTACGTCAGGCACAGCAGAAGACAGCAAGGTTTTCTTTTTTTTTAAACGTAGTTCTGAGCGCGTGGACACCCTGACTGAGACGACTAGTCTGGGATGACTCGACTGAGATAAGACAAATAAGGTTAGCAATATTGTCCAACCACTGTATGAATAAATGTAGACCTCGTATGAGATACATTATAACTCACCACATTGCTGACAGCTCTTCTTCTCCAATCTCCTGCCACCAGTCACTAGGTTGACCATTTTCTCACTTCGTTGCTGATGCATTTTCCATCTCCCATCTCCATCTTCAAGCCACTAGGTTGGCTGTTTTCCTCATCCGATTCCTGCATCTTTGCCTGCATTTCAAATGCTATGCTTTGTCTCACAAGTCAACTACTTCGAAGATTGACCTGAAATAAGTGAAATGTACCATTATACAGACACACAAAGGGACGTAACAATGAGTCTGAAGATTAGGTGATTAAACACACGATCATAAACTCAAGACATAAGTTACACATGTAAATAAAAATCTAATCATTTGGCAGCAGAAGCAAAATTCTAGTTCAGTTAAAGCAAATTTTACTATAGTCATTATTTTTTTACACAATGCAAATACTGCCATTGGATCAACGTGGGTTTAATCTGACTGCCTTGGCATTAACTAACAAAACTTGTATTGCTGTGCCTTAACATTCGAAATCACATCAAACCATTGTTATGTCATATCCACATTCTAAGGTAGATTTGTGAATAGCAGATAAATCGGAATACGTTAACAGTACATGTATAGTACTAATACTAACGTGCATCGTATATTAAAAGTTTTGATTTTGGAACTATCCATTCGTACATAGAACAGTGAGTGGTTGGTGAAATTGAAAAGGTCAATAAATTAAAACATGTTTTGGTTTATTTTATATATCCAGGTTGCTTGCAGTAGAGGAACTTCATTTGGTCCACTCCGTCCACCTTACTATAGATGTGGAAAAAGGAAAATTGTGAAAGAGAAGAAAAGAAAACATCACGAAAAAATTAAATGCATTTGGTATATTTGTATGTTTATGAAGCTTACGGAAAAAAGTACAGACCATTAGAGCAGTTATTGTTTTACACATGTTTTAACGCTTTTGAACTTTATCTGTGTTAGCAAAATCCTTGCTAGCATAATTTAAAAAACTGTGAGGTTAAAAAAATTAAATTCAAAAGGCGTGTTTTAGGACTTGAATATATGTTCAGGCAAAAAACATCAGTTTCTCCATGTTTGAAAGCTTTCTGTTTTAATTTGTGCATTTAATTTTATTTGTTAACCTTGTTCTGTTGTTTTTGTTTGTTGTTGTTTTCTTTCCGGTTTTGTTCTGTCTTGTTTTGTGTTTTTACTTTTTTCTATCTGATAAAAACAATCTTCGCACGCTTAATCAAATTCCACTCAGGATATAAAATATAGTCCAAGATGGCTTCAAGTAGAGAAACAACATGTGGTATGCATATTTGTATTCAAATGTAGATGAAATAAACAAATCATAAGGAATGACATAATATCTGTCAGTTTTCTAAAACACGTTTTACCTGTTTGGGTTTGAGGTTCAAACAAAATCTCTTATTGGCACGATTAAGCGAATAAAAAAAAGAGGAATGTTAGATTAATATAGTTTGAAATATACGTTTACTTCTACATTTAGATGAATGATACGTTTCAGGATATTTTAGTAGTTTGTCGATCGTTATATAACACATTTTTTCGTCATTTATTTAGGTCGGAAATTTGTGAAGAAAAGATTGCTTGTACAATTAAGCAAAATCAAAGTAAAGTAGACCAATGCCTCTTTGCATGCATATGGTGAAGACCTGGTTGCATTTTCATGCTTTTTATAGCAATTTTTGAAGTTTGTTTTCAAACTTGCTTTGCTTATAGACCTATATTTTTAGATCTGTGACGAATACATGCTCTTTTTATAAACATAAACCGAGTGTTGTTTTAGATTAAAATATTCCCAGTTGTCATCTAAGAATACAATGTGTTCACACATTATAAATCTTTCTAATGGAATACATTCCATATTTCCAATGAAATATATCAAACATTAATCACAGTGTTTTGTTTCAAAATCATCAGAGTTAGTGCCCTATGTACCTATTAAGTTTGACATCTGCTTTGGTACTGAAAATTATCAAATCGGAAATAGTTCATTTTACCAGAAATCTAACTTACGAATGATAGCGTTTTATCCATGGTTGTTATTTATTCACTCCTAAGATAATCCATTTTCTATTACATGCCCCTCGCACATGACATTTTCCATCTAATTGGAGGCAGATATGATATATGATCTAACGTTAATTGTTTCTTGTACACGACCTGACAATCTGCACTGGGATAATTATGACATATTCAGTTCGGTACTCGGACAACATTATATACGATTGGTGAATATATTTCATGCAATATCAAACAATGAAACGGTAATAGTCCCTAATTATGACATTTTCCACAATATTTATGAAGGTCAAAAATTGTCAGTGGTTATGCAATTCGCGTGTCAGAATTTTCCTTAATTGATAATACATTGATCATACATTATGATAGACGTATGATATATCGAATAAGCGAAGAGAGTAGTGCACTTATAAATAAATCTCCAACCTGAAATAAACGATTCATTGGCCAAAAAACTAAGATTGTAAATTCAGTCGAAGGCCGTACGAGTTGTGATAGATAACTGAATAATAAAGTGTACCTTCCAAAATACTATTTAAGGTGCAAAAAAAGCTTATATAGTCGCAATTAGGAATTAAGTTCTGATTTAGATCTATGGTTGTAAAATATGCTTTACTGAATTTCTTAAAATATAAGTAAAAATTAAAGATATTGGGGATCTGCCTAGACCGATCTATTTTTCCGCGTCCTTTGCCTGTAGCAAGGGTTGAATGTTTGTAATTATTCTTCATGTGATATTCAACTTCTCGTTTGCTTTTGAATGAAAGCGGCCGAGAACCAGTCAAGTTAAAACTGTGATAAACGACGAAACTAGAACAAAGTCATTGGGGGGTTTTATTGGGGGGGGGGGGTATTTCTCTTACAGCTGAACTCTTAGTTCCAGTTTTACAAAGTATTATTAAATTTCCCCTATAGTTGATAACTTTTAATATCGCTTTATTTGCTTGGTTTGCAAAAGTGTGCAATTTATTTTTCAAACTAAGATCAGGGATTAAGATCCGGTCGTAATGACGTTAAATTCTTCGGATTAGAATACTCCTTTAACCTAGAGGAAAGGGGGGAAATTTCCTCGACTCGAAACTTTTGTTCAGAATTTTGAAATCTTTGTACGTGTTTAGTTACCAAAATAAAAAAGATTTTGTCTCCTTTCCACTATCTCTAAATTAGTGCTTGTCACTGAAGTATAGTGCGCATGATAATTTGAAAACCAAGTGGACTCCATGGAAATATTGTGGAATTGATTTGAACTTGAATCCGGGACCAGAACATTATGGGAGGGCAACTTGTAACTGTTGACAATTTGTGTTATAATTTCGTGACATCGTCTTGGAGAAATGAACACGAAACATACTGATAGGCAATGCAGGTGCTGGCAATCATTGTGAAGTGTTGTATAATTAGTTACGGCTTCACATAATTATACAATTTTCAGAAGGAAGAAAAAACCTATCTATGTTTATTAGGTATGGATCCTCCCGAACCACTTCTCAAACACAAGAGTTAAAATCCCCAAATACGGTTCGGAAACTTTTATAACAAATTTGAAGAATGGTTATCGTTGCACGAATTTCCAATCAAGGCATTACATATATGCATACAGAACTGTATACGAAATCATCTGTCTCCCTTAAGCTTACTGTACTTAAAGGGATTCTTTCTACACAAAAATAATTAATTGAAAGAGAATGTGTCAACAATATTTACGAATTTAATCGTTGTAAATACATTAAAATTGAATCAGTTCATCAATATATAATTAAATTTGCATATCAAAACATTTTGGACTATCGTAGGTACTTTACAAATCATCCTGCTTTCATATTGGTGTCTTTTTTACATGTTTAGACTTGAATAAACAGTAACACAGGAAAGAGTGAAAACAACAAGCTTTGAAAATTTAAACAAATAATTTATTTCCCTAGAAAAATATTGTAAAAAGAAGAAAAAAATAAGAACTTACGGTCTTAATAAACAAATCCAAAAATAATCCAAGAATAATCTACGAATTAAATTTTAGAAGTCCTAATAATGAAATGTTCTAATGAATTCAAATTTGAGTCCCGACGAAGATTCGAAGATGGAAGGCGATGACGTATACTGTATCCTTTGTGGTGTTGAAATGTCTGCAGTCCTCTGTTATTTATAAACGATCATCCAGTGTTTGAATTAATAAAATGTCTTTGTCCAAGAATTCTTTATGATCACTCATATATTTCCAGGAAAAAGAATGAATCCTTTTGAATCGAAATAATTCGAATAAACATTAAAATAACTCCAAACTAGCACAACAAATGAACATCTTTATGTCATAGTTTTGTTAAGCCCAGACAGAGAAAAATCTATATAAACAATGATTATACAGTAACTGGAAACGCAAAACAAATTTCCGGATGAGGGTCAACTTTCCAGAACCTTCGAAAACTATTTACATACACTCGCATGTAGTATCAGTATTACCTTAACGAAACCGACTCAAAATACTAAGAATAGGATAAAAATAAAAAGTTGTTTACTTGTCTCAGTGATTTCTGAAATCAAGGTCGGGAACTATGTTATCTTTAGGTGTTTACAACTGAAGAGTCAAGGTGAACTATTTTCTGAAATAAATAGCGAGTAACTAGTAAACAAAACTACATTATTTTAACATATAATGAAATTAAAAATAAAAAGATTTTAAAACTTACAAACAATTAAATTAAATCAAATGTAAATTAAATGAAATATACGTAACATGTGGTAAAGTGTTCATCAAATAAGCCTCAAAAGTTCATAAATGTTTAAAACGAACACAAAAATACCTATAATGGTCTGATAAGGAAATCTGAAATATGGATACAAATAGACCTACTTTATTTATCTACATTGCATGGTCCTTTTGCAATTTTGCAAGCAAGTTTCTCTGAACAGACACACAAAATGAGGAACATACATGAGAAAATCAGTACGCCTTCCTCTGCTAGCAGTGGGGTCATAAAATACACATTATACCCTACACATACACATTTGTATGAAGGAGACAACAATGTGAAGTTCACGTGTTAACATGTTGTCTTGGTATGAACATCTGTCCCGTCGAGGCAACAAGGTGAAGTTCTCATGTTATCCTTCTGTATTGGTATGAACATCTGTGTGAAGAAGGAAACTCGTTTCCCATTCACATGTTATCATGATGTCTTGGTATGAACATCTGCTTCATCGAGGCAACAAGGTGAAGTTTTCATGTTTTCCTGATGTCTTGGTTTGAAAATTTGTCTAAAGGAAACAAGGTGCAGTTCTCGTGTTATCGTGATGTCTTGGTATAAACATATGTTTGAAGAAGACAACAAGGTGGAGTACACTTGTTATCCTGTTGTTTTGTCACTACGTTTGTTTGAAGAAGACTACATGGTAAAACTCACATGCAATTCTGTGTTTTGACATGAATATTTGTCTGAAGGTCATAACATTATAGCGTTCACAGGTTATCCAGCTGTCATGGCGTCATCAATTCCAATAACAAAAAATTGTCATGGATATGTTTAGTGTCGTTTTGAAAAGTGTCTTATGTTCTTAGGATAATATGTTAACATATCTCGAGCAATAGTCTTTGTGCTTACACAAAAGTGATCGGAACATTCCCCAAGTCACATTAATTTAGTTTGAACGCATAGGAAAATAACTAAGAATTATATTCCCTTGCACAGACATCTCTCAGACTGGGGATTATTTATAGATTTGTTGTCTGAAAAATAGTCTTTTATCGTACAATCTCGACCATTAAAATGAATAAGGAAACAAATGCATTATTTAAATAATGCTTGAGGGAAGTAGCTCACATGTCTTCACTACCTTCATTTTATGTGCCTGTCAAAAGAGTTAAAAGTTCATTTTATGTCGTCTATGTGGAACACTGTTAATGTTCATGAAAATTAATTTTAATAATTTTCTTAATAGTTAACAAGTAAATATGGAATGGAACTTTCTCATTCATTATAGTTATCTCAAAACGTGTATAATTGTCTACTAACAGAAAACAAGTCTAGCGTATTAAACCTACTAAATCATGCCTTCACAACGTCTTGGTTGCTTCAATAGTCATGACAGGCTTTATCAGTCTAATAATACAATCGTGTAATGAACTGGAAACGAAGCAAAGAAAACAGATCTAGAGATAATCACCTGATTACCAAATCGATTAACCCGATTAACAAATCCATTACCAGCTTGATATAAAGCATCAGTATTAATGTCTGATAACGCAGTTAAAAGGAAATTATTAATATTTTTTTAAAAATATTAAGTAATTTCTGAAAAATAGTACAACATATAGTATTTGATGCTGACTATTTCTGTTTGAGTTTTCCATTACATGTTTGTCTAAAACGTTTGATGTTTGTGCTAACTGTGAATAGCCTACGACCCGTTTCGTGAAACAGAAAGGATATTTATTTCTTAGAAATAAAATATCATTCTTTTGCAATAGAAAAAGTTATTTATAAAATCAGAGTGATTGATACAAAATCTGAATTTATATATTTTGAATGGATAATGATATTAAAAGCACAATATACAAATTAGGATATATAAAATAATATTGATACCATGTCCTAATAAAATATGATACCGATGCATGTGTTCAAAATCATTACCTAAAAGGAAAAATAAGAAGCTAAAGGAGATGGAACTGTCGTTAATTACCAGACTTTAGCGTATATTCATGAGCATGCAAGAAATACGAACATTCGTAAATTTGAAAAAAATTAAATATGTTATTTCCTCTCAGAAAAGCTATTTAGCCAAGTTACGAGATAATTTTGAATATGAACTAGCATTTAACTTTACCCTGAATTTGATTTTATAGTTATTTGTTATCGATACAAACTTTACCCTGAATTTGATTTTATAGTTATTTGTTATCGATACAAACTTTACCCTGAATTTGATTTTATAGTTATTTGTTATCGATACAAACTTTACCCTGAATTTGATTTTATAGTTATTTGTTATCGATACAAACTTTACCCTGAATTTGATTTTATAGTTATTTGTTATCGATATAAATTTTAGTTGGTCCCATTTAGAACTATTATTCTAATGTACGATTCATTGTAAAGAAATGGCAGAGGCCATATTAATATCGTTTAATTTAGAATGGTTCTATACATACCAGTGCTTCGAACTTTTTGATTCAGTATGTGTCGATCGTAATAAATGCAGTGACCTACTATTTATATTACTACAATTGCTAGTGGTAGCAGTAGTAATAGTGTAGTAGTAGTAATAGTGTAGTAGTAGTAATAGTGTAGTAGTAGTAAAAGTAGCTGTTATACCGCTGCTGTTGCTATTACTACAACGTCTACTACTTTTACTACAAAAGATCAGAACCTACAAAATTAGCTTTTAAATATCATAGAATACAGATGAGGATAGCGAAAACTATATAACACTCTTACAAATGTTACACAGACCCAAGACACTTAGATAATTTCACTTCACATGTTCTAGTATCAGATATATACATTTTCCTGTAGAATCCAAGGAATCGGTTTTGTTTTGGTGCGTATTTGGTATTATCATATTAGGTTAAAAAGCATATAAACAAATAAATCAATAGTTGCAATAATATTATTGTAAAGTCGCCCTCTTAGTAAGAGGGGTGGCTAATTGGATTTGGCTGGCGTTATATAGAGAATGACCTCCCTCGATATTATACCCAGTGGGAGTGAAAGAGGAATGGAATTTCAACAGATAACTGGGTGAGATAACTGAGAAGAAATAAAACAATACGAGCCCCCTTTTGACAAGAAAATAAAAAATTTAATCAGAACAAATTAATAACTAAATTACAATGCAAGTTAGATTGGATCAGTAGAATTTAACGTGTGTGTCTAATTTATTTCATCATCATAGCGAGAGGTGAAAAGAACGTAATGTCCACGACCGATTTGCATCCCCTTCCTGTCTGACCCTATATCAACGTCTCCTAGTTCATCCTTGCTAAGTTCTATGCTTTGCCCCGTCATGGACTTCCTGGTCCCTTTATTCTGACCTCGTCCTTCTTTTGTGGACTTCTGACTTCAGACTGTCTCGTCTTTCTCTCAAATTTGTTCCTTAAAGGACAAAATTACCCCGTAATTATGTATACCCCACTCTCTAGAGGTACATACGATTCACTTACGTTATTCAGAGCATGTTGCTATCCACACACCGCGTAAATTCTGACTTTGTACAGTAGGACACTGGCCCCGCTTTCCTGCGGCAAGTCTTAAATTACCGTATTATTTTACATGTGCTACTATGTTTTTCGATTACTATTGCATGAAATTCACAAAATGTAACTCACGGCATTCCTTAACTTACAGGATTATCGAAGCATTACAAAATCAGATATAATTAGGTAAGTATCGTTACCTCACGATGATCTGTATCGTCCTAACAAACAAAGGAAGTTATTTCATATAACACTATGAAATCCTACACATATGAACATTTGGACTGCATGTAGTCAATTCTACCATTGAACTTATAACTGTATAATTAAAGATGTAAATTACATAACAATTCTAACATCAACACTTTCCGTGAAATTAAATAAAATAAATTGCATAATAACTCTACCATCAACACTTTCCATGAAATTTAATAAAATACACTGCATAACAACTCTAGCATCAACACATTTCCGTGAATGGAATAAACGATACATAATATGGAAACATAGTCATAGCAAACACATTTGCATACACAAAAAATCAAACAATAGAATATTACGTGAAACTAATATTGTGTACCTTAGCTGTTCTCTTTCAGAACATGTGCGTCCTAGTGCTAAACATGTCTTTCTTTTTACAAGAAGACACCTGGTCCCTTCCTTGTTTCACGAGGAAAGCACTAATCTCTTTATGCTTTCCACGGAGTCGAGACTAAGTTTCTTCTTCTAGAAAATTCGACTAAGGTCGTCACTTTACAGTCTGATTGCTCTAAAGTGTACGCCCTAATTTATTATGCCCAATCGTGGGCAGCGGTCCCTATTTTTCACAAAGAAATAATTCCTTTCATCAGGTTTAGCCAGCTCGGAATCTGTGAACGACAGTGCGTGACAATTTCCCTTTGAAAAAATGATAAGTGGACATAGGTTCCTACCAAGCGGTTAGGGTTGGTAGCTCAAATATTAACTTTCTAAGGACCGTGTTAATATACACCGGTCAATTTCACTGGGTCGGAATTCTGTCCCTTTGAAGCTTACACTGGCATGTGGGGAGATGAACGCATAAGGTCAAAGTGACCCTTACCAAAAACTTTCTGGTTTAAATGTGATAAGATTTTAATGCTCAATGCATTCAACCTTAAAACGTTCTGTAATTAAGAATGCATATCCCTTACAAATCTATTACTGTTTAATATATGCTAATATGAATGACGTATATAAGCCCTCATACCGTTGTTTACTATTCACGCTCTTTGTCTGCCTATGAAATCCTAACGAACCCAAATGGTTAACAATTAGACAATTCAAAACAAGGCAGTTTGGAAAAGCTGTCTCATCTATGAGAAAGAAAAGTAGCAAGAATGGGAAACTCAAGTTTTGATTTTTACCAAATATAATTTAATAGCTTCGTTTCTCGATGCAATAAGCCGAAAAGAACCTCGTTTGAAAGTTTCATCTTGCGAAATCTTTACGTTGCAAGGAGAAAAATTGTAAGGCAAAAGGTACATTAGTATTTATGATATACAAATTAATATTTAAAGTTTTCACATACACACACAGATATGTGTGTATATATATATATATATGTATATATATATATATACACACACACACACACACACACACACACACACACACAGACACACACAGAGAGAGCAATAAACTTGTTTCTCAAGTCACATCGAATAAATCAGATTGTTGAGATAGCATACTTTCTGTAACTTTAAAACGTTTGAAGAGAAAACAGACACCGGGCAGGGCGTACGTAACCGAGTTCACCATTCAACAGACAGCTTTTCCAGCAGCCGCTCAGTTGGAATGGATCTTTGGAAAACGGTGCAGAGCAAACAATTCCTTCATAGCTGAAACTTGCCAGAGATGCATGCAGTGTTCAGTAGCCACATGAGCATGACGCAAGCAGTGTCCCGTAACCGCAAATCTGGAGTATTATAATTAAACCTTAATTCAGATAATTAATATTTATCCTCGCCCAAGATTGCTTTCTTTTATAATTCCTCTCTATGATTCATATAGCGTTATTTTAACTATGTTAATATGTCCAAGGGAAAACAAAAATGACTGTTTAGTACGAAAAATGGCGTGTTTCAGCACAGGCCTATCGCATTTCTGATATTTGGATGGATCAAAAGGACCACTTTCTTTCACTATCTACTTATACCTTGGAAAATGTTAAATTACAATTTCGAAAGGACCGTGGAGTGTACAGTAATAATCCATCATGTCTACTGGGATATAATACACACAAAGCAGCTACCGAAGGCAGTAAAAGTTAAAAACTATGACATCAGGAAATTTTATGCTAAACATAAACATTTTGGTCAGATAGTTCTAACTAAACCCGTTAAAACATCACACAAATCAAGGTTACATAGAACAAAGAAATCTATTTACATCTTCTATTTACATCTACTCTGGGATTTAAGTTAAAGGGATGAAAAGTTGTTTTTCATGGATGGTAAAATATTAATGTAAATCTAGAGCTACCTTTCAGAGATGTTAAAATATTAATACGACTCTAGAGTTAGCTTTCCCATGTGCTACAATATTAATACGACTCTAGAGTTAGCTTTGCGATATGTTAAAATATTAATACGACTCTAGAGTTAGCTTTGCGATATGTTAAAATATTAATACGACTCTAGAGTTAGCTTTCCCATGTGCTACAATATTAATACGACTCTAGAGTTAGCTTTTCGATATGTTAAAATGTTAATACGACTCTAGAGATAGATTTCCGATGTGCTAAAATATTAATACGAGTCTAAATGCAACTCATGAGTTAGCTTTTCGATATGTTAAAATATTAACACGACTCTAGAGTTAGCTTTCCGATATGTTAAAATGTTAATACGATTCTAGAAATAGCTTTCCCATATGTTAAAATATTAATGCGACTCTAGAGTTAGCTTTCTGATATGTTAAAATGTTAATACGACTCTAGAGTTAGGTTTCTGATATGTTAAAATGTTAATACGACCGTAGAGTTAGCTTTCTGATATGTTCAATTTTAATGCAAAGGCACAAGTAAAACAAAATAAGACTACTTGGAATCAACCCAGAAAAGTAAATAGATATTCATTCTGAAAATGTTTTAACTTAATACAAAACTAAGGGTCAATTAAAAACCAGATTAGTTCACTCAGATCGTTCCAAATATTAAATGTCAACCTACGTTAAAAACCCATCTTTTCATTACTGAATTGATATTGCAATAGTTTTACTATCCTGGTAACACTGTATCTTGATCTCTACAAGCTTAGCCACCTCCTCCATCTTGATTGTATGCTTCTCCTCAACACATTTGGTGAGATGTAACTTACTTCTCGTCTCTTTTCACCATACCAACAGTCACAATACAAACAGACACCATACCAACAGTCAAAATACAAACTTATGCACTAAAACCATAAATAGACACCATACCAACAGTCACAATACAAACAGACACCATACCAACAGTAACAATACAAACAAACTTATGCACTGTATACAACCATAAATAGACACCATACCAACAGTCACAATACAAACAGACACCATACCAACTGTCACAATACAAGCAAACTTACGCACTGCATAAAACCATAAAAAGACACCATACCAACAGTCACAATATAAACAGACACCATACCAACAGTCACAATGCAAACAAACTTATGCACTGTATAAAACCATAAATAGACACCATACCAGCAGTCACAATACAAACAGACACCATACCAACAGTCACAATGCAAACAAACTTATGCACTGTATTAAACCATAAATAGACACCATACCAACAGTCACAATACAAACAAACTTATGCACTGTATAAAACCATAAATAGACACCATACCAACATTCACAATACAAACAAACTTATGCACTGTATAAAACCATAAATAGACACCATACCAACAGTCACAATGCAAACATACACCATACCAACAGTCACAATACAAACAAACTTATGCACTGTATAAAACCATAAATAGACACCATATCAACAGTCCCAATACAAACAGACACCATACCAACAGTCACAATACAAATAAACGTATGCAATGTATCAAACCATAGACACCATACCAACAGTCACAAAACAAACAAACTTATGCACTGTATAAAACCATAAATAGACACTATACCAACAGTCACAATACAAACAGACACCATACCAACAGTCACAATAGAAACAAACTTATGCACTGTATAAAACCATAAATAGACAACATACCAGCAGTCACAATGCAAACATACACCATACCAACAGTCACAATACAAACAAACTTATGCACTGTATAAAACCATAAATAGACACCATACCAACAGTCACAATACAAACAGACACCATACCAACAGTCACAATACAAATAAACGTATGCAATGTATCAAACCAACCATACCAACAGTCACAATACAAACATACTTATGCACTGTATAAAACCATAAATAGACACCATACCAACAGTCACAATACAAACAGACACCATACCAACAGTCACAATAGAAACAGACACCATACCAACAGTCACAATAGAAACAAACTTATGCACTGTATAACACCATAAATAATAAGCGTAAACATATCAGCTGTATACCTTTTCAGGTGAATTTGAGAACCGGAACGATTGATGGTTGACATGTAACAAACGCACGGACAAAGTCAGAAAAAGTGATCAGAGCAGATTTGGCACCCAGGCTAAGTCTGTATATGGGACATGAGTGCAAAAAAAGTATTAAGATTAGGTCAAACACATAATAACAGATCTTTTTATCATCAAAGGCTTTGTTAACAAATGCAGAGTAAACTAAATGACACCTTGAGATGAATAAGCTAAATGACACCTTGAGATGAATAAGCTAAATGACACCTTGAGATGAATAAGCTAAATGACACCTTGAGATGAATAAGCAACATTGAAAACACAAAACTCTTCACTAATTAACTACAGTTGAAATTTTGAGAGATTAATCACAATATATTTAACACGGTTAAAACACATGAAGAATTAGCGTAGAAACCTTATTTTCCACTTGATTTAATCATCATCAAACCCTGAACCCAAGAGGTCGTTGGGGCACTACAGTTGACTTTAGAGCCAATTCTCTCCATGTTTCCATGTTCTCTACTGCCCTTTGGGAATCTCCACATCTCATGCCTGTCCAATCCTTACGGTTGTCTTCCCACCTCTTTTTTGTCTGCCTCTTCTTCTGCACCCTCGCACTGTGCCTTGCAAGATTTTTTTTGCCAGTCCAGATGATCTTGAGACATGACCGTACCATATTATATAGTAAGGAGTGGAAAACATACTACGTTGAGAAGCCAATGTAAATAAACAAACAATTGAAGACGCACAACGTTAAACAATGCAACATTAAAAAATCAATAATAAAAACGAATAACTTGAATAGATGATCCAACTTTCATCATTCCAGCGTTGCCAGTAACGAGGATTACAGTCTTGAAAATGAAGTTGTACTATTTTTCCAACTTTCAAAGGAGAACATTTATAATCGTTAGAGACCTGATCACAGCAGTTTTATACCCTGCAATTCAAAGGGTAAGACGCATACGGGATTACTCCAAATGTTTGTTATATAGATGATTACATCCAAAATAGATGAAGACTGAGGAACAAATGCCAAAGTCAAAACAAAATTCTTCCACTGGACAAAAATGATCATGCAAAACTGAAATTATTCTATAATTACCAAAAGGTTGTTGAGATAGGACAAATCAGTACTAGTTGTTGAGATAGGACAAATCAATACTAGTTGTTGAGATAGGACAAATCAATGCTAGTTGTTGATATAGGACAAAGGATATATAAAATGAAACCAAGGAAAGAAGAAATAGTTGAAGCAAAAAAAAACGCTAAAGGCAAAGGCGGAAGGCTAGACGAAAAACGATCAATAAGCGACCGCACCTGGAACTGAGAGAGACTGAAGATGGCACAAAAGAGGTTAGAGCAAAACGAACAACAACTGTTTTAGGAGGAACAGTCTGAAAGTGGAGAGAAATAAATATCAAAAGCCAAAATTCGGGCACGGGCGATGCTTCAACTTTCAGTTCAAGTAAACATGTGGCAACAACAAAAGTTTGTATTGACAAATCTCGTGACAAATCTCGTGACATAATGCCATCTGTTAGAATACTTGTCAAACTCATTTATATGTGTTAACAATTTGACGTGTCTTTACCAGTAATGATGACTTTAACACAGTTGTTGGTACCACAAGTCAATATGACACAATTAACAAGGACAGTAATGGACTCTCAATCACTTTGCATATGAACCGTTCGTCTATATTTGAAGGGCGAGCATAACAGGTAATTTATATAGAAGAGAAAGGACTATAAAACACAATATGTGCAAAATATTTCATCAAAACTGGGAAGGCGATCAAGCCAACTAGTCAAAGTTGGTGTGCACCCTGAAAGACAAGACAAAATGCATTGGTCACAAATAAATATCAATGTTTTCTGTCAAAATGGGATGTAACGAACGGGTGTTCTTATTTTCATTATATTCAATTATATAGAGTTGCATATCTCTCTCTCTCTCTCTCTCTCTCTCTCTCTCCCGAAAATGTAGACATTTATCTTATATATCATGTTGTCATTATCTAATTTACTGACCACTCTGATGGCCTAGTGGTTAGAGCGTCCGCTACGTATGCGGAGGGTTGCATATTCAAACCCCGGCCGAGTCGTACCAATGACTTATAAAAATGTCACTAACAGATGCCTCGCTAGGCGCTCAGCATTAAGAAGTTAGTGTAAGGACTAGGCCTGGTGTCAGGGTAATGTGTCTCGGTGGGACATCATGATACATGATGCCCCAATGCTAGACATCATTATTTAGTGTCACAATCCAGTTAGCGATATGACCGAGAAAAAAATTAAAGCTACGTTAAATATCCAAATCACACACACACACACACACACACACACACACACACACACACATCTAATTTACTATAGTTTGGTAAATGCCCAGCCCGCAAGATAAAAGTGTAATCGATATTCATTGTCACTTTTACGATCCAACTCAGCCGTGTTCTTGACAAAAGAAACATATTAACTGGTTGAGAAATTTAGTCTTTAGATTGGCAGAAATAGTCAATCTGATGCAAGACCGTCTCATCAAAGGTGGATCTTGCTCATTATTGAATTACTGAATTAATACGGGACCTTAATCATATATTCCTGTATTTCAAATTGGATCAGAATCCAATCAGAACTATGAATCCCAGGGTGTAACAAGCTCAGTCAGATGCAAAATTACTCATTATGATGGATCGATCTCGCTCGTTATCAATCGCCTATGAAATATTAATATTATAAACCCACATTCCAAGTTTAATAAAAATTAGGTCAAAAGCATGGCTTCCAGAGTGGTAACCAGTTCATCCAATCAAACGTAATATTTCGTCCTTATAATGTGCGAATTTCGTCCCGTTTTTTGCCAGTCTTTAGTCTTGGTGATATAGACCCGTAATACAAACCCAATCAAAATCGGATTTGAAATATCTCCAACGTGGGGCAAATTTATCCAGTCAGAAACTAGAATACCTCATTGATCTGTGTGGATCTCGCCCATTATGACCTATTCTAAATTAGCCCACATTCTAAGTTTGATGAGACCCAGATCAGAAATAAGCCCACATTCCAAGTTAGATGAGACCCAGATCAGACTGATAACCTCCAGTTTCGTACCAAGCAGTTGTTAAACGGATGCACGGAGAACGACTAACGACAGACAAATGACCGCGTGATAAACTGACAGACCACGAAAAATGTAATTAGCTATGTAGTGATATAAAAGACACATGTCTTCGTAATTGGGCAATATGGTTCTTTCAGTGTCATTTGTAATTACTAGCTACTGACGAAATTAGAAAGATATTGTCTTTCACAAAGTATCTGTCACTGTTATATATCAGCCACGTTATCTTTTCTGAGACAAATGCGTATTGCGATTAGAATGAAAACAAGTTTATTGACATACACTGATTGTGGTTTATCTTTAATACAATAGTAGTACCCAACCAACCATCTGTAGATGTTCATATATTTAATCTTTTCATAATTTGTTTTTATTTTTGTCCCACAGACACACCTGAAAATGTGTTGTCTGAATATGTTATCCACATCTGCAAGTTTTGTTTTAAAAAAATCTTAATCCTTTTTATCCAGTAAAGATTCTCTAAAAGTCTAAATGAAAGGCTGAGACATTTTTTCGTTCTCGTTTAACACTAATGAGCGGGGATATTTTAAAGTTCGGCAAACACGTTGTAATTTTACTTTAACTGATTCATTTATGTTCATAAAAATTTTATTTTGTAGAAAAGGACACGTAACAGAAAAAATGAAGCATGATAGGATCAATTAATTTTGGAGACAAACAAACTATTTTGAGAAGTCACGCCAATTACTGGCATGGACGTGTGCATATCAATTATTTTCATAATAAGGTCTTTTATAATTTTATTTCCTACTGGTCTATTCAGTAAAATCCATTTTTTTCCAATAGATTAGAAAACGTAGCACGTATTCAAAGAACATCTTCAAGATAAAAATGTCTAAGGTAGATGTATTTAAATCATTCTGAATAATCTGTCACGCTTAAATCCCCACCCCGACCCCAATGAATGGAAGACTCCAGATACGTTTAGAAAATAAACATCGATTGCGAGCGCAGACGTTAGGCGAATGTTTTCAGGCAATTTATTTCCAGGCTGTATCAGACGTTAAACGAATATTTGAAATAGCGTATTGCCACGTCGTGCCAGGGTCAACAGAATGTTTGCAAATAGTTTATTTCCACGTCGTGTCAGGGTCAATTTAAAAACAAAGCAGTAAAGCACTATGAAAATAAACATCCCTGAGCATACAAACCATGAAATGTACTTTCCGAAAAAAATGAAATGCTAATTAAAATACCTGGAAAATACCTTTGTTATCGTACCAAAGAGTCTACGTGTGGCAACATCTGCAGCCCTACTCCTCCTAAATGATAAATGAAGAAAAAAATTTACAATGGATTTGGCATGACACTTTTGGAGCACGAATGTAACGCAAATGACCAATCGCCAAAGCAGAGTTAACCACGCCCTACTTATTAGCATAACGCATAAAAATCAAAGTGTTTTATGACACTTACCCTGTGTCAACAAGTATTTTTTTAAGGGGCAAAATGGTTGGAAAATGGTCAGACAATCGACAGATATCAGGCCTGAAAGTCCGTCACTCTGCCAATGTGCCGGTACTGCCAGCCTTTAGTGTATGTCGATGGTCAGAGGATATCACTACCTTAGGGTTTTAGTCATATACAGCGATACGTTAATTCTACACTGTTCTACATTACTATATACAAGGAATACTAAGTAGGAGAAACAATTCTTGAATCGGTGAATGTCTGCGTGTACGTATGTCTGTGTGTATGGGTCTGTCTGTCTGTCTGTCTGTCTGTCTGTCTGTATGTATGTATGTATGTATGTATGTTGCTGTAGGGTTTAACGCCATTTTTCAGCACACGATATACTATACATGGCGGTCAGTAAAATCGTGAAGGAAGAACCCGGGAAAACCCCGGAAAGAACCACCGAACTACGAGAGGCTACTGGCAAGCATTCTCACATACCCACATTGGCCGAATCTGAGACTCGAACCCACGCAGACAGAGGTGAGATGGCATTGATCCGTAACGGAGAGCGCTTTAGACCACTCGGCCACTCGCGGTCCCCTGTCAGTCTGTATGTATGTCTGTTTGTCTGTCTGTCTGTTTGTCTGTATATATGTATGTATGTATGTATGTGTGCGTGTGTGTATATGTGTACAAGTAGTATATAAATGGTGTCATTCAGGGATTTCAGATGTCAATTTTTACAAGTGCAAAAAAGCATTACATTTCGAAAAGAAAACGATGAGTAACAGAAATTGCATCATTTGAGCTCACTATTCTGATTGTTAGCGTAAATCAAACGTTGTCTACTGTACTGTCTGATGTTCTGTCTCTGTACTGTCTGCTGTACCGTCTACTGTACTGTCTCTTTTACTGTACTGTTTCAACTAATAGTTCCGCTCATTTGAAACAAGATATCTAAGATATCTTATATATATATATATATATATATATATATATATATATATATATATATATATATATATATATATATATATATATATATATATATATATATTGTACGAGTGTATTATAATTGTATGAGTGCACTGTACGAGTATTATAATTGTACGAATGCATTGTACGAGTGTATAATAATTGTACGAGTGCATTGTACGAGTATATTATAATTTTTCTTCTTGTCTTAGCGAGTTGAGTATTTATTGTACAAGTACAGACAGAAAAATCTTCTTGATCAAGTTCTCGTGGGATGTTGTTTATCAGTCGATGATGAAAAAGTAAAGCGGTAAATTCTTTTGTAATGACGTCTGTAAATCTGAAGAACAGGCCTGGAAAAGGTGGTGAACTTTGAAGTTCAACGGAAGCTGTATGGGAATAGTTTTCCATTAGACTCCATCGTTTTCTTTACAGTTCGAGTCCAGTAACTCTTCGCACCACAGCGATGTAGAAAAAAACGTCGTTGTCTCATGGAGAGACACCTTCGTGAAGGAGGCTAGAACCATCTGCCATCTCGCTATCGATCTGAGAGTGCCCACCAATAACATGGGCATGACGAAGAAAACTTTTACCAGCAACCATTATATCATAATATAGTGCTGACAATGCAGGCCAAAATTCATGAACTGGGCAAAATCGTTTCATACCATGAACTGAGCAAAATTCATTTCATACCATGAACTGGGATAATTCATTTCATACCATGAACTGGGCAAAATGGTTTCAAACCTTGAACTGGGCAAAATCGTTTCATACCATGAACTAGACAAAATCGTTTCATACCATGAACTGGGCAATATCGTTTCATACCATGAACTGGGCAGAATCGTTTCATACCATGAACTGGGCAAAATTGTTTCATACTTGAACTGGGCAAAATCGTTTCATACCATGAACTGGGCAAAATCGTTTCATACCATGAACTGGGCAGAATCGTTTCATACCATGAACTGGGCAAAATCGTTTCATACCATGAACTGGGCAAATTTCAGTTCATACCATTAAGTAGGCAAAATCGTTTCATACCATGAACTTGGCAAAGTCGTTTCATACACCATGAACTGGGCAAAATCGTTTCATAACAAGAACTGGTCAAAATCAATTCATATTAAGTTAAAGGGACAATCTCTTCAGAACAAAAGTAAATTGTTTTCATAATAATATTGCAACTCTTGCTTACAATTCTAACCTTTATTACAGTGATACACACCTGAAGTGTAAGAGTAAAATTGGCATTGAATAAGAATTCCTAAAAAATTAAATCCTAATACAAATATGAAGCACATCAAAAATCACACAAGTTTATATATAAATTGACTTTGTTGGTATACAACAGCAAGGAAAGCAAAAACAACGTGACTATATAGGTTAATGGTAGGGGAAGCTCAAATGCAATTGATTAGATAAAGAAAATATAGCCCGTACCAAAATAAGTTATTCTTTATTCGTGAATTACTTACGTATATATGACGACATTAATCATAGTATCTCCGAAACGTAGCGTAGAGTAAATATACAATGTTCATTCTTTGATCTACGCCGATGAAAATCTTTACACCTATGTAAACAAATCATATAAGACTTTACCATTCAGTGTAATAGGTAATGGATGCAATTAACAGATTGGTAGATTAAATCTGCATGCGAATGGTTTGATTTCCATTGACAAAAGTCATACTTGTCAAACATCAGGACTGTGGGTGCATAAAGTTCACGCATTCTATAATCCGCATAATAAATAATGTATTCGTCATGAAAATTTGAACGATACGATACAAATTTTTCAGTGAGTCATGAATTGATAAATTTTAAATAATAAATAGAATACCTATCTGTCTATAATTGTAATGACTGATTGCCATAATACGGTTGCAATATTCAAAAAGACATTAAAACCGCTTAAATTGAACGTAGGCTAGTTCACTTGTAGTACAAAAATTTACAAACATTTACTGTATCGTATAAATTTACTATGGCTTACTTCCTTGAAAATAAATGTAGTATAAATAGGAAATGACATATGGGAACATCACTGATCTATACTTGGCCACTGGCCTATCGATATAAGAAAAGGTATATTTCTGACCTACACTTGGTCAAATACCTACCAGTATATATGGAGATATTTCTGACCTATACCTCAACTAAGGCCTATAGTTATAAGAAAAGGGATATCTCAGGCCTATACTTTGCAAAGGCCTACAGTATATGGAAATATGCATGGCCTATATATGGGTTAAAGCCTATTGTCATCAGAATGGAGATATATCTGACCTATATTTCGGCAAAAGCCTATATTTATAAGAAAAGGGATATATCTGGCCTATATTTCGGCAAAGGTCTATATTTATAAGAAAAGGGATATATCTGGCCTATACTTGGGCTAAGGTCTATTGTTATAAAAATGAGAGATATCTGACCTATACTTGAGCTAAGGGCTATCGGTATAAGAAAAGGGATATATCTGACCTATATTTCAGCAAAGGCATATATTTATAAGAAAAGGGATATATCTGGCCTATACTTGGGCTAAGGCCTATTGTTATAAAAATGAAAGATATCTGACCTATACTTGAACTACGGGTTATTGGCATAAGAAAAGGGATATCTCTGACCTATATTTGGTCTGAGACCTGTTGGTGTAAGGAAAGGGATATTTCTGACCTATAATTGGACTAAGACCTATTGTTATTAATAGAATGACCTATATGTCGGCAAAGGGGTCTATAGTTATAAGAAAAGGGATGTATCTGTCCTTTACTTGAACTAAGGCGTATCGATATATGAAAAGGGATATCTCTCACCTATACATGGGGTGAGATCTATCAGTATAAAAATAAATATCACTGACCTATCATTGGGCTAAGGCCTAGCAGCATATGGAATGAGTGGCCTTCTCTTTGGCAAAGGTAGGTCAGTATTGGGATAACTTTGACCTATACTTGGGCAAAAGTATATCATTCTATGGGATAACTGACCTTCAGCTGGGCAAAGGCCTGTCACTCTAACATGTTCGTTGGCGAAGACCTAGTTGTATTGGGGATAACTGACCCTCGCTTGTGTATATCATTTTAGGGAATAAGTTTGACACATACGTGGGCAGAGGCAGGACTCTTAAGAGGCTCAGACCTATAGTTGAGAAGGGACAGATCAGTTTAGGGCATTATTCTGACACAGTCCTTGTTCCTAATCCAGGTTGACAAGCAATTGAAAATCAATGTTATCAGCTCATTTCATTTAGACCATGTCTTTAATGAAACTGTGTACAATTCCCGCACGAACGTTTTGAGCTACGTGGAAAGTGTTGCACACAAACCTACACACTATGCTTATTTAGTCCACTTGAACGATTTCTCTAAGACAACAAGACCATTTAAAACTTAGATTATTTTAGCTTCATATTTTTGGGCAATTCTAATGTCGATAGTATCTAACATGTATTTAGGTTTAGTGCAGGGTTTAGCAGAGTAAAAGATAAATTCGTGTGAATCAAATTTTATGAAAATACATTCACTTTTAGGCATCCAAATAGCTCCAAAAATATCTTTAATAAAACCATTAGTGTCAATAACAGAACAAATCCGAACAGTTAGTTGCAAGTCGTCATTTCGTATTAGATACTCGATACGTTTCCCATACATGCAAATTTAAGCAAATCTCTACTAAATGGTTGGGTTTGTTTTTGTTTTTTTTTTTGGAGGAGGGAGAGCAAACAGTTGATATCGTTTTTCTATATTAAAAAAACCAAAGCGTTTAGTTTTGTATAAAACTCGCAATTTTTTTATTGTAAGCTTGACAATCATATGACAGCCTATACTATCTAAAGAGCGGTATATTAAATTACCATTGGACATCAGGTTTTAATTCGTATTCCTCCTTGGACTGTTCTAACTTGTGTAATAAAGTTTCTAGCAGTATGCGTGTTCTTCATGATAGAAATTATCCTCTTTTTAAGCATTTGCTCGTATTTGCATGAGGTATCATACTAACACGTTATCTCTCACTTCGCTGATACCGTGATATCAGCAAATTCAATCCTCTATGGTTAAAATTATAAGCTATTAGATGAGAGGAATATAAAATAAATAAAAAACAGACTAGTTTTGGCCACGCATTCAATTAAGTCAAAATGAGAATAAAGTTAATTAAATATGGGGTACTACTTTCCGTGCTTCAGGCAAACTAACATGAATCGTTTATAATTTCTGCTACGATAAGGCAGTCCGGTAATTTAGTTAGGTAACTCGTTTGTAATGGGTCTCATCAAAGTTCATCATATAACCAGTATGCAGAGAAAAATTAAGTTTCATCTCTATTAGTACTTCTAGACAAAAACCAGGAATCAGATTATTGGACATAACCATCAACAATGCATATAGATTATGCTTTATATGTATGCAATCAAATATTAGCGTACCAACGGGGAGGGGGAGATCAGACGGGGGTGTTGCCCCAGGCGCCATATGTCTTGAGCACCAAAACCCCTTTGGGCCATCATCGTCGCCCCGGGCGCCATTTTTCCATTACTAACCTACTGTGATAAATAATTGATTCGATGCGTTTTTCATGTAAAATATTGACATGGGGTGCGGTTGGGGATGGGCACTTACACGGCTAAATCTTGTTTAAAATTAATAATTATCTCCCTTTAAATTTGAAACCCTAAACACGAATTCCACTGAGTATATTATCAACATTGCATGCAAACTATATCGTGTCGACATATATTACAATATACATATATATACGTCTTAAACATTCAGGTGGAAACGGTAGATGATGCTGTGTTTTACTTCATTTATACTCTTCCAGGAGAGGTGGGTATTACTGAGTAAATTCCACCATTTGATTAGAAAGGCAGCGTTCAGTCTTTCGTTTCTACCCCAGTTTCTAACTATCAAAGTCTCGTCCTTTAAATGTGGTTGTTTATTTGTGCGAATGTCTGAAGTCTTGTCATTAATGCAAAGACATGCATTAACACGTAAATGATTAAAAATATTTGACCCATGTCCACACACTATGGTTTCTAGTACTGGAATGCTTGCATTCTTACCTAACGAGTAAATCGAATGATAAACACAGAATTATGACTTAGCACCAGTAAAAAGATATAGAAAAAAAAATTACGCTTTCACAAACTGGAATAGACTTAATGTACGACAAAGATGCTTCGAACAAGTGAACACAAAGGAATTCATATGCCACCTCATTTACGTAATCAAACTGTAAGAAATACTAAACAATGCAAGTGAGATAGGATAAAGTTATGTCACATATCTGGAAACTATTATAAACACATGTACGAAATACAACATACAAAATGGTCTCTAACACTATATTGGCAATGACTGGGGTGTCCTAGCGGGATAGAGGTGCGAGAAGAACGGACCTGACAAGCACATGAGCGTTGCTCACGTGCCCAGGTAAAACAAACCGGAACACCTATTGCATGCATGGTAATAAAATAACCAGCAACATCCGGATGATACACGGCTTATGATGTAGTTACTGGAATCTGATGTTTTACGCAAATGTCAGGTATTTATCAACTATTAAATTTAATAGTCCTAAAAGGAGTACATTTCCTGTATTCATTTCTTATAAAGACATGCCATTTCCCTACGAGATTTGTTTCTATTACGAGATAAAATTTCAGGGCTGATGGTATCTGGTGGTCCTCATATAGTTGTGTACTAATACCGTATCTGTTGGTATTCACGTAGCTGTGCACTGGTACCGTATATGGTGGTATTCATGTAGCTGTGTACTGATCCCGTATCTGGTTGTATTAATGTAGTTGTGCACTGATACCGTATCTTGTGGTATTCATGTAGCTGTGCACTGATACCTTATATGGGAGTATTCATCTAGCTGTGCACTGATACCTTATCTGGGGGTATTCATGTAGCTCTGTACTGATACCTTATCTGGGGGTATTCATGTATATGTGTACTGATACCTTATCTGGTGGTATTCATGTAGCTGTGCACTGATACCGTATCTGGTGGTGTTTATTTATCTGTGCACTGAATCCTTATATGGTGGTATTCATGTATATGTGCACATATACCTTATCTGGTTGTATTCATGTAGCTGTGCACTGATACCGTATCTGGTGGTATTTATGTATCTGTGCACTGATACCGTATCTGGTGGTATTCGTGTAGCTGTGCATTGATACCTTATCTGGTGGCATTCGTGTATATGTGCACTGATACCGTATCTGGTGGTATTCATGTAGCTGTGCACTGATACCGTATCTGGTGGTATTCATCTAGCTGTGCACTGATACCTTATCTGGTGTTATTCGTGTATATGTGCACTGATACCGTATATGGTGGTATTCATGTATCTGTGCACATATATCGTATCTGTTGGTATTCATGAAGTTGTGTACTGATACCGTATCTGGTGGTATTCATGAGGTTGTGTACTGATACGGTATGTGATGGTGTTCTAGTACTTATTTATTCATTGCTACCACGTCTAGTGATTTTATAAGTCTTGCGTTGATACCGTCTCTATTGGTATTGTTGTACTTGTGTATTGACATTATCTCTAGTGTCATATTTGTACTTATGCATTCATACCATCTCTTTTGTTATTCGCTGTAATTTCTCCAGTTTAAATAGTGGCAGTAAGGTTATGTTTTACACTGATTAATTACGGAAACAATGCTTCATTTCGCCTTTTAAAATTTAGTCAGTTTTGTATTACACACGTGATTTGTTGCTGCGCATGTATTTCTTTCAATCTGACCAATATGAATTCAAGCGTATTCATTATAGCCGTACACAATAATTATAAATTGATGTTAATATTATGTTTGGTAAACAATTTTTTTCTATAGCCGATAATTTTGTTTAATGTAGGAATTAATATCTGGGCTGTTTAAATTTGTTATTTATTGTGTGGACTTAATTTTACAGGAAAGAAAATTACGACATCGGATTCATGAAATTGGTTTTCATTATCGTCCATAACTGAAAGCCGTGACGGATAAAAGCTCTTGGAAAATTCATGCATTAATCTACACCGCTTCATCATTTTCAAAGGCCGTAATGCGGAGATTAATGTGGGAAGAAATAATTATCATCCGCATTATCGTATTTTCTGACGCAGATAAAACCAAATACCATTGCATGCCTGAAAACATATATATCAAAATTTCTATTTTAGATTTTCAGATCTTTGTATGTTTTTCAATTATTGCTGACATGGCCTGTCTTTACAAAATGGTTATGAACGGTTCTCGAGCAGTCCTGAGACACGAATAGCGATTAATCTATTTCAGCACATGTGTATACTTAAATCCCCCAGTGCCGTCATTACGTGCAAAAAGTCGTATATGCCAAATCATCTGAATAATATTGAATCTTGAAGGATATAGGTCCAAAGCATCATTGGATTCCATTAAAAATTGTTGTTGTAGGATTTAACGCTATTTTTCAGCAAAAGTTAGGCTATACATGGCGGCCGGTATTAATGGTGGAGGAAGAACCCGGAAAAACCCCGGAAAGAACCACCGACCCACGAGAAGCTACTGGCAAGCTTTCTCACATAACCAAATTAGCCGAATCCGAGACTCGAACCGACGCAGACAGAGGTGAGATGGCAGTGATCCGTAACGGTGAGCGCTTTAGACCACTCGGCCACTCGGGGCCCCCTTAAAACTAGTTAATATAGATGTTAGATGATATCGACGTTTCAAAATATTATCAGCTATGTCAACCCTCCCTGGAGCTGAGATACCCTGCTATTTTTCACATGTATACAAATTTAATCCAATGTTGATCGGCGATATTTGTGCGTCAACCAATTTCAGTCTAACGCTGGTACACAAGTTTCATGACATCACCGTTGTAAATATGAGAAGCTAACACCACGCATTGTCGGATTGTCTTCAGTGCAAATTAGCATTTCAGTGTATATTTCAGCGCCCCAACTAATAAAATTCATCCGAGCCTTATTGGTATCTAATGCACGGTCTTTCTCCTCAGATTCGCTTTAAAAAAGTGGGCCTGCCTCTCTCCATTCCATCTCGAATCAGTTTGTGCGCCACATCCGTTTGTTCTTGTTATCACATTAGTCGCAAAACGGACGTTGTCGATTGTATCGCATGACAACGTTTGGAGCTCTCTATCTTGTGCCGTTTTTTGCTTACCATTTCTCACTGGTTGGATTAAGACCAATGACACTCTGTTTGTGTCCGTCAAGATGTTATATATGGAGAATATGAGAAAGATATCGGCCTAGTAACATGACAGATTGACTTTTCTCATATGGATATGTCTTGGGTCTCATCTGAGGTGTCTTATCCACGTGTTTGTGAGAGACCCTCTGTTTCTTTATCCTATTGACTCTAAGAGTCACTCTTTTTGTTCTTGTATGTGCCAGTTCCTTACTTCTCTTTTTAAAACTTGAACATTTCTTTCCAGTTCAGTTCTTTTCCTGCTGGCTTTGTTTGCAATCTTGCTTGGTAATGATAACTATTACATTAGTATCTAAAATAATTTCTGTACGGTTTTTAAACTGCGTAGCTTTCCATAAAACATGACACTTTTGTTAGGTTTTTGAACTGTGTAGCTTTCCATAAAACGTGACACATTTTTCAGCTTTTTTAACTGTGTAGCTTTCCATAAAACATGACACATTTGTCAGGAATTTGAACTGAGTAGCTTTCCATAAACATGACACATTTGACAGGTTTCTGAACTGTATAGCTTTGCATTAAATATGACACTTTTGTCAGGTTTTGGAACTGTGTAGCTTTCCATAAAACATGACACATTTGTCAGGTTTTTGAACTGTGTAGATTTTCATATGACATGACGCTTCCTATGATTTTTAACGTGTAGCTTTTCATAAGACATGACACGATGTAGGGTTTTTAACGTGCATCTTTTCATTAGACATGACACGATATAGGGTTTTTGACATGTTGCTTTTCATAAGACATGACAATCTGTTTTTATGATTTTCTATACTTATGTTGAATCATATTGGGTTCTTATATTGCTAAAAGGGAGAAAGATTTAATGTCAACATACGAAACCAAAATTTCGAACATTCTTTTGTTATAAACATTTGTATCAAACATGTTATTTTTATCTAGGTAATAGAAAAAGGAAAGAAATGTATGCAACATAGACATAGTAGCATGATTCATGCTACATAGATCTCTGTAAGCAAGTAATAAACATAAATGAAGCCTCGTGTTGTTCTAATATTAAATCGTCCGTACAATTGTTTGAATTTTAATATTTATTGTATATGCGAGGAATTTATTTGAATATATGTGTGTTTTACGTGTAAATATTGATAATACGAGCATCAAGTACGTGTATATTGTTTAATAAATACAGAGGGACCGTCCAGTGCTTTTGTAGCCCAAATTAGAGTATGCATTTTGTGTTCCATAAGCATGAAGTCTTATACGTCAAATTTTCTCATCTAGATATTGTTATGTTGTGTAATTAGTAATTACCACAATTATTTACCTATCTACCTAGCACTCATTCTTCTTTTTCTTTCTTTTCTGTGTTTCACATCTTGTGCTACATCTGTAGATATCCGAATGTAATCTAGAAAATAAACCTGAATATTTAGTTGAAATGAAGAATTGCTGTGTAAACCATTTTCTATCAATAATGGTACGTCTGAAATAAAGCGTAAATAGTCTCCATTCATTAAAGGGTACTGCTAAAATTAAAACTAAAACTAAAGCGAAACTTCTATCCGCTTAACATCAAGAGTTAACAGTATGTTTTACGTGATGACCTATTTTGTAGATTTAAGTTAATTCATAAGATTTGTTTAATTTCGATCCTCCGAAATCAGGTATTTAATCATATGACTTGGTACCATACCCCCCCCCCTCCAATTACCAAACCTTTTCTTGGCATCACTTAAATTCAATTTTATCAAACAGATAAACATTTGCCAATTTATTACCGTGAAGTCGACCTCATCCAGTCTGCTACCATGTCATATATATTCTCCATTCAATGTGAATAAACAGATTTAATAATAAACATTGCAATCTTATGATAACCTGGCATCAAATGTTCATGGAAAAAAATGATAAAAGCTCACTTCTGAGCTCTCTTCAATTTATGGAAAACAAAATCGTTGTGCCAGTATTCATTTTCCTGCAAACAATAAAGATTCTAGGACCAGACACAGCTAAAACAAAAATAAATGTAGTTTTCATCTTAATTGTAAATGTCAAGCATATTAATCTGCGATTCAAGGTTTCTTTTTAAGAAAATGACATGAGACTGTATTTAATTTTACCTAGCGGCAACTGTGCGCAAGATTTGATAGGAAAAGAAAACCAAAAGAATACGTCTATATGATGCTCTCTCTCTCTCTCTCTCTCTCTCTCTCTCACACACACACACCCACACCCACAATGAAACTTCGGTATATATTTAACATTGTTCAATATGTAATCAATTTGCATTATGTTTTGTTTGATCTCCTCAAACAACTTGCATGTATGTAATTAATCTGTTGTATTGTGAGGGGGAGGTTTAAATTATAACCGGAAGAATTGTTACGACTCTATGTCTAAGAGTATGTAACAGAAAAAGGAAACTAACATGTTACATAAAATCAACCAACAATGTATTTCCCTCGAATAATGTGTGTGTGTGTGTGTGTGTGTGTGTGTGTGTGTGTGTGTGATTTTAATTTATAACGAAGCTTTAACGATTTTTCAGTCATGTCGCTACGACGTCTGCAGTGTGACAGTTTATAGTGATGTCTAGCACTGGGGCATTATGCCGCAGACATGTAGCATGATGTCCCACCCAGTCACATTGTCCTGACACCAGGCCGACCAGTCCTAACACTAATTAAATCTCAGCACGACTACAAATTATATTCCCTTAATACCAATGACGGATATTAAACAGGTATGAATATCTGTTTACCAAAGTCTTTATATACATATTTCACTCGAACTGAGAAACAATAGACTTTTCCAGGGGAACACCAATATATTGTGCTCAAATGTCAGCAAATATATTAAAAAGTATTACAATGGTCAGGTAGGCCAAAACTCTACCCTCAGTCATGGACAAAGGTCAAATACACAATAGAAATTGAGTATACATACCACAATCAACAAAATTAACAAAATATAAAGACGTTTGGTAATATCTATGTATCACATTAAAACTTGAAAGATTTTAAGATAACAGTTATCTGTGTGATTACTGAACTGTTTCTAATCATGAAGGAACTGGGACAATAAAAGTCGTAACTCAGCTGAAAATATGATAGTAGAAAAACCATAGAGTTAATATTCATTGCAATTTTGGGGATGTAGCGTAGTCATGACACGCCTTCCTGCATATTGCATGAGAGCACTAAGGGACACAACCTGAAAGTACTCAGACGTATACTTGTGGCATTCATTTTGATTGTTTTGCTCAACAGTACCATAACTGTGCAATTATTGTAAAGTTCATTGCACATACATATACAGAACCAACTGTATGGCTGTTTTCTATAGGAATCACGGTACTAATTTAGCTCCCATAGTAAACCTGTGCATACACCATAATATTAAAAATACATTAACTTGAAATTTCTGAATGGTCATGATCAAACCTATATTTATCAGTACATACATTGCCTTGGTGATAACTTCTCTGCAGAGAGAACCGTAAGAGCCGAGGCATTTGCCGGATCTACATGTGTTCCAAATGAGTTTTCAGTTCCGCATCAAAGCGTTAGGTTCTAAATCAGTAATGATGTGTCTAAACCCAAGTCTCTGGGGGTTTTTTTCGGCTACAGTTAGGATAATCTCTCAAAAGATTATTTCACTAAAATCTTACTTTCATAATCAACCAATCCTGGCCAACCTGACCTTTATTTTATGTTCACTCATTTCTAGACTGATTCCCATTCTTCAATATCTTTAGTAATGCGAGTCCTATAAGCCGTGACTCAATTGAAAGTATAATAATACACAAACAACAAATATAAACACTGAGTTCTTAGTATCAGATACAAACAACCTGCAAGCTTGTGAATGTAGGACACATGGTACTAATTATATGGAAGAACTGTGAACAGTCAAGAAATGGGTGAACAAATTATAGAGTATATAAGGATTTGGTGGTCCATAATTGGTTCATAATGAAAAATAATTTTTTAGTAAAAATATCTTTTGAGAGCTTATCCTAGCTGTAATATAAAATAATATAGACAAAATTATGCGGATGGAATTTTAGTATTTTTACGGACTTGGCTTAGGAGTACTCAGTAATGAAATTAGCACATGGTTCATTAGGTGCAGAATCGATAAATGTCTTTCATGCACATGTAGATGGAAAAAATGCCGCGGCTCATATAATGTTCTCCACACAGGAGTTTGCAAAAAGGATAATTATGCATGGAGAAATATAGGTCTGATCATCATCACCCATACATTTTAAGCTATTGAATTTTGAATATGATGGTGTTTCCATATGTTTACTATGGGAGTTGAATTATTATCGTGAGTCCTGTATCATAGGACCAGTACGCCTTCCAGCGTCTTGTAGGACACACGGTACTAATGATATGGAAAAATGGGAACCAGTCTGGAAATGGGTGAACATAAATATAGTATATATGGGTTTGGCTGACAAGGATTGGTTAATAATGTAAGTTATGTTTCGGAAGAAAGAATCTTTTGAGAGCTTATCCTAGTTGTAAGTGACAAAAAAAAATAGAGACATTGTTTTATTGATGGAATTTCAGTCCTTTAACAGTCTTGAGTTTGGAACATTCATTACTAAAATTAGCACCTGACTCTTTGGTGCATAATTGAAAGCACATGTTTCAAGCACATACAGGTCTAGAAAATGCCGCGGTTCATATTCTTTCTTCAACACAGAAGCTGGCATCCAGGTTTCATCTATACTGATAAATATAGGTTTGATCACGAGTACTCAAAAGTTTTAAGTTATTAAATTTTTAATATCATGGTGTTTGCATAGGTTTACTATGGGAACTGAATTAGTACCGTGAGTCCTGTATGAGACCACTAAGGGAAGAAACTCTTTTGCCCTGGGATGAGTACTAGAATTACGTGTACGCCGAGAACGCTTTGGACTTTTCAAGATCGCGCATTTTACGAACATTTTTCATTTTAATTTGAAGATTTCATATTTGTGCTTTAATATTTGATTTGGATGTCTTTATTTATAAGATACCTAAGTTGTGGCGGAAACATATTTTTGGGGAGTTGAGTTTGGTTCTATAGGGTTTAACACCATTTGTCAGCACATGATAGGCTATACATGGTGGCCAGTATATTTGGTGGAGGAAGACCCTGAAAGACCTCGAGAAGAAACACAGACCAACGGGAAGCTGTTGGCATGTTTTCTTACATATCCATGTTAATAGTGCAAAGACACGAACTCATGCGGCAGAGATGTGACATAGGTAATAGGTTACAGGCGAGCTCCAGGGACCACTCAGATACATACATACATACATACATACATACATACATACATACAGACACACACACATACACACATACATACATTGTCTTAATTCATAGACTGCTAATCAAGTGTCATTTTATCCAAAATGTTTATTGATCATCGAGGTTTAACATGCATATCATAAGAGACAGCCGTATCACATTTTCCATATAAGAAACGTACTCATTTTGGGTGTTCGAATCATATACTCTATATCCATCCATCTATGTATATGTTTGTTTGTCACATATACGATACGACTATATGATGATGTCAAGTCAGTTTTCTCGTTACTCTTTATATGGCTCATGCATAGTCAATCCGCTACGGTCCATAATGTTCTGCCAGTTTTCGAATGATCTTTCAATTTGTTTAGTCTTAAAAATGTCAAAACATGTTAATACAATTTAGACTTAAAATTTCTAAACGTTGATGAAACAACTCCAAAGGCCTCATCTACTGCACATGCTTAGCTGATTTCACAGGTGGAGTATAGTTTGAGTTGCCGGAGTTTAAGTTTCATACTTCTCACCTTATTTGCAGATTTCCCAGTGGAACAAACTAAAATGGTCCAGATTCTTTTTGAAGCCTTTTTTCCCACTACCAACATTTATTTGTATTATTTAGACATGCATTACTAACATTGATTTTGTATTATTTAGACAACATTGGTATGATTGAGACATTCGACACTAAGATTCATCTGTTTTATTTAGACATCCAATACTAACATTCATTTGTATTATTTAGACACTTTTGGCTGAAAATCATGCAAAAAATCTACTTCATTAGAGAAACTACTAGATACAAGTTCATCAGTTTGAACTAGAGCCGCGACCTCCACTTTTGTTTTGCTTCCAAAACATTTTCTGATTAGAAAATGAATGAGTTTAACAAATGCTTCCTTTGGCGCTAAATCCTGATCTAACGTCAGATAAAGCTTTGCTTAGACTTTTTCTTTCAATTTTAGAAAGACTGGGCAAAATACCAGCTTTACCGAGTCTGTAATTTGTTTTAACTTCTATCTTTATAAAGGTGATGTCTTGGCAGGTTTTACCTGCTAACTGTTGCTTGCGGTTTATTCAACTTCATTTTACTTTTCTAATATATTGCTGTGAACAGCTGCAAGACCCATGTGGGAGGAAATGAAGATGAAATTAAAAAACGAACTTATTTCAAGGGTGCATGGAAGAAATGCACAAGTCAAGAAAGTGCGTCATGAAAAATGTTGTTTAATGCCATAGACGTTTCATCAAATCTTGATTGAAATGACGTGTCAAAAGATGTTTTATTTCAATGTTTACTGGAGTCTACAAAAATGATAGAGTGTTGTGGATATTGATTGAATATAAGTTAAAGGAACCTTTCATGTTGTGTAAGGGATAATACTCCATCTCAAACCCCATATTGAGTCGCGGTAACTCAACTGGTAGACTCAGGGTCGAGGATTCGATTTTCAATACTGCTCAGGCCAGACAGAATCGGTGGTCTCTGGGTTCACTGGAAAAGTCACTTAGCTCCCATTTCTGTGGCACGATGAAACTAATAATGTGTTCAAACTGCCGTTAAAACAAACATAAACGACAAATTTACGTACATAACTTACGAAGCACAATTGAAGGAAATACAGAAAATAAAGGGCTCTTACTTTGGAATGTATGTATGTATGTATGTATGTATGTATGTGTGTGTGTGTGTGTGTGTGTGTGTAACTATGTATGCATGTATGTATGCATGCATGCATGCCTGCCTGTATGCATGCACGCACGCACGTACGTACTTGCGCACGCACGCACACACGCACTGATGCATGCATGCACGCATGTATGTATGTATGTATGTATGTATGTATGTATGTATGTATGTATGTATGTATGTATGCATGCATACATGCATGTATTGTATGTATGTATGTATGTATGTATGTATGTATGTATGTATGTATATATGTATGTATGTATGAATGTATGTATGTATGCATGTATGTATGCATGTAGTATGCATGCATTTATATATGTATGTATCTATGTATACGTGTATGTTTGTGTGTGCAAAAATGTATGCATGTATGTATAATTGTATGTGTGTATGCATGTATGTATACATGAATGTGTATGTATGTTGTTACATATATCTGATTTAATTCATATTTATTTTAATTTAATTGTTTGTCAGTTTTAAATTTGTTTGTTGTATTATAAGCTATTATATCGTAAATTTATTCACCGGAGATGATATTTTTCCAGAAAATCGGTTGACATGAATCATTCTATTTGTAAACATCAGGTGTTGATCTAAATCCTGACCTTGTTACAGAATTTGTAGCGGCCTTCGTAAACAAGTTATATTGTATTTTTAAATGATTGGTTTTCGTCAGGGTCATGCTTGGTGTACGTGACATAAACACGCTCACGTGCCCCCCCCCCCCCCTTTGATTTCGTAATTCCGGTGTTTCCATTACTGCGCATTTGTTAGTTTTAATAGAGATGCGTAGAGAGATATTTCTCAGTTTTGGGCTTTTACACTGATTTTTAGTTATTTTGTTTTAGCCAGATTTTGAGTTATAATTTTCTTCAGATCCGTTGGATTTAAAAAGGATTAATTCTTTTTCTTCTGGAAATATTTTGAGGAGTGCTCACACACAGATTTTGGAAAAGACACTGCTTACAAATTTAATTTGGATTTCCAACAACGGAGTGTCATTATTTGTATTTCTACAAGGAACTGTAAAGCACAACACAGTAAAGACTACAGTATACGTCATCGTCATCCATCTTGGATTTTCCATCAGGATTCGAACTTGAAATTATTAGAACATTTATTACTAGGACTTTTGCGATTTAATTCGTGGATTATTCTTGGAATGTTTTTGGATTTGATACTTGAAACCGTAAGTTCTTCTCTTTTTTAATTTTACTGAATTTTTCCAGGAAAATGATATATTTGTTAAATTTTAAAAAGCTTTTTTTTCACTCTTTCTTTGTTACTGTTTATTAGAGCCTAAACAAATAACAATGTATGTATTTATGTATGTATGCATAAATGTATGTATGTATTTATGTATGTATGTGTGTGTTCATGCGTGTGTGTGTGTGTGTGTGTGTGTGTTTCTGCTTAAAGGGCTCTAATTTTTCGATAAATGTCACTCTCTCAAAGATAGAAATTTCAATCTGATTTGGAGTTTAGCTCGTCTGTACCAGAAATTATTATCGCAGGACCCATCCAGAGTGCTAATATCTGTTAAACAATTCATTCACGCCTACCTAATAATAGGTGCATACCTTTAATGTTCGTCGCACCTGTTTTTAAATTTCTGTTTTAATTTAATTAGCCATCCTTTTACAGAGTTGGCTCGTTGTCAGAGCGTCAAACTCGTAATTCAAGGAGTGTTGGTTAGATATTCTCCCAGATCAGCTGGGTGTGTCTTTGAGAACTCATACAAAATATTACAAAGGTCACCCATCAACAGTGTTGAGCAGAAAACAGAACTAATATGAATTCTAGAATCATGTGCCACTACTATGGATAATTTTAATGGAATAGGTTGTCGGTCCTGTGTATATTAATCTCAAGTTAGTGCATGTATATATATTGTTGTATGCATTGTTTTAATTTTATGGTAAATAGATCGATCATGATATAAATCTTTCATAATTTATACGATTTTATGGGATTTTGCAGTTGTATATCCCTTTCTCTATATGGACGCATCTGTCTGTTATACAGGGACGTCATTTCAACTTTTTTCGGAGTGGGTGGGCAAAACTTGGGGGGGGGCACAGCTTGATGGCGTGTTAATTTTTGTATATAGGCAACAGCAATTTCACATTTTACAGCATATGCCAATTCGAAATGGGGGCAAATGCCCCCCCCCCCCCCCCCACCGGAGGACAGTCCTTGCTGTTATAAATACAGTTGTATATCCCTTTCTCTGCATAGATGCATATGTCTGTTATAAATACAGTTGTATATCGCTTTCACGATATGGACGCATCTTTCTATTATAAACACAGCTGTATATCCCTTTCTCTATATGGACACATCTTTCTGTTATAAATACAGTTGAATATCCCGTCCTCTATCTAGACGCATCCGTCTGTAATAAATACAGTTGTATATCTATTAAATCAAAATATGCAGTGCTCACCAAAATATTATGCGCTCGCGTTATGTTCTAAGCAAGTACTACATAACAATCACCAAAACTTACGTTGTAAATTTAATTGATGACAAATTCATGTACTTTTTGTAAACAAGAGGTTGAAAATATCGATTACTTGTTTTATAACTGTCCAGTGTTTAAAAATCCTTTACTGCAAGGAATAAGAATCATACTGCACATAGTTTGATTTCAAAAAGAGATATTTTCTTTGGAAATGACCTTGGTGATCCAATTAATTTTGTGTCATTTTAATTTCAAAGTATCTAGGTTATAAGTCTCACTGTGCTTAATAAACCAAAAAATTGTACAAGTTACAAAAGTGTAGTTTCATACTACAACGAAATGGAAAAATATTCATCAGAACTGTATAAGAAATCGTACACGTTTGAGATAAATTTGGCCCTTTGATAGCTTCAGCAGCTTGTAGTATACGTTATATTTTTAAGTTTGAGTAACACCCTACATTTGTTCATAAGCTTACGCATACGTGTATATTTTACTTTGTGTCTGACAGTGTGTGTGTGTGTGAGAGAGAGAGAGAGAGAGAGAGAGAGAGGGGGGGGGAATCTGTAATTATATTTATTAATATATACTGTGTTAGCTAGTTGTCAAGACTTTTCTACAATTATGTATAACACCCAAAACACTGCAACACTGCGATGTTAATGGGAATTTTCAAAATCATGACATTTGCAATGTTGTCAATTAGGAAAAAACTTAAATCAACCATTTGTGTTAATTTTGATTAATACTCTAACAATGATATTGATTGAATGATTTAATTTGGTTTTACTCTCTATAAGCAACGGTGACTTACATTTGATAGTCAGCGATCTGCCTTCCTTTAAAATATGGGAATGCTGCTATTTACTGGAGAGCACTTACTGAGAAAAGTATGTCTTAAACGAAAACAAACTAACAGTCTTTAAAGTTATTTATCACATTTTAAAGGGTTTTTCTTTGTCGATGAAGTTTAATTATATCTAGAAAAAAAATGAACCAAATTTTAATCTGTACAAAATCCGTAACGCATGACTAATACTAAAGCGTCAAAAGCTATCAAACAACTATTTGACGCCAACTTAATAAAAAGCATATACATTTAATATTCTTCGCACATTTTTCATATGTCTCTTTTAATCTGATTATGAATCCTTTTACCAGAAATTTGCAAACGCCATAAGAACAGCATCGCTTGCAAAATAGCATTTGTTACTTAAGCAAATATTTCCTGGAAACATGTTACTATTAATAGCAATGCCTTAGGAATAGATTGTTTATCATTTCCGTTTGTTTGTTCGTTTGCCTGTTCGTCATAATTTAGTATATGCCTGTAGCTTCCCTTTGTAACTATAGGCGTTTATTTTGTGGATTTTTTATAAGTTAATACATATTTAAATTATGACCAAGTCATACATAATTCCCACCATTTTAAGGTATTTTCTTTTCGGGTTTGTGCAGTTTTCAATGGAAGTTTTTATATGGGCGATCCCTTTTCTACGAATACATGTCTCTATTTATGCATTAAGAAAATTTTGTATTTAATGCAGTGTTTTCATATGACACCTGCTTTATTTTCTAAAAGAGGATTGCAGACAAACATCCAAACTTTAAGCAATAAAGTTTACAAAAATTGTGTTTCCTCTAGACACCCACTAGCCCCTTTTACTTCCCATTGCATTTGCAGGTGAGGTTTGACTGAGATGAGTGACTCGAGGAAAGGGCAAAATGGCTGGAAAATGAACGAGTCGAAGGGGAGGGGCAAAGTGCAATGTATTAAACATAAATAAATGATGGATAACGTTTAGGCATATGACCATAGGGAACTATAGAGTAAGTTAATTTTCTTTTCTACTTAAAAATCATCATAACTGTTTATATGCAGTCGCAACATATGTCGTGGGCCAACTTGCAGTCCTTACCATCAATGGTTGAATTATAAAGGTTAATATTAATCAACGCAAGGGGAAACGAATCTCTTTGAGAATGTTTTCTAAATTCTCCTCCTGAAGTCAGGTTCCCAGATCTTCAGAAGTAAATGCCACACTACAGACTTTTTTATAAATTATTTTTTAGCGAGTACAGCATGGACTATAAAACTGAATAAATTATTAGCATTCAATATTTGGTTGAATATAGTTCCCCGACTCCGTTATAGAAAGAACGTGGCTTTATAATCATGTTACTCTAAGCAACACAAAGACCATCCATCAACCATTATGACAAATTTAATTTAGAAAAATAAAAAAATGTGGAATCTTGGATACTATGGTGTCTATTCTCCATTAAGAGGCTAAAAGTGATCATGGCTTGAGTCCTTAACATGTTTGTACTTTGCATTGTTAATTGGCCTGTTCATCACGAGTATAATACAAAGGGAACATAGCTGACCGTTTTGTAAGTTGGCTTATACACATGCCTGTTCATCACGAATGTGGTACAAGGGGAACCCGACTTGAATTTTAACCATTTGTACGTTGGTTTTACGTTTGTCTATTCATCATACGATTCTCTCTGTTCACAATTAATCTAAACTGCTTTTGACGGAATCTGTTGAAAATCTGTACATTATAATAGTCATTTAAACTGTGTTCATAATCTGTTATCCATTAGAAAATTACTTTAAGTTAATATTGTGCATTAGAAAATTACTTGAAGTGAGTTGATAATATATGTATTATAGAATTACTTAAAGTATGATCTGTGTAAAACTGTGTACATGATAATAGCCACTTGAATTGTGTTGATAATCTGTGTATATTATAATAATTAATTGAACTGAGTTGATAATACGTGCACATTACAGTAATTACTTGGAGCTGATAAACTCCGTACCTTATACAAATTATTTGAAGTGAATTGTTAATCTGTATACAATGCAATAATATTTTAAATGAGTTGATAAATCTGCACACATCACAAAATTTACTTAATGCCATGTATTTTGCTTAATACTTTGGTAAACAAAAAACATCATACCTTTTGGGGAAATGTCAAAGCACGTGCGGTTTTCAGCGTGTTGTAGATACGATATTATACAAATTTCAGCATTAAATGCTCAACATAAAAACCACAATGCTGACTTTTGTGGAAATAATGATTAATAGTGTATAGATGGTTACAATTGCGATGTTAATACCATAAGTGTCCAAGAATCAAAATAAATAAATAATAAAATAAAAATAAACCAATGCATCTGACCGCATTCTCAAAACCTTTTGAGACATTTCAATTTTGAGCTTGAGGTTGAAATTCTGAAATGTCTGTACCATATAATTCAAGCGCGAATATGGTCTGAATACTTCAACACTAAGGATTTTATTTATTTGGTGTCTTTTATTTAATATTTTATTGATAACAGGACATGGTCCATTGATTTTATTTTATTTCGATCATTGCCAATGAACTAACCTTCGGATTTTCATAACAAGATGTTACCGCTTTTCTGGTATCTAAGTTGATAACCTCAAACTAGATAAATCATATAACATGTCACTAAAAATGTTAAAAAATTCTTTCTGATTATTTTTAAATGAGCGGAACAGATTTGGTTTGACATGAAAAGCTTTTCATCCTTCGTGCTTTTTATATACATAATTTGTTCTCTGATTTATGTTTCTGAACTGTTAATAGAAATTACGTCTTACTTAAAATACATGCTTCGTGCTCTTGTCGATCATTAACATAATTGCCGCCCCAAGTAATTTTGACAAATGCGAATCTGATTCGAACCATTAGAAAATGCTTAACCCATAACACGTCAATTTCCATTTACAAATATAGAAATGAAATGCGGTGCCGTTAGCTAATGTTGGCACTACATCTTGGACTGTTTGTCAGAGCACTTCATTTTTGAGCACACGTTTAATTTTGAAGGTAGTTTGGCAAAATAATTACATACCAGGCTTAATTAGTTTCCGGAATAAAAAAATATTTTCTGAAACTAAAATTTAAATATAAAATGTTTGAAAAATAAATATATTTTTTCCTGAATATAAGTTAATGGCAGATCATCCTGCCTGAAACGTATGAAAATATATCCAGTAACATTTCATTCGTTTATATTTGGATTATTTTCAACAACGGAATTATGTAATAATGAAACTTTTAAAAATCGGTACAAAAGGTCAAAGGAAGACGTATTAAAGATGAAGATGAAAATACACCTCAATTTCGCAACGCAAATATTTCTCGGAACGTTTAAAAAGATAAATGAATGGTTTAATATGTTTTTTAAAAAAATACTGTATTTTATTAATAGCTACCTAATGCACTTGCTTATGAGTCGAGTCCAACTGCCATCACATAATGTTCGGACACATATAGGTCTATGTGGTTTGTTACAGCATTGAATAGAACCCAAACAAGTATGGACCTTAGTTTGCCAGCACATTTTGCGACGACAGATCAGGGTCTCCGATGTTTGCAGTTGGACTCGACTTCTACACTGTATATATTTCATTTTATGTTTATTAATGCCATTGTAATGGATACGTCGAATTTTGAATTAGATCGTTTTCATTGTAAGAATCTTCGACGGCTTCGTAGAAGAAACATTCAGTTCCGCCACTGCGCATGCCCAAAGCGATGACCTACATCATTCTGAAAGATATGTGGCATGCGCTTAAAGTGTTTGAGCGCTTAATTTGCTCTAACTCAAGATTGTGTCTGCCATACGCAGTCCGAAACTCTTAATGATATAATTATATTTTTGGCTGATATAAATGTCAAAGTTATCTTTTTAAATAGCATTGGTTTAAACATTTTATGTTTATCTTTGTATCTTTTATTTCGATACTTAAAATGTTTCTTACTAGGTCTCTATCTGCGTTCTTCTTAACAACAAGCTTAATATATTGTTTCTCTTTGAATTACAGCCTTTTCACTTCAATGAATACTGAGAACAATTTACCAATATTTTGATTTATCCATTTCCGTAGATGCATGAATACATGAAAAATCATTCTTTGCATTGGAAGTTTACAAGAAGACATAGTTCCGTACTCTTTGGCAATATTACGGTTGCATCTTGTATAGTCCGTTTGTTGTCTTTTGTGTAGTCCATTTGTTGTTTTTTGTGTAGTCTGTTTTGATGTCTCTTGTATAATCCTTCCGTTGTCTCGTGTATAGCCTGTCTATTGTCTTTGTTTAGTTCTCTTTATATCCGTCGCATATTTCGTTTTATATGCGTTGTATAGTTTGTTTTATATCCGTTGTTTAGTCCGTTTGTCTCCAGTCCTTGTTTAAATCGTTTGCTAACTCTTGTACAATCAGTTTAATCCGTTTGATGTATAATCCGTTTGCTAATTCATGTATAATCCCTTTAATCCGTTTGATGTCTATTGTTTAATCCGGTTACTTTCTCATGTTCACTTTTTCTGCTTTTTGTATAATCCGTTTGATGTATATTTCTTTGCCAACTCTTGCAATATCCATTTGATCCGTTTGACGTCTCCTGTATAATCTGTTTGCTGACAGAGCACATAATTATATTCTCTCCAATATTGGATGTTCAAACATTTATATTCAGAGACGAGTTTTACGTTTCAACAAGTGTACAATGCTTACACAATTTTGGGAAGTGTTGTTACAGTTAGACATCTCCTTCGCAAACAGGCAAACAGTACTAGATTTAACGGCACAAGGACACGTAATGATCAGTTTAGCTGTCACATTAGGTCAACTTGTTATAACCTGCATGGGATTGGAGTAGTGACCTTAATCACTGCACCAGTTGTCCAACACAAAATGCATGACTACTAGCATTAACCTGGGGGTTTCTCTACCACTGGATCTTTATTCCGTATGCGCAACCACATGTACATAAATATGCTGATAACAAATAACACAGTTTTTAAAGTTTAAATTTAAGCAATTAAACGCACATGCCAAATTCGGTAAAATTATCTCTACTAAAATGAAGACAGGTTTAAAAGTTTTAAACCTGTCCAGTACTTTTCACACCATTTAAAGTGCGTGGACAGTGAAGGTGTAGCAAACAGAGCATATATATCTACCTGTATAAAACAATTAAAAATCAAAACCCAATATCAATTTGCTGAGAGGCTAACTTAAAGTAGTTTGATTCAACTGCATCCACCCAGTGAAGTTAAAAAAAACATAATCAACGTAACAAAGAAAAAATATAAGCATTATATTACATATAGCATCACTTTCCGATTTTTTATATAATATAGTTGATATATTTCAGCAGTATATTTACACTTTGCAGAATATCGGGCGTTTAACTGCAGTCAGCAGGAAATAAGGAATTCCGTGAGCTTCATATAGTTAACCTCAGTAAGTTTTTAGATGCCACATACCACAACAGTTATAAAGAAATAGCACATGAATGCAAAGGTCTAAATTCGCTAATACATTAAAAGGATATCGATAAATTGATTTGCTTTACTTATTGTAATTATGCTAAAAGCTTTCTCCTTTAAAAAAATAATAAGCTTCGTTCTCGGGGATTACGTTGAACTGTTTTTGTTATTCAGTTTGTTTGATCCCTCCTTGGAGTTCCCTTCCCTTTATATTGATGCCTTCCTTGAAGTATGCTTTAAAGTTTATATAAGCCTCCTTGGAGTTTGCTATTTTGTTTATATCAAACTCCTTAGAGTTTTTGTGTAATAGTTAAGAAGACCTTGTCCAAAGTCTTCATTTCAGACTTAACGCGGTTGCATTAAACGAGTTATCAAAAGGGAAGTATAATCTCAAAACCACGGATGACTTCTGATTTCACGGCAAACACATGAATAAAGCCAAATGTGCTCTGCGAGCCAACAAACTGTCATTAATCTTCATTCAGATTTTGATAGGTACGCACAGCTGTAAGGCATAATACAAAATGAAATTAAAATATATTTCTGAGATTATCTATTAATAAACGTAATTAACACGCAATCTGAGGAAATCTGGGCTATTCTTTCCAATTTGAAAAATAAAGAATTGTACTATAGGGCTGAGCAAAATCAACAGACTATTTTGAAGGATCTAACAAATCGACTTTCAGTTCTACCAATGAATCTGTTTTCTGCATTGCAACATTATCTTTTTTGTCAATCGTGTTGACTTTTGTGTCGTTATTTTTTTTGCATCTATTTTTTGTACATTTTAGATAAGGCCAAATTTTCGATGTCAGATACATGGTGAGGGCTTAAAGAAAAAGGACAGCAAATAAGTCATTTTAGGTTCTGAAATAATACTTAACTGAATTCTTTCGAAATGTCTTCAATATAAAGAATGTAATATTTACTTGCTGCACTTGATTGGTTCTGTCGGAAAAAGAAATAACTTCAATAAAATATAACTAATTGTACCATTACGTCGTTTCGTTTACAAACAAACAATACATCCCGAACTCGAGTTTTAAAATGGATCGGCCATTAATATTTTTACTTTTTCATTGTTATGACATTTAAAACAAAATATTCAAAGTTGTATCAATCAGTTAGCGGAAACAGGTGCCTGAGCTTAATACCAATAAGCCACTTAAGCTTAACACCAGTATGCCACTTAAGCTTAACACCAGTATGCCATTTCAGCTTAACACCAGTATGCCACTTAAGCTTAACACCAGTATGCCATTTAAGCTTAACAACAGTATGCCACTTAAGCTTAACACCAGTATGCCATTTAAGCTTAACACCAGTATGTCATTTAAGCTTAACACCAGTATGCCATTTAAACTTAACACCAGTATGCCACTTAAGCTTAACACCAGTATGCCATTTAAGCTTAACACTAGTATGTCACTTTAAGTCGCATTAACCTTTCACTGGAATGCATATTTATAACATGCATGATTTTAACAGAGCCATGGGGGCAAAACATTCCTCTTCCTTGAATCTCGACGTAGCAAATTACTACTGATGCGCTAATATTGTTCGTAGAATTGTGCACGCTCAATTACTTATAAAATTCTTAACATAGCGGCGTCTAAACCCTTCGGAAAGTTCAGTTCAAAGTAAAAAAGAATATTACTTAATTATATTTATTGGACACAAACTACCGCCACAAGAGAATGATTACTCCAAGAACAGGCATTTGAACGAACGAATTAAATCACACAGGCGCATACGATAACACTGGTCAACAGTGAAATCATTACTGACTTGAAAAGGCCCTAATCTGTAGTATTTTGGTGTGCCGAACACGAATATAACCGTGAAAAATTTGTATTGGTTCTCGTTTTGAAGATATTCATATACCTCATTTTCTATGTTTCACTGTGTAAATTTCTCCAGTAGGACTGCAGCAACATCCGGAATAATGATGTAACATTGCATAATACCATCATGCTCACATCATCCACAGTTGATTGCGTCATTTTCTGATGCAATGCAATACTAATGCCATGCGGCTGCTGAAGTAAGTTGACGTCAGCAGTGTACTATACATGTGTAGGCCTATTATACTAATGCCAGGCGGCTGCTGAAGCTGACGTAAGCAGTGTACTATATAAAGCCCAATCAGATAGGTTCAGCATTTAAAATATTTTAGACGTTGTGCGAGACAGTTCAAGCTACTGTTACATAAAACTTATTATTTTATCCATTTACGTACAATAAAGAACAGTAATGCCTCGAAAGTGTGTTAATACCGCGGACAATTTTTGCTATATTTGTGGGGAAGTGACATTTGCCAACCAGAAGAAAAGTATCAATTCTCAAGTGAAGAAGGCATATCATCTTTACTTCGGATGCAAGGTTGGTGACCAAGACAAGCCTTGGGCTCCGCATATATGCTGTGCTACATGTACAACACAGCTTTCACAGTGGTTGAATTGCAAAAGGTCATCAATGCCGTTTGCAGTCCCAATGGTGTGGAGAGAGCCAAGCAACCACCTAAATGACTGTTACTTCTGCTTGGTTCCTCCTCTTTCCGGCGGAATAACGAAGCGAAAGAAGTCGAGAATAGTCTACCCAAACATTCCGTCTGCATTGAGACCAGTTCCACATGGTGAGGGACTTCCTATTCCAGAACCTCCAGCAGAATATTCTCTTGATTCATCTGACGAAGACAAAGGTGAGTCGACCTGTTCTTCTCCTGGTCCATCAGCATGCAGTGATCCAGATTTTCACTGTGGTGCATCATCAACCCCACACAGAATAACACAGGAAGAACTAAATGACCTGATTCGTGATTTGGACTTATCAAAGAACAAGGCAGAATTGCTAGGATCAAGACTCCAACAATGGAATCTTCTAGAAGAAGATGTCACAATTACTGCATATCGAAAGCGCCACCAGCAATTGGAGCCTTTCTTCAGAAAGGAAAGTAATCTGATATTCTGTTCCGATATTGAGGGCCTCATGAATGCTTTAAAAATCACTCATGACCCACAAGAATGGAGACTATTTGTGGACTCTTCGAAACTGAGTCTCAAGGCTGCGCTTTTGCACAATGGAAACATTCTTCCATCTATTCCAGTAGCGTATGCTGTCCACATGAAAGAGACATACGATAACTTAAGGCAGCTACTGAATTCCATTGAGTATAACAAGTACAGCTGGCACCTCTGTGGTGATTTGAAGGTAGTTGCCCTTTTAATGGGACTGCAGCAAGGATATACAAAATACATGTGTTTCTTATGCGAGTGGGATAGCCGAGCAAGGGAAATGCACTACATGAGGAAGGAATGGACTCACAGGCAGAATGTAGCCATTGGAGAGAAGAATATCCAACACCCAGCTCTGGTTGAGGCTCAGAAAGTCTTGCTACCACCCCTTCACATCAAACTAGGTTTGATGAAGAACTTCGTGAAAGCCATTGACCGGACTTTGCCAGCATTCCGATACCTGCATGAAAAATTCCCTCGACTCAGCGAAGCAAAGATTAAAGAGGGAGTTTTTGTGGGTCCTCAGATTCGAGAGCTTTTCAAAGATGACCGGTTCAACAACTTGCTGGAAGGTGACGCGAAACAAGCATGGAATGCTTTTCGCCTAGTTTCTACAAACTTCCTCGGAAATGTTAGGGCAGAAAACTATAAGGAACTAGTAGAAGACATGTTGATGAAGTATAAGAAACTTGGCTGCAATATGTCTCTAATGATTCACTTCCTTCATTCCCATTTGGATTTCTTTCCTAGCAACTGTGGTATTGTTAGCGATGAACACGGCGAACGTTTTCATCAAGATATCGCAACAATGGAACAAAGATACCAGGGAAAATGGTCCACTACAATGCTGGCTGACTACTGCTGGACACTCCTCAGAGATGCTCCCGAACAGCTGTACAAGAGACAGGCGAAGAAATCTAAGATGTAGTCAATGACTTGATTTTTTATAGGTAGGCTATTACAGTTGACCTTTTACTATTGGAATGCATTTCGTTATGTAAACATTAATTTCTTGCAGATTACAAAAAAACTAGAGCCAATTTTGCAATTTGACTGTCATATTCGTGTTCAGCACATAAAAATCGATAAGAATTGACTAATTTTATTTCAGTAACATGACTTTTGTAAAAATTTGTTGTCCAGTGATAACACAATGGAATACATCCGCTCGGACTTTGGTCACAGGATCACAAATGAAATATATATTGACAGGTATCAAACTGAGCTCGTACAATTTCTATCGGATCATTTACATGTGATCCAGAAAGGACTCTATATGAAAAGAAAACAATTCACCTCGCTATAACGTGAAGTGGATCGAAACTAATTGGTTAATAATAAAAAGCAGCATAACTATGCTTACAAACCCTTGCTTTGAATGAGGGTAAAAGATGATTTGTTCAGGCAAATGTCGACGATTCATCACATGAGACGAATTAATTGCTATTTAATTGTTGATCCTTAATAAGATTGTAATTTCATTGCACTTCTTTATCAGATTACAAGCGTTGTCTATCAAAGGCTGTTTTGTTTCATGCCAATTCGTAAAGGTCTTTAAGCTAATTAGCAATCATCTATGTATGTATATCAAAGGATACAACCCAAAATAATATTTTTGTATTCATACCACTTGCAAACTAATTCCTTCGTGAAATAAAATCTTTTGTTTATAAACGCTCACATAAGACGTTAGAAATTGCAGTATACAAACATATATTAAAATCCAGTATTCTTGCCGATTATAAAAGCCTATGTAAGATGGGAGAAATATCAGTACAAAAACATATATTTGCACCAGAACTTGTATTCCTGACGTTCATAAACGCCTAAATATTGGTGAAAACAGGATTCGCAAAGCATAAAATCACACAGTGGTGTGTATTCTCGACGTTTATAAACGCCTATATAATACGTTGGAAATAACAATATTTAAGCAATACAGGGCCTTGCGTAAAATATATCAAGCATTTTCATGATTGAAAGGACAAATCAGTTAGTACAGCCAAAAGGAAATAAGTCTGTTGTGTATGTGAATGCCAGGAATATGAGAAGATGGGATAATAAAATAAGACTGTTTATATTTAAATTATTAAAAGTTTCCACAATGAAGAGAATATTCGTATATAGCGGACAGTTTACACCCCAAATAGTCAAAATACAATGCTAATATAGTTACATGAATATTTTTTGGGTCTATGAGATGGTACTATCCATCTAAGTTTTGTGTTTCATGAGGTGAAAGAAAACATGTTGTTTAAGAAGTGTTGTATCATCCATTACAACCAGCCAAGCGTGAAAGAAAACAAATAGTTTAAGGAGGGTTGTATCACCTCATACCGCCTGGCAATGGTGAAATAAAAATAGTTCAAGAAGGGTTGTATCACCCCCACATCATGACAAATACAAAAGAAAACAATTAGTTTGAGAAGGGTTGTATCACCCACCCACCCCCTACAGCTTGCCAAGACATAATGTATATCAAATTAATGACTCATTAGAACTAATTCCGTTTCGAATTGTTTTTTTGTTTTTTTTTGTTGTTGTGGGAATGAAAATATGTTATACACTAGTTTTTTCTCTTAGTCTTAAATATTTTAACGATTCTGTTGCATGGTTGAGATACGTTTATGTGTCTAAACTCTATCATTCCGATGCCAATATAATATATTTGGTATACAATATACTTTTAGCATTCTAAATTCATGTTAAATTTCAAAATGACTAGCTTCAAGTCTTTAAACTTGCGATGTGGCTATATCGGCCATCATAAACTTCGTCGCTAAGCATGCCGAGGTATACCAAATGAAGACATGGCAGAGTCATATACCCAGAGAACATTTCAATAAAATATTAAATCTATTCTTTACAGACCAAAGCAGAAGGCATCAATTGTGTTCTAAGTAATAATAAAAATTTGTATCTTACATGGTATAAAGGCGAGTTATTCATGTAGCAAAATATATTGAACTTCAACAATTTTAACAGAAATTAGTCACTCTCTCTGGTTGAAGAAACTGTCATGCAATTTGAAATCACATACCAAATAATTCTCCACAGCGGGTAAAAGCACTTTGATTAGATCGGTACTTTGAAGTCATGCCATGAAATATTTTGAGCAATAGATCTAATCTTTTCAAGCAGTTCCAAATGTAAAGAAAGCGAAAATTATAAGGAAAAGCTTTTTGAGCAGCCATTTTTGCTGAATATTTGGCACGATCATTAGCCTAATTTTAAACCCTTAAATACGAATACTGGTTATTGTGATTTTCACAGTTTGGTCTTTACTCTATTAAACAACACTGCATTCTGCAACCATGAAAAAATGCCGTATACAAGCTGCAAAGAATTTGATTAGATTGACTTTGTAAATGGCTTATAAAATGCTCCGCTCCAGTAAAGATTCTGAATCTGTCAGTTCTGTGTTAATGATGAAAACCTTTTCTGTTGAATGTTATAGACAACATGCTTCAGTAAAACATATATACCCACTTTAAAAACATTACCTTATATGAACAGAGAACTAGGGCAAGCTTTAAATGTTATACAAATGTCGTTTACAAAATATATTCGGTATATGCAAAGCCGGGGAAAACTGTGAGAAGCAGAGATGTTTGGTAAACAAATTAAAGATTAATTGCATGAGAGCTTATGTTTAGAGAGATGTGTAGTGGTAATATATTTAGGAACTTCTGGTCAATTATTAAACCAGACACAATAAAATCATTCTCGTTGAAGGTAAAAAAAAAACTCTAAACAGTGACATAGAAAAATATGAACTCTTCACTATTTTTATTTAAATATTACATTAGACATTTATAAATTGCAACCCCTAACCTATGAAAGGATCACAGCTATTAGGGACATTAGTAATAGGGATACATTTATTTTAATTTAATGAAGTTAAGCATACACATGTACATACAGTGATAAGATGTTTACATTAAAAGAGCTACAAGATGGGACCGTATTTCTATTAAATTGTTAGAAGCTGAGAAACCGATCCTTGTGGAACATATTACAGCTGTAATTAACAAAACTACAATCAAATAGTAGTTCCGATTTTCTAAAAGAGCAATCCGCTTGATTAACTGAATTATCGACCTATCAACATTTTATCCGTCATATTCAAGAAGTTTCAGAAATCATTTGAGATCTAGTCAGCATTATGCTTTTATAGAACATTTTGAAAATAGGTGCTTTTTGTAAAGGTCATGGATGCCAGACCACTCTGATACATTTGCTAGACGACCGGAGGGAGGATCTTCATGAAAACAAAAATGAAGCTTGAGTCCTGATGGACTTATCCAAACATGAAGATGGAGTCCTGATGGACTTATCCAAACATGAAGATGGAGTCCTGATGGACTTATCCAAACATGAAGATGGAGTCCTGATGGACTTATCCAAAGCTGTTGATTGTCTCTTTCGCGATATTCTCATTTACAAGTTAAAGGCTTATGGTATGTCAGATAACTCTGTAGGGCTTTCTTTCGAATTTTATGCAGCACATTACGTAACAGGGTGTTCTGAGTAGTTGGGATGAACTTCAGAAAGGGGTTCCTCAGGGATCGATCCTTGGACCATTACATTTTAATGTTTTATCAACTATGGCACCAATTTATTAGATTTAGCTCTTTATATAACTATGCCTTCGACAACACTGTCCTTTTCCTCACCGTATTTTAAGTCTTCGATTAACACACTCGAAGAAGTGTTGACAGGTTTCAAGCAATATATGTTGATAACAAAACATTCAGTAAGAAGCCTATACTTGACATAAGACGTTCTGTCATAAATTGTAAAGAAAGTATTCATCTGCGTGGAATTGACATTGATAATCAACAGCAATTCGATTCACCTGTAACGAAATAAAACAAATGTCCGTAGGAAAGCTTCTAGGCAGCTACATGTATTGAAACGTACTGGACATAACAAACTAAAATCTCACATACATTTATCCTTTCCTATTTCAATATGTGTCCCTTAGTTAAGGCAATTCTATAGTAATACGAACACTACTACACGTGAACAAATGCAAGAGTTTGCTCTGAGATTTGTGTACGGTGATTTTATAGGCAGCTATCGTCAACGATGAATTATGGCAAAATGCCAGTTCTAAAGACTTCAGGTTACGACACTTGAGACTTTCAGAATAATGAATAAACGTGCTTCATAATTGATTGGACGACTTAATAAATTGTAAATACAATACAAATAATTTAGAACATTCAAATATTTTAGATGTCCCAAGAATTATAACCTCAACATTTGACATACAAACATTTAAATATGCAGCTGTCAATTTGCATTTTATTTTGAATTTCAATTCCAACCAATAATTTTATATTTTGTAAACTGTTTAATAGTATTTTCTAGTTTATCGAAGAGACTACATTCACTTTTACTCATTGAATTGTAAAATTGTTTGCTTACTTGTCTCTTAAGTCAAGACTTACAAAAATGGTACTAACAGCTGCCTCGCTTGGCGCTCAGCATTAAGAGGTTAGTGTTAGGACTGGTCGGCCCTGTGTCAGGATAATGTGACTGGGTGGGACATCATGCTACATGTCTGCGGCATGATGCCCCAGTGCTAGACATCACTATAAACTGCTACATTGCAGACATCGTAGCGATATGACTGAAAATTTTTTAAAGCTACGTTAAAAAAAAAATCAAAAAATCAAAATCAGTCTCTTAAGTCATGCGTTGTGTGTTTGTTTTCTTTTTCAATTCATTTTGTATGTGTCACAAAGTGCTTGTGTGTTTTGCTGATCATTATTGTCGTAAAGCCTTATTTGTTTTTTGTAATGTCGGTAGAAGGCTCATTATGGCTTATGTTGAATTGTTGTTTTAAACCTCACCGACGTTATATTATCTTTCCTTAACAATGGAAAATAAGACAGAAATCTTGGTCTAGAAACACATGAAACTAAAACTGAACGGAATGACAAAATAATTAACACCGTTTAATGTATGCATATCGTAATTATGTTCGTTGAAAAGTCACAGCAAAATAAATATTTCATACGAGTTCCTTTCGCTGCTCGGAATTCCAAATGGTTCGTAAGAACAGTTTCTCAAATTTCCCACTCTAACCTGTTTGCACCAATTTCAAGGCCATGTTTCGAGAAAAGATTATTTCTGCCTCAAAAAGTAATGAGCATGTAACTTAGTGGAAGTCTATTCTTTGTCAAAGAACTAAGAGATCAAAATCAAAGGCGTCCAAATAGAATACGACTTGAAGGAAATCAGTCTTTACTTTATGTTATGATTGTTTCGAATGTTCACATAAATCATTTTTAAATGCGTATTTAAAGACACTTAATGGAATGGAAAACACGTTTCAGTTCTGGAAAAAGACCGCGTTGCCTTTGAAAATTCATCACTTGCCAAGTTCAGGATATCCATTTATTTTTTTCATTTGTGTATTTTTCGGTGAAGAATTTGATCACATGTACTTCAAAAACAATAACTTTCAGCTTGGGTAAAAGATTTACCGAGAGTTTATAGTATGCTTCAGTCTAGACTAAACGAGAAACATTACCTTTCTCATCAAAATTATCTTCCTCATGTGATTTTGTTTTCAATATATTTTCCTCCTAACTGTGCTAATCATTAGCTTCACTAATTACTGGGGAAAAGTATAGGAAAATGGATATATTTACATAGAAGAGCCAAACCTTATTTTTTTTTTAAAATATGAGTTACAATAATTATTAAAATATGAATGTAAGGCAAAGAGACTTAGAGCGCTAAATCATTACCTCTGTAAAATATAATATATATATATATATATATATATATATATATATATATATATATATATATATATATATATATATATATATATATATATATATATATATATATATAGCTTACATATATGATAATAGTCTTTAATCTCAGTTATTATCGAAAAGAATTTATATACAAGATATTTATTTTGCGCTAGAAATAGAAAGCGAAGAAAATTAAATTAAAATGTGAAAACGGAAAATATTTTGAATACGTAGATGTTATTGATTTGTAATCGACCCACTCCAAATAGGTCATAATATGGATGGATATGCCGCACTTGACCGAATGCTGACCAATGGTCGGCAATTAAGGTACGAAGGCTCGTTACTCAGTGGCGGTCAATCATTATAGTCACATTAAATAGTTTTTAAAACTATAAATATATTCGTACAGCAAAACTGTTCGACTTAAATATCCAACAACTGATGGTTGTCGAATTCTTCATTAGAATTCAGAAAATCATTTTCTTTTATTATATTACTGCATACAGACCTTTGCTATAGAGTGTGCCTGTTTTACTATTGGGTTCATTTATTGAGCTTTTGATAGCAACTAGGAAGATTCATCGAATTTTATAATTACTAAATAAAATTAATTACCACTAACAATCGTCTATGCGTAGTTAGAGAAAATTATACTTCTCAAAATATGATGCTTTCATAAAATCAGTCTTAGCAAAATATAAACAAATGAACAGACAGAGATATTAATGCAATAAAGCCACTTCAGAATCAAATAAATGTTATCGAACACTTCAGTGACAAAACTGGTATGTTGGTCAATCTTGACAAAACTAAAATTATTGTTTTCAGAAATGGAGGATATTTCAAACAAAAGGAGGTGTAGTTTTTCAAAGAAAGTGCTTTGAATGTGTACTTTATTACACATACACGGGTCTATGTTCACCCCAAAGTTGCTTTGGACAAAATCTAAGCAGATACTGGTGGCTCAGACATAGACAGAAACTTCAGAAGATTATGAATTATCAAAAACGATTTGGCTGTATTACGTATACCTGATTTAATTTAATTTAATTTGTCAGTTTTTAAATTTATATTCTATTATGTGATATTATAATGTAAATTTATTCACTATAGATGATACCTTTTTCAAGAAATGGTTTCACCTTGACTGTTAGTTTATAAACAACAGGTACTGATCTAAATTCTGACCTGGGACCAGAATTAGTAAACAAAGTTCTTTTTTTATTTTAAAATGATTGGTTGTTATTAATGTCATGATGAAACTATGTGGGTTAAGAAGTAAACACTTTTTTAAAAATGTTATTATTGGAATAAAATCATTGGTCTAATCAAGGACATATTCTGTGTATGTGATGTAAACATGACACATGACCCTTGTTGATGTTTTAGAAAGACCATATAAGTCTATGTTTTAAAGAAATAATTTTTAGTAGAAGTTGGGCAGTTAAAGTGTTTTGTTGTGCTGTTTAGAGTTATTTCAAAATAATTGTTTGTAGTTATTTCAAATCACTTGGGTTCAAAAAGGATTAATTCTGTTATTTGTCTGTAAACATTCTGAAGAGTGCTCACACAGGTAAAGACATTGCTAACAAATTCAATTTGGATTTCCAACACCGGAGTGCCATTATTTATACAAGGAACTGTAGATAAACAGAGTACTGACTACAGCATATGTCATCGTCATTCATCTTGGATTTTATATCAGGATTCGAATTTGAAATTATTAGAACATTTAGTACTAGGACTTTTGCAATTTAATTCGTGGATTATTCTTAGATTAATTTTGGATTTGATTTTTGAAACCGTAAGTTCTTCTTTTGTTTTGCATTTTTAAAGAATTTTCCAGGAAAATAAATTAATTGCTAAATTTTAAAAAGCTTGTTGTTTTCACTCTTTCCATGTTACTGTTTATTTGAGCCTAAACACGTAACAGCTGTTTTAACGTAGGGGATGCTTTAAAAAAATTGTATTATGTAATAAAACCGTTTGATTGCTAAGGATCAGAAATTTGGGGATATGAATTTTGTAAAGATATTGAAATTGTGCAGTACAAATTTTGCAAATAGAATTTAGGTGTTCCTAAAACTACCCATAATGCAGTTGTGTTAGGGGATTGCGGAAGATACCCACTTTGTACCTCGTATTTTTTACGGTGCATTAAATACTGGATGGAGGTTGTAAGAATGCCTTCAACTCGGTAGCTACACCAGTGTTATTTAGTGTTGGAAATAATTATATTGGGATACCGAAGTTAAAGAAATGTTTTTTAGCTTCAGTTTTGGGTTTGTCTGTCTAAATCAAGATGCTGGAGACGAAAAACTATTTTTCTCAATATTTTTTAAAGAATTGATGATTCAACATCCAAAAATCTGGCAAAGTGACATTAACAATTCACATAAATGTGTGTATTATATCACGTATAAAACCGAATTAGAACCGGGAAAATACCTCTCATGTAGATTATCATATTTCCTTAGGAAGTTGCTTGCTAAATTTAGATGTTCAGTGCATACGCCAAACATAGATACGGGTAGGCATTAGCAGGATTGAGAGAAATAATAGGTATTCTAAATAATGCCGGAAAAATATTGTTTATTTGTTAAAACATGAATTGCATTTTGTATGTATTTGTCCAGTTTAATACCATATAAGAAAGAAATAGCTTAATGAAATTTAGTATCCGCCTGTACAATTTTTTTATCCCTCTTGTTTCAGAGCTATATATAAGAAATCTGTCTTACTATATCAGGTCGATTTTTCATCTCAGACAATATTTAATAACTCAAAGGAATGGTGAATGATATACTTAGAGATAGTAACGTCTTTAGAATGTCATGTATCGATAATCGGAAATTATGTATGTCTACTTATGACGGACACCATATTTAACTTCTTTACACCTTAGTGCACATTCCATTTACTTGTATTGTATTTTTCAAAATGGGCCAGTGGGCCAAGTACTTCATAAAGTATTATTATTATTATTATTATTAGAAGAAGAAGAAGAAGAAGAAGAAATTGGTCACCAAGTATATCTTTACACATGATTATATTTCAATTACCATTATTATGTTTATATCTGGTTTACGATTTGATTAATTTGATTTAAACGGCTGCCATCTCAGTTCATCCATAATGAAATAGACATGGCCATTATAGTCTGGCTTTCTGATTATCGATGCCAATGTGTCATATATTAACGGCTGCTTTATGTTTATCTATGTTGAATTAGTTAATGTATATCTTTCTAATAAAACCTCTACAGTCGAAACAAACAAAAAATCTTGCAATACTTTTAACACATGAGTAAAACTAAACGTGAAAATAAAACAGCATTATAGTCCAACCATGACCCAAGCTGTAATCCTTTCCGACCATGATCCACGTTACTCCCATAAAAGACACAGTCGCGATGTCCCAGACGAGACCTACATAAGCCACTAACAAATATTACCCGACTAGACTCACGGAAGCCACTGCGTTCGTGAACCAAGATATGAGCAGAGAAGCCAGTCCGACCATAAACCAAGCAATATGTACAGAAGACACTCCTACCATAACCCAAATTAGACATACAGAAGACACCCAGACCATAGCACAGCTACACAAGAAGAAGACACTCCGACTATAACCCAAACTAGACACGCAGAAGACACTCCCACCATATCAGAGCTAGACGCGCAGAAGGCACTCCAACCTTCACATAGCTACACTCGCACAAGACACTCCGACCATAACCCAAGCTGGACACGCAGAAGACACTCCCACCATAACACAGCGAAACACGCAGAAGACATTCCGACAATAACCCAAATTAGACACGCAGAAAACACTCCCACCATAACACAACTAGACACGCAGAAGACTATCCCACCATAACACAGCTAGACACGTAAAAGACACTCCTACCATAACCAAAGTTAGACGCACAGATGACACTCCGACCATAGCACAGCTAGACACGCAGAAGACACTCCCACAATAACTCAAACTAGACATGCTGAAGACACTCCTATCATAACCCAAACTATACATGCTGAAGACATTCCCACCATAACACAGCGAGACACGCAACAAATAATCCGCCCATAACAGAGCTAGACACGCATAATATTCACCAACCATAACCCTATCGAAACACGTTGAAGACACTTACATTATAACACAGCTAGCGACGCTGAAAAAACGCCGACCATTACACAGCTAGAGATGTAGAAGACACTCCAACCACAACCCAAGACAGACACGTAGAAGACACTCCAACCATAATCCAAGACAGACACGCAAAATACACTCCGACCATAACCCAAGAGAGACATGTAGAAGACACTCCGACCATAACAAAGCAAAGACAAGTAGAAGACACTCCAAACATAACCCAAGCTAGACACGTAAAAGTCACTCGGACCATAACCCAATCAAGGCATGTAGAAGACACGCCAACCATAACCCAAGACACACACATTGAAGACATTATAAAATGTGTAGTGGGGCCACTCTCCGGTGGCCTAGTGGTAAAGACGTCCGCCTCGGATGAGGGATGTCGTGGGTTCGATCTCCGGCCAAGTCATACCAAAGACTTACAAAAATCATACTAACGTCTGCCTCGCTTGGCGCTCAACATTAAGAAGCTAGTGTTATGACTGACTGCCGGTATCAGGATAATGTGACTGGGTAGGACTTCATGCTACATGTCTGCGGCATGATGCCCCAGTGCTAGTCATCACTATAAACTGCCACACTGCGGACACCTTAGTGATGTGGCTGAATTTCATTTAAAGCTGCGTTAAAAAATCCAAGTCACACACACACACACACACACACACAACCAAGCAGAAGACACTCCGACCATAATATAAGAAAGACACGTAGAAGACACTCCGACCATAACCCAATCAAGAAATGTAGAGGACACTCCAACCGTATCCCGAGCTAGACATCCAGAAGACACACCCACCATAACACAGCTAGACGCGTAGAAGACACTCCGACCATACCCCAAGCTCAACACGTAGAAAACACTCCTACCATAACCCAAGCTAGACACGTAGAAGACATTCCCACCATAACACAGCTAGACATGTAGAAGACACTCCGATCATAACCCAAGTAAGACACCTAGAAGACACTCCAACCATAATTTAATCAAGACACGTAGAAGACACTCCGACCATAAGTCAAGCTAGACAATGTTACGTATATCTGATTTAATTCATATTTATTTTTATTTTAATGTTTGTCAGCTTTAAAGAAATTTTTTATTTGTACATGCTATTATAATATAAAATCTTGGTTACGTGTTTGGAAATAATTTCAGAAAATAGTTTGACCTTGATTGATTCATTTTCAAACACATAAAGCTGAGCTTTGTTCCCGACCTTAATTCAAAATTAGTAACAGTCACTTGAACAAGTTATTAAATTTATTTATATTGTGGGAATAATAGAGATAAGAACGAGGCTGTATTGATTACGTGACCATTAGCAGCAGGGGGGGCGAATCGGACATTTTGTCCAAACGTTATTTTGCTTAATTAATACTTTCTGCACTCAGCGGATCCGGTGTCGTCAGCGCCTGGTAAAAAAAAAACGACGTCGTCGTCGTTGTCATCGTCGAGGGGCCAAATCGACAATTGTCCGGACGTCATTTGGTTTAATTAACACCTTCTGCGCGTCGATCCCCAGCGTCGTCAGCGTCCGGTAAGCACAGCGACGACCTCGTCGATGTCATTGCCCCCCCCTGCTGCTATGATCTTACAAACAGAGTGATCACTAACTCCTCCTCTTGTAGGTCAATTAGGTTATTTGACTGATCGGTAATTCTAAAATTAATTCTCGTTAAAAACCGATCATGGCATCGCATATAGACCGGATTAATCGGACTCTCAACGATTAAAAATCCCGGAGGGGCTGTTGGTGAAAACGAATAAAGGATATATCCCTGTTGAGCCTGATTTGATTGCTTGGTATCTACCTGGTAACTTCCTTCGATAGCATCACACACTAGATTGATTGCTATCACCGATGCAATATTTACGTTGTATGGAGCAATATGCCTACCACCATCTCCGTTATCGTATCTGAGGATAGTTGATGGGGGGGCGTCCGCGGGTGGATTCTTAGGCCATCCTAGTATGGTTCTTATTGAACTGTTATAAATATCAACCATATACCCCGGTGTGCTTATTTCAATCGTCGACGATAACGTCGGTTCATGAACCGTAATAGCGATTTTTGATTCCTTTCCTGTGATCGATTTTATCCTGCGTTGAAATTCCTTATTGATTTGTTCTATTTGGTATGACCCAGTTGGTATTGTAACCTCATTCCAGTCTGGGGTCCCATCGGGCTTATTTGTCCATGCAAAAACCAGCGAGTTATTAGGTTGTTGTCCGTTAAATGCGTCCGCTCGGATATTAGGCCAACTGTGATATACTCGCAATTTTGCCAGCGCTATTTCCTTCACTGGAACCGGCGACGGGAAGTTCACATTGAATTCTGGCTTCGTTGACGTTATCGATATCATATTTGTTTGTACCGGAGTGGTATTCTCCGCGATCCGCTGAAGTAATTGAGACCCTTCGGGGTTCAGCGACATTATTATTATTCGTTGTTTTTAGTGTCTAATTTCAACAACCAGGTGGTTCCGGCTTCCAGTTGAAAATCCTCGATTTTTGACATCGCGGAGCTATACAACTGGACCATCGTGGAGAATTCAACATCGGATATGAACAAATTATCAATCGATAACGAGATCACCCCGGATAATTTCGAGTACGCGTCGGATACTATTTGATGTTTTACTGTATACTCGTCGAGTTTTTTCTGAAAACACGATGATATCTTTTTAGTGATTGCGTTGGCGACTCCAGCAATTGTTGTCATCGCGGAGATAGCGATTGGAACAGCGATCGGGGCTATCGTGGTTACCGTGGATAAAATAACACCGGTACCGGCTACTATACCCGACACCGAGTACACGACCGCGTCGATGGTGGTTATTTTTCTGCGGTATTTTTTTATTTTTGCGCGGTATTGTTCGGAAAGCGTTTTCAAATTCGCGGAGAATTCTTTTGCGGTATCGAATCGATATTGATGTGACGTCGGTGATACCTCTGATTCAATTACCCTGGTGGTCATTTTTATTTTAAAAGAGCTAGTGTTTTTAATTAATTAGATTCGCTACAAATTCCACATACCATGTGATGTTTGTCCTAAATAGACTGCTATCAACGGCCTTAATTATAAACCGTTCAATTGTATCCTTGTCAATGATTGTTGACACTGTATTGTTAAACCCAGATGAACTCGACGATGATATACTAAACTGCATCGCCGAAATCAATGTCAATCGATAAATGCCCTTAACAGTTGCGGTGATATTTACTGTATTCTGTGTAGGAGTCCAATCGAATGATCCATGCCGAATTGTGTATACTGTGTTGATGATGTTCTCATGAGGGATTTTTATTTTTTCGAATTGCTCTGCTACTCTCGGTAGTCCGTCTTTAATCGCTTCAACATCAGTTCTGATTGTTCATATTTCCTGTGTATGCCCGTCTATACTTTTTTTGTTCGCTGCAACCCTAGTAACGAGTATATCTATTTCCTGTATATGCGCGTCCACATCTTTTTTGTTCGCTGCAACCTTAGTAATGACTGTATCTATTTCCTGTGTATGCGCGTCTATATTCCTTTTGTTCGCTGCAACCTTAGTAATGATTGTTTTTATTTCCCCTGTATGCGCGTCTATATTCCTCTTGTTCGCTGCAACATCAGTTTTGACTGTTTCTATTTCCCCTGTATGCGCGTCTATATTCCTTTTGTTCGCTGCAACATCAGTTTTGATTGTTTCTATTTCCCCTGTATGCGCGTCTATATTTCTTTTGTTCGCTGCAACATCAGTTTTGACTGTTTCTATTCTCCATCCATGCGCGTCTATATTATTCTTGTTCGCCACAATATCAGTTTTGATCGTTCCTATTCTCTGTTCATGCACGTCTATACTTCTTTTGTTCGCTACAATATCAGTTTTGATCGTTCCTATTTCCCCTCCATACGCGTCTATATTCCTCTTGTTCGCTGCAACATCAGTTTTGATCGTTCCTATTTCCCCTGTATGCGCGTCTATATTCCTTTTGTTCGCTGCAACATCAGTTTTGATCGTTCCTATTTCCCCTGTATGCGCGTCTATATTTCTTTTGTTCGCTGCAACATCAGTTTTGATCGTTCCTATTTCCCCTCCATACGCGTCTATATTCCTCTTGTTCGTTGCAACATCATCTTTGACTGTTTTTATTTCCTGTCCATACGCAGTGATATCATTTATAGTTGTTGTAATCTCATCCAGCTTGATATTTTTTTTACCAAAGAATTTATCAAAGTTGTTATCGATCCTGTTAACATTTTTTCGTAACGTGTAAAATTGGCCCGACAGCGTTGTAAACTCCGAAATAGTAGTTTTTATCCCCGCAAGATTCGGTTCGGTTACCGTCGGGGTCCCGAAAAAACTAGCGGTAGTGAGTTGTATATCGGTGATAGACTTTTTCACCTGCGCGTCAAGTTCGGTCACCGATTTATCCAACCTTGTAAAACCGTCTCGGATTAATGTTATCGTCGATATATGTTCACCCGGTTTGAGTCGTCCGTCGCCGGTATACAACGCGATAGCGTTCTCGGCGGCATCACGCTGTCGTATTAAAACGTCATCCAGCGACACATTACTGGATTTCAATTTACCCTGGCGGTCTTGAAATACAACTATTTCACCTGGGTCAACACTTGTTAAATTCAACGTATCAGCGATTTCATCCTCGATTAGTTTTTTTATGTCATCGGTGGCGGGCGTTTCCGTGGATCCTTTCAGCGCCGAAATAGGTCGTCCCCAAATATCAATCATCGTTATTGTAAAAAAAAACAGCGTTTCTAATTAACCCGCCGGGCCTCTACGACCCCACTAGTGTATTCGTTTACAACCACATGAGGTGGTTTTCGCGATGATGAAATCGCCGCGAGTACGTTCAATACTTCACGGCCGCATATCGGCGGGTCGCTTAACTGCTGTGTTGGCAGCGTGGAATAAAAAACCCGGGCTGAACACGTCCGGATATACCGCATAAACTCGTTCGGCGGGGCTAACCCGTATGAATCAAAATAGACGATCGCACGCGGATCAATCGCGTATGCAACCCAATGAGTTCCCGCTCCGGAGGACCCATCGAGGTTAATTATGCCGGTTTCAATATTCCTTGGTGCCGCCGGTAATTGATCCCTCATAAAAACACCCCTGAAGTTTTTTATCGCTAGCGCGTTTGCGGCGTCTATTAAATCAAAATTAGACATGGGAGTCAATGACTCCTGAGTCAATAAACGGTTCCCGGTAGTCTTAGACCCTTTCCCGAGTACCATGAATACGGGGTTCCCGGTAGTCTTAGACCCTTTCCGGCCACGGATCGTTTTTTTTTTATAGCCTTTCCCGGTTGCCTTCTTCAATGCCATCCCCGCCGCGGTACCAACGGCCCCTAACGCAGCCGCCTTAGCCACTGCTGGGGCCGCCGCGGCAATCAATGCCGGAATCGCGGCTAACAACGGAAATATCCCACCGGTCTTTTCCATGTCTTTGATCGCTGCGGCCGAGAAATCTATTTGAACACCCTTTTTATTCTTCATCGCATTATTGAAATGTTTTATTTGACGCGTCGTCAACGATATCTTATGATTACCACCTGCCATCTGTGACGGCTTCAGCGTTATTGTGGTTCCGCATTGTTTAGCCGACTTTGATCGTAATTTCTTGACTTGACCATCAGTCAACTCTACACTGACGACACTATACGACATTTTATTGTAAACGCGTTTTGTGCTTTCGATTACATGTTTTCCACTGGTGCATCAATGATTCTCATTCGTCCACCAACACCTTCTAGCAGCATTGATTTATCGCTGAGAATGACAGCAACCGCTCTATATTCGGCAATACCACCAGGACGTTGCACACGAGCTCGGAAGTGTATATCAACGACGGATTGTCTCGTTAAATCGAGATGTTCCAACGAAAAATAATAAATCGGATACAAGTTTTTAAAATCAAGTTGTGATATTTGCAAACCAGTGTCGACGTTTTGATCACGACCCATATATGACAGCAATCGATGATACACACGTGCGATATGGTTGTCACCGTAATTGAGTTGTATATCCTCGGATGGTTCCTGCTGTCCGTTTATTCTCAACGAGACCTCATTGACACCGATTTGATCAAATATCATATGGCTGCGTTCTTGGGAGCCTAATCGCGCCTTATTCTGTAGCGCTACAAATATATGACGCGGGGCTGAAACACCCTGTTTGGATGCCAGGTGCCATGTAAATATACCATCCATATTATCCTCTTTAGCATCAGTGGTTACTGTGAGCCAACTCAACAGTGATTTACCACCTGTCTCCATGAATGAGAGTAATCGCTGTTCTGCGGTGATTGATGGGGTCATTACTGGCATCCACAATACTATATTCTTTATATTGACCTTACCGTCGGCAACACCAGCATCATGCCAGATTGCATCATTATCATTGCCCTTTCGCACGAGTACTACTGTATGCTTAGCCCCATAGATGACTTTTCTGACGTTTCTGCAGAATCCGAATATATGATGCAGTGGAATCGCGCATGAAAACTGTCGGCGTTGTCCTTGCAACATCCCTACTCGTGTTGCAAACCCTAGATTGTAATTAGTAATAACATTTATGACATCGAAGCTCCCAGCTGGTCTTACATACCCGGCCGGTGCTGGATCAATCGCGGTGGCATGTGTTGCCTTTACCCTAGAAAACTGATTGTGTTCAGCGTTATCGGTAGTATCCTTCGCAAACATCATAGACGGACCAGCCGACCTTGTATAATCATCTGAGTATCTCGCTAGCCCGATTATCGTCGTTGCAACATCAACATCGCGTTCTATTGATTCAATTTCTCGCCCGTCAATGAGATATTTTGTGCTCTCAAATAACGCCATTACGCCGTTGTTGACAAAACCAACTCGGATAGCCGGGTTGTTGTCGTATGGTGCATTATCGGCAGCATTTGTCACGAGTTCCCCCTCAATTTCGATAAACGCTTCACATGGCAGAAAGTATCTACTGGTATCTTGGACTTGAAGTTCAATTCGCGATCGTAGATTCGGTTGCGTTGCATAATAAGAATAATATTGATAATCACGGACAGAATCATCCCTGCGCACTGGGGCATCCATATCAAACGCGGGATCAGCGGTTCGCGCAAACATTTCTATTATTTATCATGTTGATATTTTCAATTGCGATTTTTTCGTCGTAGACCACTTCCCGCTATCGCGTTCATGAGCGCGTTAGTGGATGACTCAGCCGCCAACGACTCTAGTTTTTCTTCCACGGCGTTATTTATTACTTTACTGACATTCGCAGGCATCACTGTCGTTGATGGCATCTGTTTTTTTCTTGAAAATCTCTTGGATTTCACCAACGACATTAGTTTGTCCCGCGCGGCTGAAAGCGCCTTTCCGGCAACATCTCCAATAGCACTAATTCCCTTATCACGAATAACATCAATAGCCTTCATTCCTAATTGTTTGGCTAACGGCGCTACTTTTGGAGCCATTCTTGTAAATAACCCCGCAATGGTGCTACCGAGACCATCTCCATAGTACGCGCGGTAAATAGGCAATCGCGAGTTTACCACGTAGACGAGTACTGGTTTATCATGGTTGTAGTGTATGATCATCCTTATTAAAAACACCAGTTTTCCAATTAATCATCCACGAGTTCGTCTATGAGCGTTCGATATGTATTAATGTCTATGATACCGCCTGCAAATAACCGCTTGCAAATATCAGCAGCCTCATTGATTATTTCCGTAGAGTTATTTCCGGCTCGTTTTCCTCCAATTAATACCTCTAGCCGTGATATATCACTGAGAACACTATTAGGGCAGGTAACACTAGCGTTTTCAACTAGACCACTACCACTTGGATACCCCTCTCCGCTTGTTTTTTCAGAACCAGCTTTTTTTTGACGTTTTTCTCGGACTTCTTCTTTTTGCTGTTGTAGTATTTCTTGTTGTTGTTGTATATCATAATCATCAATTCCCTTTCTAAATTCTTTATATCTCAATTCTTTTGTATCCAAGCGATCAATCTCTTTATTCGTTTTATACAACCAATTAACCCAGTCATCTCGTTTTATTTTACTGTTTTTATGCTCGTCTTTTAAAAAGTCTTTTCTTGAATGATAGCTTTGAGCGGCAAAATTACCAAAAACCCTATAATTGTCGGATTTCAGTAATTGAGGTCGTTTTATTTGTGCTATAGCCTCTTCAGTGAGTTTATCTATAAAGGAGACTCCTTTTTGAGTGGAAATTTTTTGAAGTTCACCAACATCACCCTGTTCAGAATCATCAATATCAGCTAATCGTTCATACTCACGTTGGGTTTTTATATCACTGGAAAGTTGTTTTATCCGTTGCTGTGTTTGTTCTGTCTCTGCTGCTATCTTTTCAAGTACAGGAAGAAGAGGCGCCTCTTTCCGTTCGCCCTCCTTAGGAATATCCCCGTATATTGCTCGTTCTGTAACATCCTTAGTCGCTTTAGTTACCGGGGCAAATAACTGTTCGCTTCCAACAGTAAAATCGGTTTGCATTTGTTGTCGCGTTTGAAGTTTCTCTCTCACTCTGTCTCGTAACGGTATAAACTTTTTAAGCGCTGCTAGCCGCTCTCTGGCTAGCCGAGTAGTAAGTGATTCACCTACCATTATTGTAAATTGATCCGCAATTTTCTAATTTTCCGCCGAGTGTACCATCGGGAGCTCCACGGAGTTTTCGTCTATAATCCTTCTAATGTTTTTGATCTTACTAGAAATCTCCCGGCGTCGTTCATAAACACGTCCGAGTTTTTTTCGTATTATTTCAACGGCAGTAAATAGTCCAATGAATGCATTTGCGTCATTGTGGTACAAGTTTTCATTAATCGTATGTTGTAATCGTTTTATAAAAAAATACTCGCGGGCCAGGGTAAAACGCCCCCGTTTCGATTGTTCGTTAATAATCTCATAATCGGATAATATTTTTTCACTGTCGAGACCATCAGATAATTCAATTCCTTGATTTTTTAATTTTGAAATCTCAGTTAATATATTATTGATGTCTTCGATATTCATTATTCTTATAAAACATCTTGTTTTTAAATAATAAAAAAAATGAAAACCCCGTGTATCAATTCCGAAGGTGTTTAATAATTCGTTAGACGTGACCTCGTCAGCGCCATAGGCGCCGGTGACCTTGTCACTCGCTGATATGAAAATCGAATTCTATGCCCGGTCTTTTTTGAGATCGCTGAATTCTGTATTCCTTCTGCAACAAATCGTATCGAGGCTCCACAAATGTCAAAATATTTTCCTGCCTCATTCATCGACTGAAATATTTTTTCCTCGTGAGTTGTTGTATCAAATGACTTTACGGGTTTTGCTTTCTTTGAGTATTTACCAGTTTCGCCTTTTTTGGTATTCTGACTTTGCGAGATAGCTTGCAAGTTTGTAAGAGAATTATCAGTCTTATTATTATTAATATGATCAATCACAAGCCCATTTTCGATTAATCCGTTGAATGCTTCAAATACAATCCTGTGAACATAATAGTTTTTTCCTCCTGCAGTAAATTGCAAGTATCCCTGATTACTTACGGTGCCAACTGGTTTCTTCAGTTTGCGGTTTCTAACAACGCCGTCGCAAGATGCCTCGTAATTAACGAGCACAGGATGCGGCTGAAATTCTTGGTTCATTTGTATAATAATACTACTTGTCTAATTTATTATTTGGTTTAATTATAAATCTTTCAACGTAGTCCTGGGGGGTTTTGATGACGAAGTCTGCGGTGGGGTCAATGACGGCGTCTTTAATTCGCTTGTCATAATAGCGTTTTAGTTCCCTGTATCGCTTTCCGCCACAATTGATACACAACTGCGATTTTCCTCTTACACCGACGTGACAAACCAAGCACGGGAGGGGGCCAAGAGAACCATTACGAACGCTTTGTAAATGGTACCCGCAGAATTCACCTCTACATGATTTATTGCACGGGGTTGTCGACCCAATCATCAACCATTTGCAGTGATTCATTATACTATATTCTTTCATTTAAATACTTGTTTTAATTATATGGATGAGTTCGAGAGATTAGCAGCAATTAAGCCCTGGAAAAATATTAAGTTCAATCTTGATAGAGTCCTCAAGGACGCACCAAAAGCGTTAATAAACGATAGAACCCTGTTGAGTAAAATACGCGATTGTATCGATGAATTCAAGCGTGATGGTGCATCTCATAGTTGGTCAACATTTCGAATTGATGGTGTTGTTGATGCTACCATGAACGACAACCGCGCAGCAATGATAATATCACAACTTGACGGTAAAAGGTATTTCTTCAGAGTAAAATTCATTGTCCGGGTGGAATCAGGCGATTGGATCATGCGTGATAAATTTGAACCAGTTCTCAGCGACAAGAAAACAGTCACTGTCAGCCGCGACTCCAAGCCGGGGCTGTTAACCGGAATTGACAGACCATACTATGAACGAGCGTATCCTGAAACAGCAGTTATTTATGGAATATACCCGTTAAATAAGAAACCTGATATCGGAAAACTGAAACCGATGAAACAGTCAACTGGGATAAATTGTGTAGCAGAACGAATAATAGAGCATTTTACAAATGCATGTCGAGGAAACAAATTGACTGATTTACGACGTAGCAAAATCAACCAGTGGGAACTAACCGTAAAAGAGCGTGGAGCAACCATCAGCGACATAGCGAGATTAGAAACATCGCTGAGATTTCCAATAACCGTTACAACGATAACCGGTGAAGTATTATACGAATCGAAGTACAAATCGAAGGGAGCCCCAATCAAAATTATTGATCATAACGAACACGCATGGACGCCCGCGATCACAATATTTCCACGGGATAGAACAGTAAAGTATATCCCGGGGGAATTCCTGGAAGAGAACGGTTTTCTCGCGGAGAGGAAACTATTTGATGCTATTGCCTACTTGTGTAAAAACGACCCTGTATCAGTGTGGTTACTTCGCAGCGCTGATACTTTTGATCAGTTTGTAAGACCAAACGGTGAATTATACCGCACTGAAGCATTTCACAGCAGGATGAAAAAAACCGCCATAGAATTTGAGGAGCATGATGAACAACTGCTAACAAATTGTTTTACGATTCCATCGGTTGTAGCTCATGTTGCAGCAAGGAAAAATGCGTGGAGACCAACGCGCAAGGAATTTCTGCCGGATGTACAATCCAGTTGTTTGGAGTATTATCACGGTGGATTATGGAACACTGAATACAACCGCGACGCTATGATCTCGGTTGATATGGTTGCCTGTTATCCAGCGAGTTTTCTCGGGTATGGATCCGCCGCTGAGTATTTCAAACGATTTGGACACCCCAGACATGAAATGACTCGTGTTGCTATTAATGGACCACTGCCTGATTTTGATTTAACCGGATTTGCTCGCGTAGTATCATTTGAGTTCGCGGCAGGACTTCATCGCTGTTGCTATATTTGGATCGGTAGACACATGGCTGAAAAGAAGTGGCTGCCAATAGCGCTGCTACGGTATATGATTGATTGTAGCATGCTAGTTTCGTTGATTGTCAGTGACGCGATTATATCATACCGGGCGCAGACTGAAGTCTGGTTACCAGAACCAGAGCGTCTAGATAGCATAATTGACGAATCCAGAAAACACATCGATGCCGACGAGGAATATATCGTCGAATGGTCCAGGAGGATATTTAACCAACGAAACCACGAGGCAAAAGATCTCGGTAGAAGAATAATCGGTAAGTTCACACAAGGTGGAAAAAACTACGACTACAAACGATATTGCTCACGGCTGATTATAGATGACGCAGAATATGATTTCGTAATCAAGGACGCAGTGGCAAAAAATAGATACGTGAACTGCGAAACAGCTTTCTTGTCCAATGGAACTAGGTTGGGTACAGTTGTTACCTACAGCGATGGAGACAGCCCGGCGTATCCACATTTGAGGGCGTCTATGCTGGGTTACGCCGCTATCAATTTATTCTCGATGATAAATAGATTCCCCGATACCGCGGTTAGAGTAGCCGTTGATTCGTTTTATATAGACGTAGCGTATAAGGGAAACGTAGCCGAGTTTACTAGTCCGGACGAGAGTTGGGGTACATGGAGAATTAAAAATGAAATACGACGCGATTATTCCCCGTCAGCAGATGTCACCGTTGAGAACAACTACTTACGCGGTGATAAATTGTCAGAATGGTCTAATGCACCACCGTGTTCTGATCCAATTTGTAGACACAAGACGGTTTATTTAAGCGGCTGTGGCGGGTCAGGAAAGACGACTCGGGCAATTGAATTATTTCGAACGCGGGCAAGTATAATCGTGCTTACACCGACCCATAGACTAGCGCGAGAGATAAAACAACGAAATGTTGACGCCGTTACTTATCACAGCTTTTTTCGATACAGCGGCGGTGAGTGGACTCCTGATCGAATGGGTGAAAAATTTATTCCCGACATTATCATCTGGGATGAGATATGTACTGTTTCGTTAGATACTTTACAAATGTTTCTTGAGTGGTTGCTGCGCGCGAATACAGCGGTAATCATGTGTGGCGACCATGGCCAACCACCACCATTTGTCGGCGAGGGTCCACATGATTGGTTGAGCGGGTTCGTGGACTATTATGAAGAAACCGATACTGATTACCGAGCACTTGATGAACAACTGCGCAAGATTAAAAAACTAATCAGATTACAGCCGGATAGAGTTCAGTGTGAAATAATCCGCGAGGTGATTCCGGAAACGCCGTTGAATGAATTCTGGGAAACATGGAGACCAAACGATTTGATTGTAGCGAGTAGAAAGATAGTCAGAGACACACTTCAGCGGAAGTTGTTTACGTTGCATAAGGAAAAGTTTCCAACGCGTCCAGTGCCGTTATGTTATAGACCCGCGGACACACGGCGGCAGAACATTGAAGTTGAAATTCCAGGCCCGACAGCGTCGGGGACAAAAAAACAAATTCTCGTGCTGAATGATATTGTGCTCGTTGATATCGGTGTCGTCGAGGACGCGCTACGTGCTGATAAATCCCCGTGGACGCTAGGATACGCAACAACAATACATTCCTCGCAGGGACTAACCATCACGGACACAATTGTTTGGATAGTTGATAATCGCATCGAATGGTCGAATCTAGTCTATCTTGCGGTGTCCCGAGTACGGAGAATGAATCAGCTTCGAAGAATTGTTATTGACGGAGTCACTGACGAAGCCGGCGACATCATCGATGCAAGCGTCATTGATAGAAAACTCTCGGGTTACCGCCAACAGGATAAAAAAAACAGCGGCGTTTTGATATTGATGCCGAATTAATAATCTCGCTACGACAACAACAGAATAATCACTGCGCGAGTTGTAATTGTGTAATGCGCTGGCGTTATTCGGATAAAGACGCTCGCCAATTTACCGTGGATAGGATCAATAACAGTCTCGGTCATGTCAAAAACAATGTGAGGTTGACCTGTCTTGAGTGCAATAGACGCAACGGCGCTAGTTAAGACCACGTGGGGGCAATTGAGTATCGTTAGGTATCACTTGTAGTTGCTCGCGTGTAAATCCGCGCTGAGCAGCAGTTGAATCCAGTCTATAGATCGGTGGTCTACCAGTTGATCGTGTTATCGTTGATATGTTATGTGTGGTAACACTCCAAATAGGATCAGTAGCTCTTTTTTTACCGCCTTCAAGCTCTCCTGGTTCATATAGATATCTCACGGTAACATCGCCGAGAATCGGCTTGGAAACGCTATTTATTTTTGATTTTCCGGGTATATACTCGTATTTAATCGCGTCGCTGGGCTTCATGTTGATTGCTCGGGTAATCTCGTTATTTAACGCTGCAATTACGCCTGGCAACCTTTTAACCCATTCACGAGATCGTTTTTCTTGGATGAATTCCTTCGCGTATTGATATCCAAATAACCGTTCAGCAAGAGTCCGATTGAATCGTTCAACAATTGCCTGATCACGATGTAGCGCAGTATGACCTCGTCGTATCGCGACGCTATGATGTTTCAGCGTTGATAAAACAGCGCCGCGAAATTCACTACCGGGATCAACTTGTAATAGATTTGGCCAGCGCAGAGGGCCTCTTCGATAAATTCTTTCAAACGCAGCGGCTACTTCAGTTGCCGACTTTGTTTTTAACGGCTCCGCTTGTTTGTATCGACTCGCAACATCAACTACGGTTAGCGCGTATTTGTAACCGTTGTCATGCGGCAAAAATAGTATATCAGCCTGATGAACTTCATTAGGTACGCTGACATCAAAGCGCGAGAAGTTGATTTGTTTAGGCGGTGGTAGATAGATTTGCCATATAGCCTGTTTGGATAACCAATTAGCCGCAGTGGCCTTTGTTACCTTTGCAGCGCTTGCAAGCTTACCAATTGCGGCCTTCCCCTTCCAGTATCCTCTCGGAGAATAATAGATGGATTCCATGTTGTTATTATAAACGCTATCGTTTTCAATTACCAGCGCGAGAAGCTCCGCTTCCAATCATTAATTTACCTTTCATAGCCGATTTTACCAACCATGAGGCCAATTTTTCCTTGAAGGATTTATCAGGAATAGCATTTAGCGCGTAAATTAATTTTACGTCCGCGATATGACGCTGTTGCAGATCGCTACTTTTGTAAGCAACATCATGAGCATGACACGCCTTATCGATAGCGTTTATTGGATACTCACCGGGTTTGGGCTGATTTTGATCATCGAGTCTGATATCTAATCGTGTTCCGGGGCCACAGTAGCTATATCCTGGGAGGTGTTTTTCTCCTGGATACTTTGCCCACGGTGTTCCGGGGAGTTTTGATAACCTGGCTGCGATGTCACCTCCTCGCTTTTTTTTAAAACATCTCCGGGTCTAATAGAAATAAATCTAAATTTCTTTGTACCGCATTGTACACACTTGCCAGTAAGGGCCGATCTGTTATTTCTTGTCGTAACGGTTGTCATATCATTTGTGCCAGTACGTACTCTACACTTCACACAATATAGATCCATAATTTATGTATAGAGATATGAATATAATTGATTTTTCGGCGACTAAAACAAGAGAACCAGTTAAGCATGTTGCAGCGTTACCAAACTCGATCCGGATGATTATCATCGGACCATCTGGATCCGGCAAGACGCAATTGTTACTCAATTTAATAATGAGATGGATGAAGTGGGATAAGTTGTATTTGGTTGCTCCTAGCGTGGATGATCAACGATGCTAAGAGGTGTTGAAAGATTTCAACGAGAATGCATCAGCGATCGCTAAAAAAAATGTTATTGAGTTTATTACGGATATCAATGATGCACCGGGTATTGATGATATTGATGGCGACGTCAACAATCTAGTCGTGTACGATGATGTTATGTTAGACAATCAAAAAAACCCAGCTAGGATATTTTCCAGAGGCAGGCATAAAAACACTGACGTGATATATGTCACTCAACGATACACTCAGATTCCAAAAGTAATTAGAGACAACTGTAATATTCTTGCTGTGTTCAACGGCGTTGATACACACACGCTACGAAATATTTGGCAGACATGGTGCGGCGGTGACATGGACTTTAATGTTTTTCGAAACTTTTTTAGTCATGCTCAGTCGACCCCACATGGATTTGTAACGATAAATTTACATGATCCTCGGACACGATATCGTATCGGACTTGACCAAATATTCGGTTAGTTGTAAATAACCACTTAGCAGCAGGGGGGGCGATGACATCGACGCGGTCGTCGCTGTGCTTACCGGACGCTGACGACGCTGGGGATCGACGCGCAGAAGGTGTTAATTAAACCAAATGACGTCCGGACAATTGTCGATTTGGCCCCTCGACGATGACAACGACGACGACGTCGTTTTTTTTTTACCAGGCGCTGACGACACCGGATCCGCTGAGTGCAGAAAGTATTAATTAAGCAAAATAACGTTTGGACAAAATGTCCGATTCGCCCCCCCCCTGCTGCTCCATTGGCTAGCAAATAATTTTTTTATAATTTTATTATTAGAGCAAAGTGATTGGTTTTCGTCAGGGCCATGTTTCGAGTACATGATGTAAACACGATAACGTGACCCTCTATTTCGCAATTCAGGCATTTCTTCCGAAATTGCGCATTACTGAGTTTTAATGGTGATGCTTAGAAACAGACCTCTCAATTTGGGCTTAAAACACTTGATCTCAATGTGTTCTTTTGTTGTTTCAGTTTCGAGTTATTTTATGGTTAATTTGAATTATTTGGATTAAAAAGGATTAATTCTTTTTTTCTGGAAATATATGTGTGCTCATACAGAATTCTTGAACAAAGACATTCCTTCAAAGAATTATTTGGATATCTAACACCGGAGTGTTTTTTCTTGTGTTTCTGCAATGAACGTTAGAAAACCACACTATACAGGATACAGCATACGTCATCGCCTTCCATCTTGAATTCTTCGTCGGGACTCGAACTCGAATCCATTAGAAAGTTTCATTATTAGGACTTCTAAAATTGTATTCGTGGATGATTTTTCGATTACTTTTTAATTTGAGTCTTAAAACCGTAAGTTATTATTTGTTCCACTTTTCAGTGCTTTTCTATGGAAATAAATTATTTGTTAAATTTTCAAAACTTGTTGTTTTCACTTATTATTGTGTTACTGTTTATTCGAGCCTTAACACGTAATATAACACATGTTGACGACACTTCGACCATAACCCAATCAAGACACGTACAAGACACTCCGACCATATCTCAATCAAGACACGTAGAAGACACTCGACCATACCCCCATCAAAAGACACGTAGAAGACACTCCGACCATAACCCAATCAAAACACGTAAAAGACACTCTGACCATAACCCAATCAAGACACGTAGAAGACACTCTAACCATAACCCAATCAAAACACGTAGAAGACACTCTGACCATAACCCAATCAAAACACGTAGAAGACACTCTGACCATAACCCAATCAAAACACGTAAAAGACACTCTGACCATAACCCAATCAAGACACGTAGAAGACACTCTAACCATAACCCAATCAAAACACGTAGAAGACACTCTGACCATAACCCAATCAAAACACGTAGAAGACACTCTGACCATAACCCAATCAAAACACGTAGAAGACACTCGACCATAACCCAATCAAGATACGTTGAAGAAACTCCGACCATAAACCAATCAAGATACGTTGAAGAAACTCCGACCATAAACCAAGCAAGATATGTAGAAGACACTCCGACCATAATGCAAGCAAGACACTTAGAAGACACTCGACCATAACCCAATCAATACACGTAGAAGACACACCTACCATAACCCAAGCTAAACATACAGAGGACAGTCCTACTGTAACACAGTTAGACATGTAGAAAACACTTCTACCATAAACCAATCTAGACATGCAGAAGACAGTCCCATCATAATACAGTCTAACATGCAGAAGACACTCCCACCTTAACACTGCTAGACACGCAGAAGACAATCCGACCAAAACTCAGCAAGGCACGTAAAAGACTCTCCGACCATAACACAGCTAGACACGCAGACGAAATCACAACCATTACACAGCTTGGGACGCGAAGACACTCCGATTATAACACAGCTAGACACGTAGAAGACACTCCGACCAGTACCCAAGATTAACAAGTAGAAAACAATCCAACCATAACTCAATCAAGACACGCAGAAGACACTTTGACCATAACCCAAGCTAGACATGCAGAAGACACTCCGACCATACCACAGCTAGACACACAGAACACACTCCAACTATAACTCAATCAAGACACGTAGAAGACACTCTGACCATAACCCAAGCTAGACATGCAGAAGACACTCCGACCATTACACAGCTAGACACGCAGAACACACTCCGACCATAACCCAATCAAGAAACCTAGAAGACACTCCGACCATAACCCAAGACAGACAGACACGTAGAAGACATTAGAAGATATGTACTGGGGCTAATCTTACGAAAAATTTAATAAAACGACCAAACATGTTTTTATGCTTTGTTCTATAATATCGTGAACTAAATATCGTGCAGAAAAAATCAAACGTGATTATTAAAAGTAAAATATATGCAATTTGGTCCTTCCCAGGGGTGATGTGATCATCAATTTAAGAAATATGCACTAAAAGTTCAGGTTTATAAATGAGGTTTGATGTATTCCATGTAATATACCGAATTTGCGTGGAGATCATACATAAAAACAGACCGGCAGTATATAACTATGCCATCTCGTCTTTCTTGGCATTCAACATGGATTATGCCCGACTATATAACTGATATTATAAATATTAATATAAATATCGAATAATATATGTCAAGAGAGTCGGAAAGGGCATGAAGTACACAACCATCTTTGCAAGAAGATCATTTTTCAGGCCTCATATTCAAATCATAATGACTGTATCACACTACACCATGGGGAATGAGATAGTCTGGTATAATTCTAGCGTTCGAATCGTTTAAAGTCAGAACATATGCTTACAGTACTTGACAGCAACACATTCCAACATGCTGAGTGTAGTTAACATTGTGCCTAAGTACTTCTAATTCGTTCTCATTTCATCTTCTTTTATGTGATACAGGTTCTTCTCTAAGTAGACCAGAATATATCTGAAATTAATCTTCCTTTATTCGCTTTCAGAATACGTAACCCTAGATATGTTTCAGATGTTGCATTTGTTTGATCGCTGTTTTCCTGACATGCGAAAATTCTTTTTAACTTACAAATTTGAACTTTGAGTTATTTGATGGGCTTAAGTTCTTAAAAACATCACGTACTCTTTTCTCGTTCTTCAATGAAACTCATAATCACCTTTTGTATCTTCTCTTTGTAATTTCCATTAACTGGTAAGCTCCATTTTACATATATTTTCAGTTCAACGGAGATTTTCGGGTTTCCTTATGCTCTCTTTGCTTTAATACGTAAAACGTTAACTATGTATTCAATATATGCCCAAAATATCAACCCGCTCGGAAAATATTTATCAAAAACCAAAACGAGATTGGATCACCACACACATAACCAGAGTTACTTATGGACTCTAATAAAAATAAACAATCAGCATATAAAAATGTAAATCAATTCATAGACTCAGCAGGACTTAGGAACAAAATATAATTACTATCCCCACAAAACCAAAAGACCCAGTAACTAGCTAAATAAAGTTAGAAGCCACCACATAAAAACCCATAACATATCTTTCACTTTTTTAAAAGTATTAATACATAATTCACATACGAATCAACCTATACAAACTAAGGAAACCGCAAAATCGGATGTCCTTAACGAACCGAGTAATCAGCTAGGACTCCGGTCCTAGATGTCCTTAATGAACCATGTAATCGGCTAGGACTCCGGTCTCTTGCTAAATAAAGTATAAATAACATTCAATTTCTAAAAACATTAATTAATGAATAACTTAAAGAGGCAATATCTAACAACTAATACATAACATAACGTAGGAAACACACCATAAACACCTCGACTAGTAATACCATAATAACCTTGAAAATCTGTCTTCATACATGATTTCTGCTAAGAACCTCTATAAATAGCATAGAACATTCCCCTCCCCCTTTAGAACATTTTGAAGAAGAAAAAAAATTCGAAAAAAATCGCAAGAGACACCAGGCAAAGGCAACAAGAAACCAGCGATGTAAAGCAAGCAGGACCGTTCCCGAGCTCTCCTTCCCACTAATGACAGCCAACCATTCAACTGTAAGGGACCTTTATGGACCTACAGATTGACACCAAACTATCAGGGTTCCTTGAATTCATTAAAGCCTGGGGGAGGTGGCACCATTCCCTTCCCCAGGAACAACTAGAAGGCTGCGGTGCAGTCAGAAAAAGTGGCACATGCACAATTGTGCGCACGCTACTATAATTAAACTCAACAACAACAACAAATGTGTTTCGTAAACACAGGAAAATCCTTTCACAGTTATTCTTCTGTGAAAATACTGCAATAGCTATCACATTTGTTAATATCTTCCTCCCCAAAAGTTTCTAGACATTTTATTCGCGTTTGGCAATCGCTTTGGACGCCATATTTCCTTTTAGTGAACTGCACAAAGAGATGTCATAATGATTTCACCGTACCTTACCTTTAAATGCGTTGATTATCTTATAACTATATGCAGGTGCACGTTTCCTTTGCTTTGAAGCACTATATTAGACTGATTATCTGTCAGATATATTTCCATTTTAAATTAACATTTACATCAGGAATCCGGATTACACTGCACTAAAACATTCTTGATATTTACTCGTATTGTTTCAGGCTACAAAATAAAATGCACTAGACGTTACCTAGGGCTCTCGTTTCGTTTGCATGATGATTTAGAGTTCAATCCTTTAATGTGTTCATTTTCTATCTTAGATCATAATTTCATACAAGTTGCTTTGCCAATCATTTGGTTTAGTTTAACAACCGCTCTCACAATTGGTTGTGTTAAAAATGATGTCTGATTGATGAAATATCAACACATTATACATTCAAACACCAAATATTGCAATGAAGTTGAGTTTCAGTTTGATATTTGTTTTTGGTCCATTCCCATTTAATATTGAATATGGGATTTGGAGTTGATATTTGCCTTTTTGCATACCGTTTAATATTTCCTAATGGATCTGACGATGATATTTGCTTTTAATTCATTCCCATTTAATATTGGATAGTGGAGCTAACGATGATATTTGCTTTATTGCATACATGTTTAATATTGCATAGTGGATCTGACGTTGATATTTGCTTTCAATTCATAAACGTTGGATATTGCATAGTGGATCTGACGTTAGATACATATGATGAATCCGTATTTCAGCATCACACATCCAGATTGGACTACACTGGTGTCTTCTCTCACAAATTTGCTTTATCCACCGAAGCCTAACAGACCTGATCTCCCTCCACCCCACCCCACTGCCGAAAGAAAATGAAAAAAGATAATTAATACATAAAGACTGTGTATGACTATCGTAAACGCACTGCCCTAATTAGCAACAATAGCAAATATACCCGCAAGTACCTTAACGTCGTTATTAAATGCCAGTGACGTCAGTGACATTCACGACTGGTTGACGCATCGGACTGGCTGTTGACTGATGATCAGCAAGTAAAATACATACATGATAATTTTAAAATAATAAACATTTGAACAAATCTTTCAAACCTGTAAAAAAAACAGACAGACATACCGACATACAGACCAACTAAGTGACCTAAATGTTAAGAAACTGTGAAGGTTGTAGTAAGCTGTAATATGATCACCAAAAATATGTTCACATATTTAATTGCTAATATTACCCAAATAAATCATTGATATGCATCTGTCTAGTTTGTAGGCTACAGGCGATTACGAGAATATACGGTATTCAGAATTGTGTTCTATGTTACTGTGTACTATATAACGGCAACGATTATTTTCACCAGCCTTGGTTACTTTCAGCTACTTGGAAAATTCATTGATGAAAGTGTTTTGACATTTGAAGTCGCTGTTCTCAATTTTTCGAAACAGCTGTTGTAACGTACTAACTGCAGTTTATCGGCTCTTGCCAGCCATACAAAATAATATTTTAAGTGGCACGAATAACTACCGTAATATCCATTTATCTAAAAGTCATGTACACGAATGGAATGGTGCAACATAAAGCGATCTGGTACGTCAGCTCCTTGCTATTGGTATGAAAACTCCATTAACCATCATAATTTGGTTACAGCTAAAATCCTTATCATTTCAGAAATCAATTAAAACAAGCGGAATACGTGTTTATCATGCAAACTTGTCAACCACAGTAAGGTTTGAATTCAAAACACCTGAAAAAATACTTTATTATGATACTATATTATGAAATATGATACCGTATTTCCATAGCAACGTGTACAATCTTCGTTGTATTGTCTGTCAAGCAACACGTAGACTATTTTTGCAAACACTTCTCGCTTCTTTCTTTCAAACTAATGTTTATCTGATGGAAAATGGTTGTTCAATTCCTTTAGAAAGTCCGCATTCATTACATGATGTTCATCTTCCATTAGAAAGTCCGCATTCATTACATGATGTTCATCTTCCATTAGAAAGTCCGTATTCATTACATGATGTTCATATTCCGTTAGAAAATCGGCTTTCATAACATGATACGGGACAAAAAATGTTTGTTCATATTATATTAGAAAGTCTGCTTTCATTACATGATGTTCATCTTCCATTAGAAAGTCCGCATTCGTTACATGATGTTCATATTCCATTAGAAAGTCTGCTTTCATTACATGATAGAGGAAAAGCAAATTCAAATTAATGCCAACGATGATTCAAAGAGTCATTGACCAGGTATTGCATGAAATTGGACAGTGTAAATTCAAGTTAATGCCATCGTATGATTCAAAATGTATACTGATCAGGTAATGCGTGATAGGGGACAAGGCAAATTCAAGTTAATTCCATCGTACGATTCAAAGTGTCCATTGATCAGAATATTAATACCTAATCTGGTTACAACAGTTGCAATAATTACAAGAGATTACAAATCGTATTCGTACTTGTCAGTGAACTGGAGAATAAATGCCAACGTCATCAATGTAATTGGTTAACGTTCCTTAACCTTACGTGTCTAGAACCTAACGCAGCATCTACGTCTTGCTACCAGCCAAATGCAGTTACTGCTGATAAATTAACTGGGATACTTCCGGTTGTAAGGTGGTGTAATGTTGTCAGTGCTGGTTGGCTGAGATTCGTTGGTAAGTGTGACTAATGCTTAATAAAGAAATATCCGTTTATTATTTGACGAAATTGGAAAATTCGTGTATGAATGGGTGATTTTATGCATCTGATGCTAAAAGACTCGGATAATTTTGTAGCCATATCTAAATATGTAGCAGATATTTAGCACGGATAACGTTCGCAAGAGTGTTTTTACGAAATATATTAATTACTGGAAATATAGAATAAATAAAGATGTCGGATTGAAATATAAAGGAGGCAAAAACTAAAAAATGTACGTTATTAATGAAACATTTTTAAACATAACATTACCAAATAGAAAATGGTTTTCTTTGGTTTCATATGACATTCTTATTCCAATTAAATTATGGCATCAAATGCTGAGAATTTACCATGGGATGTGTAATAATTTTTATTAACATGGTGTTAACGATGAACATTACTTCTTTGTCCGCTATTTTTGGACTAACCCCATTTAGAATAAAATAGTGTCAAAACTATTTCATTCTCAACTAGATACATTTGTGACATTCTTAACATGGTTTTATTTTTCTAGTTTGCATAATGCCTATTTCTCATTTTGTCTTAATTACTTTTATTGCAATTTCCTAAATATTATTCTGGTTTTTATTTTATTTTGTTTTGTAATTGGTGTTGTTGTTGTTGTTGTTGTTGTTTGTAAACTACTGTATTGAGGTAAGCATGTACAAAAAAAGTTTACACATTACTTGTGTGCCATACATCCAACTTGCTCAACACATCCGTATTGTTATGTATATTTAATTTGTATTGTTGGTTGGCTTTTCTCCGTGATTAGATGTTATGTATATCTGTATTTTGTACCTCACCGTGTTCCAAAATCAAGTTAGTTGTGTACATGACTGGTGAAATTTATTGTGTGAACAAATTAATAGATAATTAATATTTGTCAATGATTATGGATTAAATCTTTAGATCATTATTAATGGATGCAAACATGCTTATTTTGAATCTGAATCTAGGACATCGGTTTTCCTCCTGGAAATTCCTAAACGTGTTAATAACTTTGACCTTCATCCTGGCTCTATTATCGCGTCTTCTTTCTTGAAAAGTACTCAGTCTTGCCTTCACATCCCAAGTAGAATCAGCCTTATATCTTTGCTCAGTTTTAATTTGGGTAGATTTCACTATTTAAAACTTATTCACTGGAATTACAAATTGTTCAACACTAATTCTTGAACCAAATCATTAATTTAGAAGAATACTGAATTCAGACACGAACATTTTCGATTATATGATTGTGATACATCAAAAGACTGTTAGCAGATGGCTGCATTCCATGCCAATGGCACTTTAGCACATTCGATACTACAGGCATATCAACACATTTAACATTGGAATCTATTTGGAATACCAATGGTATTCAGTTGGAGCATCATACATTTAGACTTGTGATAGAACGTTTAGGACCATTTTGGATTTTACTCACAATGCTATGAGTTGTTTGTAAATTTTCACTTTGTGTTCTAGTGAAATAAATTATTTTTTAAATTTTAGACACCTTTTCAGTTTTCTCTCTTTTCTGTTACTTAGTTTAAGACCAGTGATTCCTAGCACTAGGTACCTGATCCATAGGAGAAACAAAATTGTAAATATTCGTTCCTGAATGACCGCTAGCATTAGAAGAATCGGTTATTAGTACTTGTGATACACAATCGTTTTTGGGGCTTCCCACAATGCTAAGTCAATTTCACAATTAAACAAACAGGCAACTAGAAATAACGTTTGAGAATAACAATAGAAATATAAATTGTGATGACTTAATACATGAGTTATAAATAGTTACTTTAATACTTTTGATTCCCTTCGAATATTAGAACTTATCGTCTTTTAATATTTTAATCTAAATTTAGATCGATTTGTGGCACAAAACGTGATTTTAAAATTCTCTGGGTAAACATTTTCCTTCATTATCGTAACACACATCAGAATAACAGATCTTGTCTTTGAAAATCATGACAATGCTTTATTCATAAACCATTGTGAAAAAATTACCCTCACATTCCTTATGAGAATGCAAATATTTTCCAGACGGAATGTATTTGTTTGCGGGCCAACAGAATGTACTTTTATGCGGGCAAAAGGAAGTACTTTTATGTGTAAACAAGTCATGAGTGTTGAGGAGTTTAATGAATTAATGAAAAGCCTGGCAACAAAAAGGCAGACTAAGGTGGCAGGGTCCAGTTTCGTATATTGGCCCCTGGCAAATTTCTTAACTTAAGGCTATGGTGTGACTTTTTCAGCTATTATTGTTTACTATTTATAGATATGGATATATTTGTGAACTAGGTGTTTTGGGCTTGTGTTGTTCTTGAAATTGATGTCAGGCATGTACACCTTCCATAGCTGCTCTGCAGTATGTTGATAGTGAAATACCAATAGTTGGCTAGGAAGAAGAGCTAGCCTCCCATAGCAGTAGACACGTGGGTTCAAGGCAAGCAGAGTATCTCAAAAACGGCTTGGATGACAACTATTCTGAATAGCATCAAACTATTTAGTAGACAATGTTTTTCAAAATTTTCATCCAGGGAAAGGGCTTGCATTTGCACTGGGAGCACACATGCTGTCAAAACTGGCATTTGGATGTGAAAAATGCATGTATAAAATAGGGGTTGGGGTGCATAAACCTCTTCTGCTATGAACTGCCATTGACTTCTCTGGTCAAGTGAATACTATTCTTATGCTTTGTTTTAATATAGGTATCTAAAAATATGGACCTTTTTGACCTCACTTGTGTATTTGATTTTTTATGATTTTTTTATACTAGGTCGCTAATTGCGGCATTAAATTTGTACATAAAAACTGGACCCTGCCCCCTTAAGGAAAATTGATAATTTTTTGATGGTGCAGTCAGCCACATCTATTATACTTTTCTGTTTCTTTGTGTATATTTAAATAATTTTTATGCATTAGCTTTATTATATCTCTTTCCTTTTTCCATATATTACTTAGTGTTGTATGTGATGCTCTTCGGAGAGGGAGGTAACTGTGTTTTATACTTCCATGTGAGACATGTTTACATCATGACAAAGTAGCATGTTTTGGACATAACTTACTAAATATGGGAACAAAATGGTAACCATAATGTATTGTCTTGCACTTTCTGTAGCTGTCAAGGTTTTGCACCCCTATTTTTATGAATAATATTCACATTTCAGTACAGACACACCTAAACAATTGCATAGCATGTCAACATGTATTCTTTAAAGTAATTTAACTCCATAGGAGCAGATAGAATTCAGAGGAATCATACATAAACATACTGCTGTGAATATTGAATGTCACCAGTTGAACGATCTTAGAAATAATGATGCATATGGCATATTACTTGCTATATTTTGGTGAGAAAAATGAAAGTTTTAGCACACCGACATAGTTTCTACCTTCATGACCCCACTCTGAAGTTGACATAAGAGATTCATATCTCACACTTGGGTGATAATAGAAAATGTTTCAATGTTATGTATATATCTTGAAATTTCTAGGTTCAGTTAACAAAGGGGAAAAGCTTAAAATTAAGTGGCAGCTTCATACATTTGACAATGCACATACAGTTTCAGCAGCAGAGAGGGTGAACAGACCATAGAATTCCGACAAAATAAATAAAACAAACAAATAAATCATCTCGTAGAAAGGTCCAGATTTTACAAATGAACTTTCCTTGAGATGTTTATTTTTGCAATGACCGATTGTGCTAATAAAACCTCAGTTTGAAATAGTATCTGAAAAAATAAAGTACTCTACGTGTTTATTTATTTCTTGTTTATTTTTTTGACGACCAACGTTGGTAGGTACCCTCTCTGCTGCTCCCCCTGTTACCCAAATATTTTATCAATACCCACACGATATCTTGTTCTTGGATCATGTAAATTTATTGTTATAAATCCATGCGGGGTAGCTTGTGCTCGTGAGAAGAAATTTTTGAATTTAATTATATCCATGTCACCACCACACCATGTTTGATGAATATTTCGCAACGTGTGTGTGTCTACGCCATTAAACACAACTAAAATGTTGCAGTTGTCTCTGATCACTTTTGGTATTTGTGTATATCGTTGAGTAACATAGATCACGTCTGTATTTTTATGTCTCCCTCGGGAAAATATTCTGGCTGGATTTGATTGTTTATCTAGCATCACATCGTCGTACACAACTAAATTATTAATAAATCCGTTTATGGAATCTACGGATGGTGCTTCATCAATATCGGTTATAAACTCTATAACATCAGTATCTTCATCCAGTAATCGCGCGTTTTCATTGAAATCTTTAAGTACATCATAACATCGTTGATCATCAACGGATGGTGCTACTAAATACAACTTATCCCATTTCAACCATCTCATTATCAGATTAAGTAATAATTGCGTCTTACCCGATCCAGATGGTCCTATGATAATCATTCTGATGGAGTTCGGAAGCGCAGGATGATGCTTAACTGGCTCTCGCTGCCGAGTTGCTGAGAAATCAATTATATCCATATATATTATAACATGAATTTATATTGTTTACGCTGTAAAGTTAAAACTCCAACTATTGATTTAGCTACAGTTATAACAAAAAACAAAAAAATAGCGTACGGTGGAAAATGTTCTATATGCGGTAGAAAGAAATTTTCATTTTTACCTAATAAGCACGGTGGTGATATTGCTAATTTGATGTCAAATTTTCCAGGTGCTCCATGGGCTAAATACAGCGGAGAAAAACATCTACCAGGATATAATTATTGCGGTCCTGGTACTCGACTTGATATCAGGCTCGATAATCAAGATCAACCAAAACCAGGCGAGGAACCAATAAATGCTATTGATCGAGCTTGTCATGCTCATGATGTAGCTTATAAAAGTAAAAATCTACAAGATAGGCATATTGCAGATGTAAAATTAATTCATTCATTAAATTCTATAAAAAATAAAAATATTAGAGAATCATTAGCTAATTGGTTAGTAAGATCCTCGATGAAAGGTAAATTAGCGATTGGGGCTGGTAATTAATAATGGAATCAATTTATTATTCACCGAGAGGATACTGGAGAGGCAAAGCAGCAATTGATAAACTTGCTGATGCAGCATCGGTTAAACATTCTACTGCTAAAACGTGGTTATCTAAACAAGCAATATGGCAAATTTATCTACCACGTCCTAAACAAATTCAGTACTCGTATTTCGATGTCAGTGTTCCTAATGAAGTTCATCAAGCTGATATTCTGTTTTTACCGCATGATACTGTGCGTGGAAAAACGTACAAGTACGCGCTAACCGTAGTTGATGTTGCAAGTAGATATAAAGAAGCAGAGCCGCTATCAGCGAAAACATCATCTGAAGTAGCTGATGCGTTTGAACGAATTTATCAACGAGGTGGTGGACCACGAGGTGGTCTACGATGGCCACAGCTACTACAGGTTGATCCTGGTAAAGAATTTCTTGGTCCAGTATCATCGCTGATGAAACAACATAATACCAAAATACGACGAGGTCATACTGCAATTCACCGTGATCAAGCAATTGTTGAGCGATTTAATCGAACACTTGCTGAGCGGTTATTTGGATATCAATACGCGAGGGAATTTATTCAGGATAAAAGATCTCGTGAATGGGTTGCAAGATTACCAATCGTGATAGCTGCATTAAATAATGAGATCACACGAACAACCAACATGAAACCCATTAGCGCGGTCACAAAAAAAAATATACCAACACAACGGAAAGATGCTGGAAAACAAAAAATATTAGGTGATGTCACAGTCAGATATTTATATGAGCCTGGTGAACTTGAAGGTGGTAGCGCGAGAGCAACTGATCCTATTTGGAGTGTTACCACACACAAAATATCTACCGTGACAAGATCCACTGGAAGAAATGTAGGCGTTTCCAGACCTGCAATCTACAGATTAGATTCTGCTGCTCCTCAACGTGGATTTACACGTGAACAACTACAAATAATTCCCGCGGATACACAACTACCGCCGCGATCACTTCGGTGATTTCGATCACTTAACTAGCACCAGTGCCAGCACCCAAGGCACTAGCGCCTCTACGTCGATTACACTCAAGACAGGTTAACATGGTATTTTCTCGTGTATGACCGCGACTATTATCTTTTCTATCTACGGTAAATTGTCTTGAATCATTATTCGAATATCGCCATAACATTATACAATTACAACTGGTGCAGTGATTGTTCTGCTGCTGTTTTAACTCAATAATAAATTCAACATCAAGATCAAAGTCGCGTTTATTTTTTTTGTCAGATTGTTTGTATCCGATTAATTTTTTTCTTATTATATCATCATCAATGATGTTAAATTTATCAACGATTTCAGGAATTATAATTCTACGTAATTGAGATATATTTCTGACCCTCGATACCGCTAAATAAACTAAATTTGACCACTCGATGCGATCGTCTACAATCCAGACTCGTGTATCAGAAATAGTTAATCCCTGTGACGAGTGGATTGTCATGGCGTATCCCAACACCCACGGAGATTTGTCAGCGCGTAATGCATCTTCGACCACACTGATATCGACGGCGACAATATCATTTAATACGAGATTCTGTTTCCTTGACTCTGTCTGTCCTGGAATATCAACATTAATATTCTGTTTTCGTGTATCTGATGGTCTATAACACAACGGTACGGGTAGTTCTGAATATTGTTCTTTATGCAGCTGAAATAACTGTTGTTGTAAAGTGTCTCTGATTATTTTTCTACTTGCTACGATCAAATCGGTGGGTCTCCATGAGTTCAAAAAATCACTCATTGATGTCTCTACGATTACTCCACGTAATATTTCACACTGAATTTTGTTTGATTGTAATCTGATTAATTTTTTAAACTCTTTCAAATTTGCATCAAGAGCTCTATGATCATCATCTATTTCCTCGTAATAATCAACGAAATTTTTTAACCAATCATGTGGAGATGGTCCAACAAAAGGCGGAGGTTGACCATGATCGCCACACATTATTATGGCGGTATTTTTCGTCAACAACCAATCAAGAAACATTTTTAATGTATCTAATGACACCGTGCATATCTCGTCCCAAATAATTATTTTAGGTATATATTTTTCTCCCATTCGTTCAGGAGTCCATGTATCCCCGCGCCATCGGAAGAAACTATGATACGTACACGATTGTACTTAACGCTGTTTCATCTCACGTGCAAGTCTATGTGTGGGTGTCAGCACGATTATATCTGAATTTCTAAAAACATTAATTGTTCGAGTTGTTTTGCCGCATCCACCAGGTCCATTGAGATATACTGTCTTATATCTGGTTATTGGATCACTCAACGATGGTGCCTTCGACATTTCTGATATTTTATTACCCTCACGATAAACATCTCTCACTGGAACATCTGCTGATTCTGTGTAATTGTGTAATAGTTCCTTTTTTATTCTCCACGAACCCCATCGTTCATCATTACTTGTAAATTTCATAACAGGTTCTAAATATTTACTTGAAATATAAAACGAGTCCGTTGCGACTCTGACTGCGGCCTCAGGAAATCTATTAATCATCGATAATAAATTTATAGAAACATAAGCCAACATGGAAGATCTTAGATGAGTATATTGCGGGGATACGTCATTTATGTAACTAACGATCGTACCTAATTTTGTTCCGTCGGATAAATAAACACTCTCTCGATTTACAAATGTATTTTTCGCCGTTGTATCAGCGATTATAAAATCGTACTCGGCATCATCTAAAATTAATCGTGCGTGATGTCTTTTATAATCATATGCACCACCTTGAGTAAATTTACCTATAATTTTTCTACCGAGATCTTTTGCGGTTTTGAGTTTATTAGGAATATCGTCCTTAAACTCGCTAATAACTTCAGAATCTGACATGGGCAACCAAACTTTGGTCTGTGCATGATATGATATAATTGCCTCACTGACCACCAACGATGTCAGTATCGCACAATCTAGCATATATCGCAACAAAACTATAGGTGCCCAACGTTTTTCACAAAAATGTCTGCCAAACCAAACATAACAAATCTTTTGAAGATTTTCGTTAAACTCGAACGACTCAATACAGGCGAATCCAGTCAGATCAAAATCAGGTAATGGTCCATTAATTGCCACTCGCGTCATCTCGTTTGTAGGGTGACCAAATCTTTCAAAGTACGTAGAACAATCTCCGTATCCCAGAAAACTTCCTGGATAACATGCAACCATATCAACCGAAATAACATCATTGTAATTGTATTTGGTATTCCATAATCCGCCATGTCCATATTCGACGCAACTTGCACGTACGTCCTCGAGTAAATCAAATCGTGTTGGTTTCCATGAATTTCGTTCCCTGGCGAAATGAGCTGCAACAGATGGAACGGTAAAACAATTAGTTAGTAATTTGTCAGTATTTTCCACGTGCTTGCACTGTAAAAACGTCGCAAGATTTTTCATCTCGTCATGGAGGGATTCTGTGCGATATATTTCACCACTCGGTTTGACAAACTGATCAAATTCACCCTCCTCATTACTTTTGAATAACCATACCGATACAGGATCGGTTTTACTTATTTCGTTGATAAAATCAAACATACTCATATCTGCCACAGAATTATCTGCCACAGAATTATCTGCACAGAATTATCTGCCACAGAATTATCTGCCACAGAATTATCTGTGGGATAAAATCTAACAGTTCGATCACGTGGAAATATTGTTACTGCGTTAGTCCATGCGTGTGCGTTATGATCGATAATATTTATTGGAGCTCCTTTCGATTTATATTTCGACTGGTACAGTACTTCTCCCGTTATTGTTGCTACGGTTATTGGAAATTTTAATATTTTTCCTAACTCAGCAACATCTTTTATTGTAGCACCGGTATCCCTAACTGAATCAGCCCACGAGTTTATTTTTTCACGTCTTAAATCAGTTAATCCATTTCCACGCATCGCGTTTGTAAAGTGTTCTATTACTCGTTCAGCCACACAATTTAACCTTGACAAGGTCAAGGATGATAATTTCATCGGCGCTAGTTTATCAACGTTGGGTTTTTTATTTATCTCATAAATTCCATAAATAACCGCTGTTACAGGATATGCTCGTTCATAATACGGTTTATCAATAGCAGTCAATAGACCCGGTCTGGAATTTTTACTTAATATGATAGTTTTATTATTACCAAGGACAGGATCATATTTGTCACGGATAATCCAACTATCTGTTTCTGTTAATACAATAAATTTTACTCTGAAGAAATATTTTTGATTGCCCTCGTATTCAGCGATGTAGTTAATGATAGTTGCCGCTCGCTTGTCATTCATTGTAGCGTCCGTGACAGCGTCCTTGACGGAGTCAGCGCGTATAATCTTGAACGTTGACCATGTATGAGATGCACCATCCGTGTAAAATTCTTTCTTAGCGTCATGAATTTTCGAGATCAAACTTTTATTTTTCGGATCAACCAGATCTCGTACTGGCAATTGAGATAATCTGTCAAGGTTGAATTTATACTTAACAGGCCTAGTTTGGGATAATCTTTCAAACTCGTTCATATAACTAAAACAAATATTTAAATAAAGAAAATTATATATATATATACAATGTCCCAATGTAGATGGTTGATGATCGGCTCAGTAAATCGATGCAACAAATCCTGTAGAAAGGAATATTGTTGGATGCACTCACAAAACATACGACGAGGAAGTCTAGGACCAATACCATGTCTACGGTGTGGTATTGGAGTGCGAGGAAAGACAAAATTATGTGGAAAATGTGGCGGGAAACGGTTCAGAGAACTTAAAAGATATTATGACAAAAAAAATAATAGCGGTGAAAACGCTATAAAATCCGTGGAGGATTATATATCAAGATTTCAGACAAACAATGATTTAAACATATAATATTATTATAATGGAGCAAAATATATTTGTCCCACATCCTGTCATAACAAACTATGAATCAAATATTAATGGTATCATCAGAAATTGCAGGTTGAAGAGACCAGTTGGCGTTGTTTCTAATACTGGCTATCTAAGGTTCACAGTTGGAAAGAAAAGATATCATTGTCATCGTTTCATCTACGAGTGTCACAGGGGGTTGATCAATGATGGTCTTGTTATTGATCATATTGACGGGGACACTCAAAACAATAATTTATCCAATTTACAAGCTATCTCTTACAGCGAGAATAATACACGTGGAAATACAGGAAGATGTAAGACAATCGGAAAGAGGGTGGTAATTTCTACAAACATAGAAACCGGTAAAGTAATTATGTTTCAGTCTATGAACGCGGCTGCGACATATTTTGATATTCACCCGCAATCAGTACAAAGAGTGGCAGAAAATATATATAAAACAGCTCTCTCGAAAAAATATAAACAGAAAATCACATTTCAGTATCAATAACTATCATCACCACATTATTAACTATCATCACCACATTGAATTAATTTTTTTTAATTTATGTCACAGAGGTCCTCCATACACTACTGAATTTTTGATTTAAGGGGAGATTACTTTGTAATATATAGTTTTCTTCGTAGATGGTTGGTTTTTTATGATTGTAATTAGTCAGTTTAACTAATTACATCGTATAGTGCCGAACGAACAGACTCATAAGTATTATTTATGGTTTTTAAATATTTTCCCATCATACAACACATGATAATATTATTGATCCGTAGGAAGCTGTGTGTGAAACAGAAATCGTTACTCATTGTAATTGACCTGCAGTTGTGTGTTCACTGAACTTACAATTCTGGAAAGTTCCTTGACTGGTGCATTAATGCCACTATATTATTGATTTTCGGTCTGCTACAAATACAGAAACTGTTATTATCCAGAAACCGCTACAAATACAGAAACTGTTAAATACAGAAACTGTTACAAATACAGAAACTGTTATTATCCAGAAACCGCTGCAAATACAGAAACTGTTAAATACAGAAACTGTTATAAATACAGAAACCGCTACAAATACAGAAACTATTATTCAGAAACTATTATTCAGAAACTGTTATAAATGCAGAAACTGTTATAAATACAGAAACCGCTACAAATACAGAAACTGTTATAAATTCAGAAACTATTATTCAGAAACTATTATTCAGAAACTGTTATAAATGCAGAAACTGTTATGATTCAGAAACCGCTGTTTAGTGTAAATATTGGTTCCTTAGCTATATATTAACTTCCGAAACATATGTTCGTAACAAGGTTTGATAGCTCGATCAGTATGGTATTGGACTGTGGCGCTCGCGGTCCAGGATCAAACCCCCATGGCTGACAATTTGTCGGTGGTGCGCATAATTGCGATTTTTATAATAGTGGGGGGAACCGCAAGAACCCCTCCGCTCAGCAAATTCACAACCACAATATTGACTGGTTGTTGATACCTATTTTTCGTATCACCCACTGGATTAATTATTATGGGTGTGATTTTGCTGAGCGTACCTTAATTAAGTTATATGTTTGTGCTGTCCCAGAAACATCCCGACGAACTCGAAGGGTGTCTGGGATATTTTTTTTTTATTTTAAAGATTTATATATATTATATAATGAACCATGAAAATATCAATGATGTAATTGTCGCTATTAAAAAATTAAAAAAAGATGGAATTAATATATCTGATGAACTTAATCCTGAAAAAATAGTTTCTGACTTTGAGATTTTACAAGAACGTAAAACCATGGGGACACACACACTATCATCTGAATACAGGCTCATGAAACGGATTCAATCGGCAATGTTTCAGTCGCTAGCTACCGTAGAAGATGATCATGTGAAGGAGTTCGTTCCTCTTTCTACCGCCGTAGAAAAAATTAAGTCGTTATTATCCCACGAGTATGAGGCAAAGAAAACGATTAGTACTCGCATAAGACAATTAAGAAAAATAATGTCAGATCGTGAAACGATCCAAGGTAACTTCGTTACTGATGAAACGATCCAAGGTAACTTCGTTGGTGAAACGATCCAAGGTAACCTCGTTACTGATGATAATGAAAATGAAAGTTTTGGTAACTGGGGTCCAAGTCAACGCTGACCACATGTATTGGTAGTCAAAATCAAGAAAGTTCTAACCTTGTCAAATTGTTCCTAATAAATTTTATTTATTATAAATTTTATTTATTATAAATTTTATTTATTATAAATTTTATTTTTACTGAGGATTTATTTTTTTTTACTAAAATCAAGAAAAATGCACAAATTACTTGATTCTGACGGGGTAGTTGGTAGTCAAAATCAAAGAAAAATGCACAAATTACTTGATTTCTGACGGGGTAGTTGGTAGTCAAAATCAGGAAAATTGAGCAATTTCGTTGTATTTTAGTAAAAAAAAATAAAAATCTCAGTAAAAATAATATTATTAATAAATAAAATTAATTTATAATAAATAAAATTTGTTAGGAACAATTTGACAAGGTTAGAACTTTCTTGATTTTGACGGGGTAGTTGGTAGTCAAAATCAAGTAGTTCGTGCATTTTTATGTTTCTGAGGGGGTAGTTGGTAGTCAAAATCAAGTAGTTCGTGCATTTTTATGTTTCTGAGGGGGTAGTTGGTAGTCAAAATCAAGTAATTTGTAAAATCAGGAAAATTAATAAATATTATTTTTTTTTGTGATAGAAATTTTAATTTTACTTTCATCGACTAGCTTTTTTAGTTGCCTAGGCCTTAGTTGCCTAGGCCGATTAATTTGTACCAAACACAAATTTATGCTAGTAATAATAAAATATTTTTTTAAGTTGATCGAATTTGATTCTGATCTCTGTTACAAATGTTCTTCTAACTGTTAAGAAATCCTCGCGTGTAAAAACCCTCCACATAAAGATCTACGATAAAGTCTTTACGACTTTACATACAGATTTATTACAAGTTCTTCTTCACGTATGTCAATCAAGCGATTAAGGTGGTCTGTGAGTTTAAAATTGATTCGTGTTAACATATTATTGTGACACCGCAAATACACGGGATTAGTTGGTTCTTGCACGATTAAATTTCCAGGGGGAACTTGTGGTGTGAACGTGTACAGGATGTATCCTTGTTGAGCCTGATTTGATCTTCCGAGATCTATTTGATAGCTGCCATCGATTACGTCACAAACCAGATTGACCGCGACCGTCGGTGTTATATTAACGATTCGCGGGGATACGTGTCTTCCTCCGCCATGTGGATCATTATCATGTCTAAGAACAGTTGGAGGTGGAATTAATTTTCTCCATGCATCGAGTATTTTAGGAAAAAACTCGTCGATGACATCACTAACAGATTTTCTTAACTCGGTTACACTATACCCGGGAAATTTATAATTTGGTACATCGGCTTCTGTTAATTTATATTTTTCTAACCATGCTTTTGCATCAGAATTTTCAGGTGATTCTAAAAGAATAAGCATCTCCTGAACTATTCGGTTATTAATATATTCCATATCTGATATAAGCTGATTTAATATTTCTACACGCGTGATGATTTTTTCACGTGATGACGCTGATATGTCAAAAATATGTTCGTTAAAATATTGATTTAGTTGATCTAGTTGTTTTTTACACTCTTGATTGATTTCCTGAAAATATTCAATAATCGTTTCTCGATGAAAACCCCAATGAGGTCCTGTTTCTCCCGGATTATAAAAAAACCATGCCTCAATTCTACTGAAGAAGACAAAATTGTGAAGCATTGATGAGTTTTTTATAACACGTAGGTGTTCCCCGTATGATGGATTAATTTCATGATATGATTGTCTATCCGTGACATAATCAGACTTTTTCGGTTCTGGTGGTATCGGTGTTATCGGTGGTGATATTTCAGGCCATCCTAGCACGGATCTGATTGAAGATTGATAAATATCAACGGCATAATCAGGCGAGTTTATTTCAACCGTCGAGGACAACGTCGGCTCATGAACGTTTATTGATATTTTTGATTCTTTTCCTGTTATTGATTTTATTCTACGCGCAAATTCCTCACCGATCTCTTCAATCTGGTAACTGCCGGTTGGTATTCCAACAACAACCCAGTCAGGTGTTCCATCGGGTTTGTTGTTGTTAGTAAATACAAGCGAATTATTTGCTGGTGTACCATTAAATGATTTTGATCTGATATTTGGCCAGCTGTAATATACTCGTAATTGTGCAAGTGCTATTTCTTTTACTGGAATTGCAGTAGGAAAATTAACACTAAATTCAGGATTAGTTGAACTTACCGAGATCATCGTTATCTTTGGCGGAGTTGTGTTGGTCACGATCTGCTGGAGTAATTCTGTCATTATTGATACTTGTATCTTTAATACCTTCATCGTATATTTTGGTCATCATTGAAAATTCGAAATCAGATATAATTCCATCACTGAGACTCGCTGATAACAACGAGGATAATTTCGAGTATGCTACCGTCACTGTATGTAATTTTATTTTGTAATCGGATAACTTTTCGTTCGTACAAGTACATATTTTTTTTGTGATGATGCCAAGCACACCTGCAATAGTTGTTGCTGCTGAAATACAGATAGTTACAACTACTGGTGCCATCGTTGTTAACGCTGATAATATTACACCGGTTCCAGCAACAACAGCGGATACTGAATAAACAATCACATCAACGATAACCAATCGTCGTCGATATTTTTTTACTTTTACTGTATATTGATCAACTTGATCTTTTAGCGCCGCCTGCCATTCACGCGCTTGATTGTATCTGTATTGCGCACCATCCATATATATTTTTATGCCGTAACCAATTGAGGTGTTTCAGCTACAAATTCCAAACACCACCAGAAGGATGTTGCGGTTAATTTCTTATCAGCTACTTCCAGAATAAATATTTCTTCGATTCCGCTATTTAATACAACAGATACAACCCCGGAAAACCTGTCTGTGGAATGACGCCATGGAAACGTTGTAAATATTTCAAACTTAGCGGCGGAAAACACAGATAGCCTGTACACGCCAGTGACTGTTGCGGTATATTTGATAGTATTATTTTGCTGCGACCATGTTGCAAATCCCGATGATACCGTGCATACGATGTTTGTAATATGCCCGGGAGTTATTGCAGCTGAAATTTTAATCAAATTTGTTTTATTGACAATCTCAGGAATTCCCGCTACGATGTTTTGCTGTCTTTGTTTGATCGTGTCTAGGTTATTTTTGATATCAACGAGTTTCATGTCAATGACGGAAGGAGTTCCAAAGAACTTACTTATGGCATCATCGGTCTTTTGAAAATTTCTTCGAAGCCTTAAAAAACCGGTTACGTGAACATCATATTCGGCCCGTAACGTGGATAATTTACCGTCTACGGTGCCATAGTTGACATCAACGTATTTTTTTGTTGCTGCATCTTCGTCAGATGTTGGATCCGCTAAAACTACTATTTTATTTCCGTTCATGCTGAGTTCACCCATCATTGTGTCACCGGTGTTTTTCATACGATTAGCAACACTTTTTGCAATTTCATCTCTGATGGTTTTAAGTGACATACTTGAATCTCTGATTTTGCCGCTATCAGTAAACACGGGAATATTATCTGTAACTGCACCAAGTACTCGCCGGACTATATCATTCCATTTGATATTGCTGGTTTTTAGTTTACCATATCGATCTTGAAAAATAACAACTTCATCTGGGTCAACTCCAGCCAGGTTCATAATATCAGCGAGGTCATCTTTAGTCGCATACTTTGACAGATCAACGTCGGATTTTATTTTCTTACTAGTAGAAGATCTTCCGTAAATATCAACCATTATAATAAGATCCGTTGTTTAAAATGCTTTACGCGCAACATATCGGTTGCTTGTATAATCGTGCACGACTTTATGTGGCGGCCTGGATGATTTTGATATAGCGTCGAGTACATTAATTACTTCACGGCCGCATATTGGCGGATCTGTCATTGTTTGTGTTGGTAGCGTTGAATACCAAACTTTGGAACCTCTGGTTGTTGCGTGGAGTGGTGCGACATACTTGATAAATTCAACAGGTGGAGCTAACCCGTACGAATCAAAATAAACAATTCCACGCGGATCAACCGCGTATGATACCCAATGAGTACCGGGTCCGGAACGTTTGTCAAGATTAATAATACCTGTTTCAAGTTTGTTTGGTTGTTTCGGTAATTGATCTCGCATAAAAACACCTCTAAAGGCGGATATTTTTAATTTTTTAGCAGCATCAAGTAAATCAAAATTTGATGATGGAACGTTTAACGAAATGACCCTGGAAGCCTTAGGCCTCTCCCCCAACGAGATCCCGGTAATCTTAGACCGCGTCCCTTTTTTTTGTACCCCTGCCCTGTTGCTTTCTTTAGTGCCATTCCAGCGGCTGTTCCAACAGCACCTAACGCGGCCGCTTTTGCTATGGCTGGAGCAGCCGCAGCTAGTAATGCCGGAATGGCCGCAAATAGTGGGAATATACCACCCGTTTTAACCATGTCTTTGATGGCGCTCGGGGAGAGATGGAATTGAACTCCAGTTTTTGATTCTAGGGCTTTATTGAAATGTTTAATCTGATTATTTGTCAACGATAATTTGTTTGGACCACCACTAATATGATCTCGTTTTAGTGATATTTTAGTTCCGCATTTGTTGGCGGTTTTTGATTGAAGCTTTTTTACCTGACCCGGGGTCAGAGTAACATTAACATGACTATACGACATTTTTATATAAAATATATTTTTCTAAATAACACGATTAAAGATTTTCCACCGGTGCATCAACGACCCTCATTCGACCACTGCCACCTTCAAGTAACATGGCCTTGTCGCTAAGTATGACCGCGATCGCTCTGTAAAAGGCACCACCAGCTGGTGGGTTAGTAACATGAGCTCGAAAGTGTACATCAACAACAGATTGTTTGGATAAATCAAGATGTTCTAGTGAAAAATAATAAATCGGATATAGACCTGTAAAATCTAGTTGTGATATTTGCAAACCAGTATCTATATTTTGATCACGTCCCATGAATGACATTAAACGATGATATGCGCGCGCTACATGATTTTGTGCATAATTTAACAATATATCCTCAGATGGTTCTTGATGTCCATTTATCCGTAAGGATACTTCACTAACTCCAAGGTTATCAAATATCATATGTGATTGTTCTTGATCATTTATCCGGTTAATATTTTGCAATGCAATAAAAATATGTCGTGGTGCAGAAACACCCTGTTGTGATGCTATATGCCATGTAAATAAACCATTAATATTGCTTTGAGCAGCATCTGTGGTTACTGTTAACCATGATAGCAATGATTTACCGCCTTGATCCATAAAAGATAGTAATTTTTGTTCCTCAGTAATAGATGGAGTCATTACTGGCATCCACAATGAAAGTTTTGATATATTTACTTTACCCTCGGCAGAACCAGCACCTCGCCAGATTGCATCATTATCATCACTTTTTCTTACGAGCACAATTGTGTGTTTAGCTCCAAAGATGACTTTTCTAACATTTCTGCAAAATCCAAAGATGTGAGATAATGGAATTGCACACGAAAAATTTCTATTATCTCCCGACAGCGCTGCTCGGCGTGTTGCAAATCCCAGGTTGTAAGTCGCATTAACGCTTCCTATAATATCAAAAGCAGCAGCTGGTCTGGCTGCGTGCTCAAAATCAACTGGTTGTGCATCGGCAGTACCTGCTGGTGTCAGTACTTTGGTATACTGAACATGATCAGCGTTGTTGGTAATATCCTTAGCAAACATCATTGTTGGACCAGCTGATCTTGTAAAGTCGTCAGAATATCTGGCTAGACCAATTATTGTTGTAGCAACGTCAACATCCTTCTGAACTGATTCAATATTTTTTCCATCAATCATGTATGTGGCGCTATCAAACAACGCCATGATCCCGTTGTTGACAAAACCAACACGCAAATTAGCAGCATATGGCGTATTAGCTACAACATTCGTTACAAGTCTACCTTCTACTTCAATAAACGCCTCAGCGGGCAAGAAATATCTACTTGTATCATGAACCTGTAATTCGATTCTCCCCCGCTGATTTGGTAGTCTTGCGTCATAAGAATAAAATTGATAATCACGTACTGACTCGTACTTAAGGACAGGTGCCTCCATATCAAATGCTGGGTCTGATTCGCGCCTGAACATTTTATTATAGTTACCATTTTTCCAAATGATGATCATCGTCGACGAAGACCACTTCCTGCTATTAAATTTGCTGTTATATTTTTTTCTGCTTCTTCAGATATCGCCGCTAGTTTTTGATTTGCAGCCTGATTTATTATTTTACTTACGTCTGAGGGCATCACCTCAGTACTTGCCAGTTTCACCGGTGGTTGTTGTTTTCGTCGCAGTAATCGTGATAATCTTTCTTTGATCGCCGAGAACGCCTTACCAGCAACATTGACAATTGCACCAGGAGCTTTATCACGAACAATATCAATAGCCTTCATCGATAATTGTTTTGCAACAGGTGCTACTTTTGGAGCTATCCTCGTGAATAATCCTCGGATGACATCACCAAGTCCATTTCCGTAAATTGCTTCATAGATTGGTAATCGTGAGTTTACCGCTCTAACCTGTGTGGGTTTACGATGATTATCATGCATAATCATCTTATTTTATTTACCATTTGTCTAACAACTAGTCATCAACGAGCTCATCAATAAGTTCTCGGTAAACGCCAATATCCATGATACCACCTTGAAATAGTCGCCGACAAATATCAGCTGCTTCATTAATTATTTCTGGTGAATTATTTCCGGCACGTTTTCCTCCTATGAGAACTTCTAACCGTGACACGTCATTGATGATATTATCAGGACATAAACCATGTCCTGTTTTAGGTTCATCTTGAGGTGTTTTAAATACTGGTGGTTGCATTACCGGAGTAAGTACTTCAGTGGTGGCCGGGGGTGAACCTTCTCGAAATCCATGTGGTGAACCTGTCGGTGTAAATGTCATTTTCGGTGCAGAAATTTTATGTAAAGGTGAAGGAATTTTCTTCGAGGAGGGTGATTTAAGTGACTCTTTAGCCTTTTTAATTTCCGACTTCAACCTTTGCTGTGGCGAAGAAGATTGTTGTTGTTGTTCTACTTGTTGCAGAGGTGGAGGAAGCTGATACTGGAAGGACTCTCCTTGTTTTGGTTGTTCCCATCTCTCTCTATAAAGTCTTTTTACTTCTTCTTTAAGTCTTTCAAATTCTGGACCTCTAGCTTGTTTTTTGTCGTAATATACGCGATATATCCATTTAATGAAATTATCATCATTTGTTTTTTCAAAACGGGGTTTTAAAATACTAGATTTATTAGATATATTATTTAATATTGCTTCAGGTAATCTCTCTCTTTCAGTTTTTCTAATTTCCTCAACAACTCCTTCGTTAAATTTTGCAATTAATTCTACGTTTTCTCCTGCTGGTTTGGATTTAGATGCAAGTTTTTTTCTCACATCGGCGACTTCAGTACGAAGTTCTTTAACGCCTTCAAGTATTTCCTCACCAACAGGTGGAGGCTGAGCTGCAGCTATGTCAGTTGGAAGATTTCGTAAAATCTCCATTGTCTGTTCAGTCAGAGCTGCAGTTTGTTTTGATACCGGAAGAAGATCTTTTTTGATGACAGTTCTAACTTTCTTAGTAGCTGCAGTGACGGGCTTAAACAGTTTTTTAGTGTCTTCTTCATACTCAACTTGTGCTTCTTGCTGCGCTTGTAGATTTTTTCTAAATGAGTCTTTGACAGGAAGAAGTTTTTTAATTGCTTCTAATCGTTCTCGAGCTGTTCTTGCAGTATGAGATTCTGGATGTATCATTTTATTATAACATAATAATTTAATTAATATCAGCAGAAGAGGAGCAGCAGAGAGGGTACCTACCAACGTTGGTCGTCAAAAAAATAAACAAGAAATAAATAAACACGTAGAGTACTTTATTTTTTCAGATACTATTTCGAACTGAGGTTTTATTAGCACAATCGGTCATTGCAAAAATAAACATCTCAAGGAAAGTTCATTTGTAAAATCTGGACCTTTCTACGAGATGATTTATTTGTTTGTTTTATTTATTTTGTCGGAATTCTATGGTCTGTTCACCCTCTCTGCTGCTGTTTCTCCTCTGAAAGTCTTCTGTTTTCACTGAATGTTAAAAGTACATCAATATCACTTGTTTCTTTTCTTTTTGCTGGTCTCACTTTGCATGGTAAAAGATTAGGATTAATCGGTTAGTCAGGCTGAAAGAAACAATAACTTGAATCTCATCCAGATAGTCATTCTGATCTAAGTGCACAAGAGAGTGACTTTGACGGACAGATTTAGCTTCTGCAGGAGTTGTTTATGGTACGTGCTTATCAAAAGCCAAGCCGTTGATATGCGTTTTACCTTGAACTTGATTTTCCACTATAAATATTTGTTCTGTACCTTATCTTGTTATTTGCTATGATTTTGTAAACTCCAGAAAACATTAAAGTCAGTTGTAAGTAATTGGTGTCTGAGAAGAAATTTCTCTGTTAAATTGTATTGAGTAATTTGTATGTGTATGGTCAATTTCATTAGCTATGTATCAATGAATTTATTTGATATGTCACACTTTGTAAGTTTTAGGGTCCTACACATCAGTATATCAATATTCCAGCATTGTCTAATGTTAATTGATTAAACTTTGACTTTTCCAGACTAGTTAGACTTGTGTTGCGATTACCCCCCCCCCCCCCCCAATATACACTGACACAACACTGATGCTGCTATTAGCATCTCCAGAATGATAATGAAAAGTTAGGAACCACTTCTTTTATATCAGTCTAAGAGTACTTCTAAAGCACATGAATTACTTAAATGTGTGATTTCTTTAAGTTTGCTAGAAGAGTTTAGAGAAACTTTTCACTTCTGTCACTGACACCTAACATAGCATTTCTGTCATTCCGTCCTAAAATTTATAACTTCCAGATGTCTTCTTGACATTCATGAAACATTGTAAAGGAATTTTGATTTTGTACTGATGCTATGGTGGTAAACAAAGACCAAAAGCATTGTAGGTTGCAAACAATTTGAAAACTTTCAAGAAATGCAGTCAGTTATAATTCACAATGTAAATAATGCAGTGCTTTTTGCCGCAAAGAGGTAACTTTCTTGAAAGCATAATACCATTTTTAGTTTTGTGCACAAAAAGTTTTCCTTTATACCATTGTACTAGATAATGTCTAAATATGTGATATGTACACAACTTTTGACATAAACCATTTTCAGCCAAATTCTTAAGGTGGCAGGGTCCAGTTTCGTATATTGGCCCCTGGCAAATTTCTTAACTTAAGGCTATGGTGTGACTTTTTCAGCTATTATTGTTTACTATTTATAGATATGGATATATTTGTGAACTAGGTGTTTTGGGCTTGTGTTGTTCTTGAAATTGATGTCAGGCATGTACACCTTCCATAGCTGCTCTGCAGTATGTTGATAGTGAAATACCAATAGTTGGCTAGGAAGAAGAGCTAGCCTCCCATAGCAGTAGACACGTGGGTTCAAGGCAAGCAGAGTATCTCAAAAACGGCTTGGATGACAACTATTCTGAATAGCATCAAACTATTTAGTAGACAATGTTTTTCAAAATTTTCATCCAGGGAAAGGGCTTGCATTTGCACTGTGAGCACACATGCTGTCAAAACTGGCATTTGGATGTGAAAAATGCATGTATAAAATAGGGGTTGGGGTGCATAAACCTCTTCTGCTATGAACTGCCATTGACTTCTCTGGTCAAGTGAATACTATTCTTATGCTTTGTTTTAATATAGGTATCTAAAAATATGGACCTTTTTGACCTCACTTGTGTATTTGATTTTTTATGATTTTTTATACTAGGTCGCTGATTGCGGCATTAAATTTGTACATTAAAACTGGACCCTGCCCCCTGAAGGCATAAACATTAAAAATACAAACGTTCGTAAAACGCTGATTTAAGGCATGAATAATAATAATTACATCCCTTGAATTGTACACTACAGTCTCTAAACAATTAAAGAACGATCAACGGCAAACAGAAATGTGAAAAGTTGGGTCAATTCCTTTCAACGTTTAAAAAGCAAAGAGACTATACCAGCCTTACACAACAAGATATTTTTCCTATCCTCTATATCCTTGGTTACGAAAATGTAGGTCACTGTTTCTTGCTCCGATATTGTCTCCCAGAGCAAACAAACCATTAAACACTACGTCGATTCCATTATAACACGTTTAAACTTTCACCATGACGTAAATATAAACAGCAACCATAACAGCATCCAGTCCAATAAACGTTCAACCATTGTTGATTACGATTCGAAGTGATAGGTGGAGATCACTAATAAAACTACATGTGTAATTTCCACTGAATTGTTTAGAGGAGTTTTCAGTGGCAGTTGTCAGTCTGATATCCTTCTTGCGTACTCCTCTCATCATCGCTTATAAAATCAACTTTTGGTCACAAATCGACAAGTACGTCGCCATATTGTATCAGTTTTACGTTATTACAGTATAACAAATGGACAGTGTTTCAAGACTGTTCTCCATTTGGTATTTTTGAGTCAGTTTGGACCAATTCATAAATTGCAAACGCTGCGAACTGTTGGTATATTTTCTACGGCTGCGTTTTTCAAAATGATGTATCGATCCAACGCAGTTTCAAAATTACCCTGAACTTATTTAGGTTAAACATAACGTTTTAATTTCTTTCTTCAAGATAAGGAATACTTCATTGCTTGAAATAATTAATTGTACTAACAATCCGCCATTTTAACTTTGACCCATGTTTTGTTCATGAATGTTAGCAACATTATCATGTGTTGCGTTTTGGTGTAGGATAGGAACTTTCCACTCTTTCTATCAGGCCGTTGTCTGACGCAAACATTCGGACCCTCTCGATCAGGATTATGCGACAGAGACAAGGCAAAGGTCGTTGTCTGACGCAAACATTCGGACCCTCTCGATCAGGATTATGCGGCCTACATAAGACAAAGACTGTTGTCTGACTGAAAAATTCCGACCCTTGTGTGGAACCTTGATATCATGCATCGCTACATATGGTAGATTGAACTATTTTCTTGCTTTATCGTTGTTTATATTATCCACATAAATCAGTGTACACGGTTGGTTAATGGTACGATAAATATAATTTCCTGCAGGAAAAGCTGAAAATGAATTACCTGCTGGGTTTACATTATTCAATTTAACGATATCTGGCGTTTTAAATGGGAACTGGAATATCAAATGTATACAAATGGTTAAACCGACAGCTTGGTTGAAGAATTACTTATAGATCTAAGGTTGGTTTCAAGCTAGACTGAAAGTGACAAATTGTATTTTCCCTACTGTATATCTTTTACATACTATTTGTCGGGTTTTAATTATTTTTGTATAGTTTGAGGTTACTTTCAACAACATTTTTAAAATCTTTTATCGAAGATGAATTTACATGCTGACCCTTTGACAAAGCCAGTGGTATCGTTACAAAGCATGCTGAAGGTAAATATTTCTAAAATCACGCAAATCGTTTTCAGTCTGGGCATAAAAGATGTTTGTTTGATGCTGGCTACACGCACTTGAAAGGAAATTACCCAACACTACAAATAAAATACTTATCAGTCGTCATTTGTGTCAGCACTAGTCCCAGAATCGCTTGATTGATAACAATGTTGTTAGTATTCATCCCTAATTGCTTGACTGTTAACAACATGATTAGTGCTCATCCCAAATTGCTTCATTGGTAACAACAGCATATTTTTATTTGGAATGGACCACTGACATAATTACCTCCCCTTACAGTATACCTACCAAAGACACGCTAGTAATATGTAGGTATCTTAATGACATAGATGCTTGTAATGATATCTAAAAATAATGTGTATATTTGCTTATAAGTTGAGTACACCTGCTAACAAATTACCTTGATTTTCAGGTCGCATAACGCGCCGACAGACCAGGGTCTATGTTGTGCGTGATATTGATCACTCTGACCTAACAGTGTATTATGGGATAGTAGATCTTTGTGTACCGGTGCATTATGGGATGGTACATCTTTGTCTTACAGTTTGCAGTTGGACTTGACTTATAAGCGAGTATGGTCGGTAAGTGACATTATTAAAGACATGTTTGAGAGGGTTCTACTAATGTTAATTTTATGAACTCGCTAAATCGTATGACATCTTTGACTTATAAGCGAGTATGGTCGGTAAGTGACATTATTAAAGACATGTTTGAGAGGGTTCTACTAATGCTAATTTTATGAACTCGCCAAATCGTATGACACCTTTGAATGAGTGTGTCTGTGTGTGTGATTGTGTGTGTGTGTGTGACTTGTATTTTTTACGTAGCTTGAAAAAAAATGTGATATTGCTACGATGTCTGCTTGTGGCAATTTATATTGATGTCTAGCACTAGGACATCACACCAGAGACATGTTGCATGATGTCCTACCCGGTCAAATTATCCTGACACCAGGCTGATCAGCCTTAACACTAACCTCTTAATTCTGAGCGCCAAGCGAGGATAGCCGCTAGTACCATTTTTAGAAGTTTTCGGCATGGTTTCGAAAACTTGAGACTTCCCGTATCCGAGGCGACCGCTTTAACCACTAGACCAATGGAGCGGTTTGAATGATTGTATATGATGTTATAATATATACATATATTAATTATTAAAAATAATATAATCCCTATATTTGACCGATAATTTTCGCACTTGCATCAAAATTTATTTAATTTATTACAATTTAAGCAGGTGTATATTTTTAGTTTACAAAGACATTTCTTGGAAAATATGAATATTTATGCATTTTATTTATCGAATTAGCCATGGCACTCTACGGCCTATTTAACATTGTGGACCGTTGAAAACTTTGGCTTTAGTTATCTAAAACAGACTTCGTCATTGGCAAAAGTTTAAAGAAAATATTAACAATAAATGTACTCCCCTAATGAAAACTATATAAAGAAATAAGGTTATATATCCATTTATCTATTTGTTTATTTAATTTTCTTGCATGTTTTCTGGAATCGCTCCGGTGGCATAAGTGGTTAGAACGTCCTCCTCGGATGCGGAAGTTCTCGTGTTCAAACCCCCCACTGGGTCATACCAAAGACTTTTAAAATTAGTACCTGCAGCTGCCTCGCTTGACTGGTCGGCCTGGTGTCAGCATACTGTAACTAGTTGGGACATCATGTCTGCGGTATGATGCCCCATTCCTAGACATAACTATAAACTGCCACAACGCAGACGTCGAAACGATATGACTGAATAATTGTTAAAGCTACGTTAAAAATCCAAATCTCTCTCTCTCACACACACTGTGAGGTAAGAGGACAAGAAAGTCATGCATTATCGACACACTTTGCAGGTCATATGCAGTAAAAACGAATTACATTATCGACACGCTTTACAGGTAATATGCAGTAAAAACGAATTACATTATCGACATGCTTTACAGGTCATGTGCAGTAAAAACAAATTACATTATCGACACGCTTTACAGGACATATGCAGTAAAAACAAATTACATTATCGACACACTTTACAGGTCATATGCAGTAAAACAAATTACATTATCGACACGCTTTACAGGTCATATGCAGTAAAAACAAATTACATTATTGACACACTTTACAGGTCATATGCAGTAAAACAAATTACATTATCGACACGCTTTACAGGTCATAGGCAGTAAAAGCAAATTACATTATCGACACGCTTTACAGGTCATATGCAGTAAAAACAAATTACATTATCGACACGCTTTACAGGTCATATGCAGTAAAAACAAATTACATTATTGACACACTTTACAGGTCATATGCAGTAAAACAAATTACATTATCGACACGCTTTACAGGTCATAGGCAGTAAAAACAAATTACATTATCGACACGCTTTACAGGTCATGTGCAGTAAAAACAAATTACATTATCGACACGCTTTACAGGTCATATGCAGTAAAAACAAATTACATTATTGACACACTTTACAGGTCATATGCAGTAAAACAAATTACATTATCGACACGCTTTACAGGTCATAGGCAGTAAAAACAAATTACATTATCGACACGCTTTACAGGTCATAGGCAGTAAAAACAAATTACATTATCGACACGCTTTACAGGTCATATGCAGTAAAAACAAATTACATTATTGACACGCTTTACAGGTCATAGGCAGTAAAAACAAATTACATTATCGACACGCTTTACAGGTCATAGGCAGTAAAAACAAATTATATTATCGACACGCTTTACAGGTCATATGCAGTAAAAACAAATTACATTATCGACACGCTTTACAGGTCATAGGCAGTAAAAACAAATTATATTATCGACACGCTTTACAGGTCATATGCAGTAAAAACAAATTACATTATCGACACGCTTTACAGGTCATATGCAGTAAAAACAAATTACGTTATCGACACGCTTTACAGGTCATATTCAGTAAAACAAATTACATTATCGACACGCTTTACAGGTCATATGCAGTAAAAACAAATTACATTATCGACACGCTTTACAGGTCCTACTGCGGCAAGAATTATTTTTTACATAAGTATAAAGAAGAAAACTAGTGTGCCTAAACGTGACCGACTGATGATGCAGTCTAAACCCATTTTCCTAAATACATAATAACTATATATCGGTATAAGCCTAGCCTCATGATCGTTTAACCAGGCCAACGCAGGATACTTGATATGATTTTTTTTTCTTTCTTGTTTCTGTTTCTTTATGTTTTGTTTTACATGTGTGTTGACCTGTTACAACCACGAATCTCATTATTTTGCCCAAAAATGTACAAAATAAATTACGTGAAATACAGTGTTACAGCGAAATAGATCGTCAGTATATTAATATTTCATCGCGTATTTCCAGATGGATTATGGACATCAATATAACTGATGTTATAAATAGTAATATAAATATTAAATAATATATGTCAAGAGAGTCGGAAAAGGCATGACGTACACAACCATCTTTGCAAGAAGATCATTTTTCAGGCCTCATGTTCAAATCATAATGACTGTATCACACTACACCATGGGGAATGAGATAGTCCGGTATGATTCGAGCGTTCGAATCGTTTAAAGTCAGAACATATCTTTACAGTACTTGACAGCAACACATTCCAACATGCTGAGTGTAATTAACACCGCGCCAAAGTACTTCTAATTCATTTCTGTTAATCATATTAAAAGCACGACATGTCCATATTTTGTGGCTTTACCGATGGTGTTATTTCTTACTTAGAACATGGTTGGCTTGATTGCACTGTGCCGAACTTTTAACGTTTTAGTAAACTTAGCACTTTGTGTAGATGCAGAAAGGATACGTGATTACATTAAGCTGATTATCTACAAATTATATTTCCATTTACAAATTTACTCAGATTTATAATTTGCGTCAGGTACGGGGAACCCGCATAGCAGGATATCGTGCAATGATTTGCGCAGCGTATTCCTCTCAAGCGTAAATTTAATATTTAAAATGTTATTTCCGGCTGCAGAACAATATGCACCAGAAGTTACATGGTGCACTACTTTCACTTCCGTGATATTGATTTAGATTTCAACCGTGTCCGATCTTTATTTCTATCACAGGTGTTTATTTTCTAATGATAATTAATTTGTGGGACCAGATGCTTTACAAATCATATTTATATTTTAGTGCTGCTTGACACAAAGGTGCTGCATTAAAAACGGTACAAATGCAAAATCAGCAGAACGATTCTCATGAAAACTGTCGAAAATAAACATCACTCACCAGTCAAACGCCGAATTTGTATTTAATCATTTATTTATTTACTTATTTATTTATTTATAAAATTTCGGAGCAACAATGCGTTTTGCATTGCATAAGTATCTAAAAAAAGCTGTTACCGATATGCATGTGATACTTACTTTTTGCGTTAGCTGTTAGGTACTTCCGTCATCGGATTTCCGATTTGTATAGATATAACCGTTTCTTCCTCAACAAATCATGATTAACTGAAAGTATTTAAGACTTTCCTCCAAAAACAACAAATCTTGGGAGACGCCGAACCATACTTAGTAGAGTATCAGACCTATATTAATTACAATGGTCGCGAGTTCGATACCCACACAGGCTAGCTCTGGTCAGCTGCCTTGGTGCGTCGTTGAGAAAGGAAAGGCACTTAGTTCCCATTTTCTAAAAATAATGTAGCTTTATTAAGAGTGTATTTTTCCCAAAAAGTAAACCTTTTTGTGTTTTATGATAATATTTTATTCCAGTATTATATACATATATATATGTGTATATATATATATATATATATATATATATATATATATATATATATATATATATATATATATATATATATATATATATATATATAAGTGATTAAAGAAATTAAAGCGAAACCGGTCACACATTGTACGTGTTGGTGTTGTTTAATTTATAATATATATATATATATATATATATATATATATATATATATATATATATATATATATATATATATATATATATATATATATATATATATATGAGTGTGTTTGTGTGTGTAACGTCGCCCTCTTAGTAAGAGGTGTGGTTAAATGGATTTGGCTGGCGTTGTCTAGAGGATGACCTCCCTCGATATTACAGCCCGGTGGAAGTGGAAAGATAAAACTTAAACTGAGAACAGAGCAAGACTATTGGGAAGAAATAATGCAGTACGACCCCCTTAGACAAGAAAAATAACATAATTTAATATTTAAAAACAAAATATTAATATCAGCAACTCCAATTCAATCTAAGTTATGTCAGCAGAATTTAATAGCAGTGTCTAATTTGGATTTACTTCATCATAATAACGAGTGGTGAAAACAGTGCAATGTCCACGACTGAATGCATCACCTTCCTCCCTTGAACGTGTATCAACGTCTTCCTATTTCCTCGAGCCTTCCTATTCTCTACGCTTCCACCATTTCCTGGACTTCCTAGTCCTTTATTCTGAATTCGTCACTTGCTTTTGTCCGACTTCCGTCTTCAGACTGTCCCGTCTCTCCCAAGAAAGATGTTTCCTTAAAGAACAAAATTGCCCCTAATTCTCTATATGTACCACATTCTACACATACATAAAATACCTCACTTACGTTCCTCAGAAGCATGCTAGCTATCTACACTGCATAAATTCTGACTTAATCCGATAGAACATCAATCTCGCTTCACAGCGACCGACCATAAATTAACACGTAAGCGGTATATCTAACATTACCGTATCTCTTTATTTACGCAACCACATGCTCGATTATTACTGCACAAAATTCACAATTCTAGCTCACAATGATCCCTAACTTGCAAGATTATTTAATCATTATAAAATCAGATATAAATATGCGATTATCATTAACTCACTATAATCAGTATCATCCTAACAGACAAAGAAATTATTTCATTAATCCTATAAAATCCTACACATATGAAAACTTGGAAAGCATGCAATCGTCAGTACTATCAGTAAATTAGTAACATTAAAATTAAACAGATAAATTGCATAACAACTCAAGCATTAACTGATCTCCATGAAATTGAATAAACGATACAAAATATGGATTCTAGTCATCAAAATATGGATCCTAGTCATCAAACAGATTTTCATAAAACAAACAATCAAAAATAGAAAATTATGTGAAAAATTAGAATTGCGTACCTTAATGTTGTTCTCTTTCAGAAATTGTGCATCCTATCACTAAACAAGACAGCCACCTAGTCCCCTTTTCTTGTTTAACCAGGAAAGCACTATTCTTTTTAGGCTTCCTCGGAGCCAAGCTTCTCCTTTCTCAGGATTTTGGACTAAAGAATTTCGACTACGGTCGTCACTTTAAATTCACATTACTTTCAAAGTGTACGCCGTAATTTACTCCTCCCAATCGTAAGCAGTGGTTCCTAAATTACCTCAAGATAATCATTTCTTCCATCAGATTTAGAGAGCATACAGTCTGTGAACTACAGTGCATATCAATTTCTCTCTGAAAATGATAATTTGATATGGGTTACTACCAAGCGGTTATAGTTGGTAGCTCAGATGTTTACTTTCTCAGGACAGCGTTGCAATGCCCTCGTCACATCTCACTGGATCATAAATGTGAGCCTTTCAAGTTTTAACACTGACATGTGAGGGAGAAAGAAGAAAAGACGAAGTGACCCTCGACAAAGACGTGTCTAGCTTAAATGAGATAAAATTTTAATGCAAAATGCATTCAACTTTAAGGTTCAATAGTATTCAAAACACTTTACAATATTTAAGGTTCAACACTATTTAAATTCGACACTGTACAATATATGCGTGTGTGTGTGTGTGTGTGTGTGTGTGTGCAAATAATATTACATTAAAAAATATAAACTCCCTGCGCATTTATCTAATTTGGCAATATGAATCCAGATTTTTGTATTAACTTCATACGTACATTGAAATAATAATATTTTGTATTTTTGTTTGATCTTTTTTTCTTCTCGCAAATAGCTTGAAAATTAGAATCCCTTACAGGGACTGATGGTAAGGTGTCCCTGGTATCCGCTCCCTGCCCAAGACAACAAAAAAAAGAACACCCCCACACACACACACACACAAATGTACAGTCACTGGACACGTGAAATTTTGAGTAAATAAAGACATAAACAGTTGCTGTGGTACCATTTCGAGGAAACTAAATTACAACTTTCAAATTTCTGAAAGTGACATACATTTTTCGAAACATAATCTTTACTAATATAACACTCCATGACATAAATTTGAAACGCTCTATGTGATAGGAAACTAGAAATAAGTAAATGTGAAATTCCAAAAGTCACCAAACAAAAACGTTTTTCGCTGTCTGTTAGATCTACAAGGAAGACTGTGTAGATCTGATATTAGCCAGGCCGCTCATTCAATACAATACTTGAATACACATAGCTTTTGTTTATAGAATGGAAGATACTAAGCCGGTGTATGTGACTTAGGATTGACTCGGATGATAGTGGCATAGCTCCTGACGACCTTCACCACAAATTGATCCGTTTTGTGTTTTTCTGAAGGCATGTAAACTTTAGAATTTATCCCAATAATTTGATCGTCTAGAAATTTAGATTCAGATGCCGATTGAGATCGTTGTTACTATTGTCTAGAGTGTGCATGGAATATTAATGTGGTAACAACATGTATGTATTTTCAGCTGGTAATTCTTACTCTCTATCATTCAAATACTTTAATCGTATCCATGATAGAGTTTACAACATGACCAGTACAAGTCATATATATGTTAAAGATTACGGCATGAGTAATACAAGTCATGTGTTAAATTCCCATGGTGAGGTCTGTATTTCCAAGTGAAACTATTATGTTCCTATGGCGGGATCAGCATTTCCAAGACAGTTTATTATATTCTTATGGCGGGGTCAGTATTTTCAAGGCAATCTGTTACATTTCTATGGCGATCATCTTATACTCGTTCTCGTTATTCAGTTTCGAAACTAATTAAAATATTTTGGACTAAACGTAATATCCTGTCAATAGTTTCACTATAACCGCTCCGGTGTCCTAGTGGTTAGAGCGTCCGCCTCGGATGCGGAAGGTTGTGAGTTCGATCCTCGGCCGAGTCATATCAAAGACTTATAAAAATGGTACTAACACATGCCTCACTTGGCATTCAGCATACACTTGCTATATCACAAGTTACACAAATTGCACCTTCTATTATATAATATAGCATCAAAGCACGTTGCAAGTTAGCATTACGGAAGTTGGCATAAAATAATGCCTCGTTATGACAAGAGATGGCACTGTGACACGTCCATTTCTTACAATACAACCACTCCCCTGACCCTAGCAACAAGAGATTACACCACTACTTTATTTTATTGGGGGGGGGGCACCAGACAGATACCCCCCACCATTTCCAAAAATAAAATTATTTTATGTTTGTGTGTTTCCCCCTCAGATGTGTTGTATGTTTTATTTAAAACAAAATTTTATATCAAAAATGTAGTTTTTAGAATTTTGATGGGGTATTTATGTTTCCTTAGTGTTATCTAAAGGGTTGTTCGTCCGAGCCTGGTTTCCCTTACCTTGCTCGAAGTTCCTTCCCTTGAAATTTTGTGACCTTTGCTATAGGTCGCCTAGGTCTCAGTGTTTGCTATCTGTAGTGGTGCTATATTGTGTGTATGCTATATTTTCTGTATGTTTGAGACAGCAAGTATAAATCAAATATCTTTCCCATTTGTATTTCTTCCTAATTTGGATTTAAGAGCCATTATGATATATTATATTTTATCTTTTAATTTGTTTTATGGTTTTCCAATTTTGACGATGGAACGGTGTACTATTTAGATTTTGTTATTAAAAAAAATTCACATTGTATTATTCGAGTGATAATATGTGTCGTTCACTACTTTACGGCATGTTTGGGCGTCATATTTAAAATATCATTCGAATTATATTACCACATTGCAGTCAGCTGATTTCTCAAAGTATTAACATTCGGAAGAGAGGTGGTATGCGAGAATAAATGTATCAAATCATATACAATTAGAGGTATTTACACAATGTAATATTTCCACTGACCCATCCCACCCTATTTTTATTAGGACATATTGTGGGTGTAATTTACCGCTACCGCACAATATGAATTAATTTTTACTGTTAATCTGCAGGTTACAGCGACAGTTTAATTATATATATATATATATATATATATATATATATATATATATATATATATATATATATATATATATATATATATATATATATATATATATATATATATATATATATATATATAACAGGAAGTATGGTAAATGTTCCAATTATACAGATTTCTTATATATGTATGGCATGGATGTGTATGCAATGGCTAGCAAGTATAGACTTGCGCTATGCATCTAAAATGTACCCGATGCGTTGCGGAGTGGTTTCTCTGCAAACAATTCCTCGATTTTTACGAATAGGTGACATCAGATCCACAACTCATTGTCAGGTCCAACACAGGTTTAGAGGGCTATTTCATGTTTCTGATTAAGGTTAGATAAAATTCAGTTTTCAGGATAACAAATATCCTACCGATTTCCATTCCTTCTTATTTGTTGGAATAATGTTCATTTTCAATCCTGTACTAAGTAGTACTCATTATATTTAGAGATATTTTATTTATTTTCATTATGTTAATCATTTGTTAGCGATTGATGATTTTAATAGTGTTGGTGAACTGTTGCCCTTGTGAAAGAATGAAAATTCTGGACTAAACAGATGGTAGGGTGACATATAACAACACAGTACATGTCGCAAGAAGCATACAGTATGTTGTCATGCAGGGTTTGATTGGCAGCAAATATTAATGCAGACTTGCTAGATATTTTTAACGTAGACGGACCTGTCATGAAAAATTCTTCTTCTTCTTCTTCTTCTTCTCTCTCTCTCTCTCTCTCTCTCTCTCTCTCTCTCTCTCTCTCTCTTAAATGTGGAATAAACAACAGGTGTGCACCGAGGGTAATCTAATTAAAAATTAAACGTTCGACAGCGGCATTTGATCTTACATGCGTACGCTCAGTTCCAATGTAGGACCATCGATCATCGATATAAAGGTTCTTCAAAACTGTCCGTTGTAGTATTGATTGTCATCCCATAGGAAATAGACTGAACGTTTGATTGATCCTATTGATCGTTGTATGACAGGATCTGTCAATTTTGATACTCTGAGACCACTGCGATAATTACCCGACAAACAATGCACAACTCCAGAAAGTATGGACTGAAATAGACTGATACCTAATATGCATGGACTAAACCGGAAGCGTTTATTATTCTACATATTGCCATATTTTCCGATAGATTCGAAGAAAAAATTTATGACGTGTTAGATAACCGATCGGTCTGTCGGAGACTTCCGGATGTAAATTGGTGTAAATTAACATGGTCATTTAATTTGGATACTAGATTTTTAAATGGCTGTAAGTTAACTTGGAAGTGAATTTTGGATGTCAACTAATTTTGATGATTTACGTTTTGTGATTTAGATTTTATCTCTGCGAAACATGATAAATAGTTAATACATTTTTACAAGAAAAGAAAATTTCAAAGTGTGCGCCGAACGAGTTTGCAAACCTGATCATTTGCAAGATTGATAAATGAATTGAGAAATGTGAATTTGAATACGTCCGTATTTGAGCTGGTGCAAATACATTTTTGACTGACATTTATAATTTCTCTATAATTGAGAGCCCTCAGTCATAATCTGACCTCGTCCAGATTTGGGATATACTTTTAACTTATCAAAATTTCGGATATATAGGAATTTAATCTTTCAATTATACCATATTTGTTCACTCTAAAATGCTTTGCAATAATATTCAGATCAATATATTTCGATAATGTACTTTGTACATTTTACTTTGCTTATTTACACGGCATTGTTTAGTTGTGTAATATAATTAAAATGTGCAAAAACAAAATCTGGAAGAAAAATTACTCAAATTAGTAAATAGAAATCACGGTTTTATTATCTATTGCACCTATACTTTTTAAACATAACACAAAATTGGTCAATATTTACTTAATATGGCATGCATATATGTGTGTAAAAGGCGTTAAAGAAAAACGGACAGGAAAATAAATAAATCCACTGCAGTGGATGACTATACAAAATATTCTTGTTATGATTTGTGAGGCTTTGCATATCTCCCAAAGCTAGATATGTGATATCCATATCACATAAGGTGTGATAAACAGCCATATTGCACCCTAGTTCTGTATCACATTAGGTGTGATAACCAGCCATATCACACCCTCTGATCCATATTACATGATGTGTGATAGCTGCCATATCACGCACCCTGTTCCACATCACAACCTCAACTGGAATCACATAGTCATCTCTGGCTGGTCTGGGACTCTCGAGTTGATATGGGGTATGACATACAAATTTACCGAACGATAGTCTCTAACAATATCATCAGCTAATATAGTTTTATATCACATTTTAGTTATTGTTTCTCGCACTTACATACTTTAGTTACTGTTTCTCCCACTTAGATACTACCTACTACCGACCCTCTCATCCAGCTACTAAAGATTCAAAAGTCTGTGATATATTTTAGTTTAGTGAAACAAAATATAAATTCCCCTAGAGTATCATATATGCAAAAAGACAACAAATGTATCTCACTCATATTACGTAAATGTGGTCTTCAACTAAGTAACAGAAAAGACAGAAAACCAACAAGTAGTGTAAAGCTTGAGAAGTAATTTATTTCGCCAAAATACAAAGTGAAAAATTAAAAAATAACTTAGAGTATGAAGAACGCAATCCTAAATATTCCTAAACTTTGTATCACAAGTACAAACATATCGAGTATTCCGAATGAGTGCAAGTTGTGTTCCGAATGAAATCCATTACATTGTGCTGATGTGAAAGTAGATTGGAATAGTTAGATATGATGACAGTCTTGATGTAATTCAATGATATAACCTAAGGTGTCTTTAAGTTAATTCAATGTAAGAAACAAAAGCTACTTAGTCCGAAATTTATGTACACCTTGTAATTGCAATAAATAAATAAATAAATAAATAAATAAATAAATAAATAAATCATCGCACCTGAACACAAATAAATGGCTCCACTTATGTGTAAAATAGTAATTCTAAGGTAAATTTTCCTTATATGAATAAGTAAGCAATTTCAGAACCAGAATTAAGGTCAAATAATCATTTCCAGAATATTCTACTTGTCAGCAATGTTAGGGTCTTTACCAATTAACCAATCAGAAATTAGGCCATATCAATTAACCAATCAGAAATTAGGCCATCTGGTTTTCAAAAGGAGAAACACGTGACCTTAACTTAAATGCCATAAACTTTGTCAACAATATTTCTGATATAGCTTCCAGGGTCAAATGGCCACACTAATAGGTTGACGCAAAGGAAATGACATCACCCTAAGTACAAAAACCCACTTTGTTGAAAATAAATTTTTAAAAAGGACCCTTACAAACTATAATCATAAACGGTAACACACATAATATAGATATACATAACGCTCAGCTCCACTGGCAAAATATGGAGCCATAAGACTTTGTACCACCTTGAACTTGAGGCCTAGATGGCAGTAGTAGATGAACCTTAGCCTGTAAAAGACATGACAATTACACAATTCAAAAGTTAGTAGTCTGTTCTTCTTGTGTTTATCTATGTGTTGGAGACTATTTAGAAAGTCAGTAGTCTATGCCTCAGGATTTTTGCTATGTGTTCGACACTGATTGCAAAGCCGGGAGGCAATGCTTCTGGAGTTTTTCTATGTATTCGACACTGATTGCAAGGCCGGTAGGCAATGCTTCTGGAGTTTTTATATGTATTCGACACAGATTGCAAAGCCGGTAGGCAATGCTTCTGGAGTTTCGCTATGTGTTCGACACTGATTGCAAAGCCGGTAGGCAATGCTTCTGGAGTTCTGCTATGTGTTAGACACTATATTGGAAAGCATATTTTCTATATTTCTGGAGTTTAACTTTCCAAAGATGAACTATTTACTTGTAATACTCGAAAATAATGATAATAATTAAGATATGAACATCTGGTTTGCAACTTCGGTTTACAAATATTTTGGAGCAGCAATGTTTGCTCTCATTTTGATTTTTCAAAATTTCTCCACTACTTAACCTTTTATTGATGTGTTTACCTATGAACTACGAATCGCCAAGTTTGGTCATTAACCGTCACAATTTGCAAGACTAATTAGTCAATAGCGTGGCAATGTATCGATCTATTTGGAACCAATGAAATCAATACCGCATATATATATACAATACAAAGCAGGATACGTACGTCAAGCATTCTTTCACATTTGACCGGAAACCAGCATTTTAATAACAAATATATTCACTGTCTTGTATGAATCTCATTTAAATGTATCTTCTCAAGTAATCATGTTAAAAAACATGTAAAGACTTTGCAAGATGATCCAGAGACTCCACCATATCTTTACATATTTTTCATACAAAATTTGGAAACGAAGTCAATTTTTTAAAAAAAAAAATCATTTGAACTGAAAAGCTCAACTAATCTGCAATCTTTTATCTTTTGATTAATGACTAACATATGGTAAAACAGAACTATTTATATGCACGTGTGTGTGTGTGTGTGTGTGTGTGTGTGTGTGTGACATAGAGAGAGAATGTTAGACAAATCAGTTTGACGATAACTGGGCCTAGTAGAATGCAAGATGCTTTTCACTGGTTGCTTTATGCTATTGCAATTTATCTCATTTTACTTTTTATAATCATATAACATTCATTTCAGGATGTCAAGAAGGTAAAAAGTCTAATGAAGTATTAGAGGACAAATGAAGGATAATGAAATGACATACAATTACACTGGTCAACAGTGAAATCATTACTGACTTGAAAAGGCCCTAATCTGTAGTATTTTGGTGTGCCGAACACGAATATAACCGTGAAAAATTTGTATTGGCTCTCGTTTTGAAGATATTCATATACCTCATTTTCTATGTTTCACTGTGTAAATTTCTCCAGTAGGACTGCAGCAACATCCGGAATAATGATGTAACATTGCATAATACCATCATGCTCACATCATCCACAGTTGATTGCATCATTTTCTGATGCAATGCAATACTAATGCCATGCGGCTGCTGAAGTAAGTTGACGTCAGCAGTGTACTATACATGTGTAGGCCTATTATACTAATGCCAGGCGGCTGCTGAAGCTGACGTAAGCAGTGTACTATATAAAGCCCAATCAGATAGGTTCAGCATTTAAAATATTTTAGACGTTGTGCGAGACAGTTCAAGCTACTGTTACATAAAACTTATTATTTTATCCATTTACGTACAATAAAGAACAGTAATGCCTCGAAAGTGTGTTAATACCGCGGACAATTTTTGCTATATTTGTGGGGAAGTGACATTTGTCAACCAGAAGAAAAGTATCAATTCTCAAGTGAAGAAGGCATATCATCTTTACTTCGGATGCAAGGTTGGTGACCAAGACAAGCCTTGGGCTCCACATATATGCTGTGCTACATGTACAACACAGCTTTCACAGTGGTTGAATTGCAAAAGGTCATCAATGCCGTTTGCAGTCCCAATGGTGTGGAGAGAGCCAAGCAACCACCTAAATGACTGTTACTTCTGCTTGGTTCCTCCTCTTTCCGGCGGAATAACGAAGCGAAAGAAGTCGAGAATAGTCTACCCAAACATTCCGTCTGCATTGAGACCAGTTCCACATGGTGAGGGACTTCCTATTCCAGAACCTCCAGCAGAATATTCTCTTGATTCATCTGACGAAGACAAAGGTGAGTCGACCTGTTCTTCTCCTGGTCCATCAGCATGCAGTGATCCAGATTTTCACTGTGGTGCATCATCAACCCCACACAGAATAACACAGGAAGAACTAAATGACCTGATTCGTGATTTGGACTTATCAAAGAACAAGGCAGAATTGCTAGGATCAAGACTCCAACAATGGAATCTTCTAGAAGAAGATGTCACAATTACTGCATATCGAAAGTGCCACCAGCAATTGGAGCCTTTCTTCAGAAAGGAAAGTAATCTGATATTCCTTTCCGATATTGAGGGCCTCATGAATGCTTTAAAAATCACTCATGACCCACAAGAATGGAGACTATTTGTGGACTCTTCGAAACTGAGTCTCAAGGCTGTGCTTTTGCACAATGGAAACATTCTTCCATCTATTCCAGTAGCGTATGCTGTCCACATGAAAGAGACATACGATAACTTAAGGCAGCTACTGAATTCCATTGAGTATAACAAGTACAGCTGGCACCTCTGTGGTGATTTGAAGGTAGTTGCCCTTTTAATGGGACTGCAGCAAGGATATACAAAATACATGTGTTTCTTATGCGAGTGGGATAGCCGAGCAAGGGAAATGCACTACATGAGGAAGGAATGGACTCACAGGCAGAATGTAGCCATTGGAGAGAAGAATATCCAACACCCAGCTCTGGTTGAGGCTCAGAAAATCTTGCTACCACCCCTTCACATCAAACTAGGTTTGATGAAGAACTTCGTGAAAGCCATTGACCGGACTTTGCCAGCATTCCGATACCTGCATGAAAAATTCCCTCGACTCAGCGAAGCAAAGATTAAAGAGGGAGTTTTTGTGGGTCCTCAGATTCGAGAGCTTTTCAAAGATGACCGGTTCAACAACTTGCTGGAAGGTGACGCGAAACAAGCATGGAATGCTTTTCGCCTAGTTTCTACAAACTTCCTCGGAAATGTTAGGGCAGAAAACTATAAGGAACTAGTAGAAGACATGTTGATGAAGTATAAGAAACTTGGCTGCAATATGTCTCTAAAGATTCACTTCCTTCATTCCCATTTGGATTTCTTTCCTAGCAACTGTGGTATTGTTAGTGATGAACACGGCGAACGTTTTCATCAAGATATCGCAACAATGGAACAAAGATACCAGGGAAAATGGTCCACTACAATGCTGGCTGACTACTGCTGGACACTCCTCAGAGATGCTCCCGAACAGCTGTACAAGAGACAGGCGAAGAAATCTAAGATGTAGTCAATGACTTGATTTTTTATAGGTAGGCTATTACAGTTGACCTTTTACTATTGGAATGCATTTCGTTATGTAAACATTAATTTCTTGCAGATTACAAAAAAACTAGAGCCAATTTTGCAATTTGACTGTCATATTCGTGTTCAGCACATAAAAATTGATAAGAATTGACTAATTTTATTTCAGTAACATGACTTTTGTAAAAATTTGTTGTCCAGTGTTATGGCTGTATGTGGCCATTCTACCATAAACGACAAAATTGGGGAGAGATATATTTGAACATTTATAAGATTCACCGAATCAACTGTATATGCACCGCACTGGTTCCGGTGTTCAGACTATAATGGTACCGAATCTTATTTGTCAACAAGAACTCATCTTATTGTTTTGATAAACCAAATCCAATTCTTTTGTGAGAAGGTGTTAAAAAATAATTGGAGGACACGCTTGCCAGTCTGAGATTTTTTTCTCTTTCCTAAATATTACTGATATAGAAAGTAAAAGACACCAACCTCTGTTGATTTGACTCAAAGTATTGATCCAATAGATGATATATGTTTAGTTCATTTTGCTTTAATAACGTGTGGCACGATAACAATATTAAACGTTGTACTGTATATCTATATTACGTACATTATTTTCATAATAATAGTTTTCGTAAGAATCCTTCAGTTTATGACACTTTTATGTACTAAAAGATGAGTTATGTATAGTGTCTACGTTGTTTCATTCACAGATTTCAAGGTGAAGTCGTACTTACTGATAAGTACAAGTAAACATCACGTGATCCGACAAGAACAGACGTTCTTGGAATGGAGGTTGTGGGTTTCCTAAAATAGACAACTGGCCTCATTAATTATTATCTACATTAAAACCACGTGACTCGTGTTTATTGAATGATTATTTCGAAATACCATATGATTCGTTAAAATACCTGTATTCCAATATAAAAACTGCGTGTTAGTGTTGTATATAATAGGACTATAACTCAGAAGCATTCATTCTTAATGATAGCACTGGCCTTGTAAGAGTTATATGAGAGGACATATGCATTTATTTAATATAAGGAATTGCAGTGTTACAATATTCATTCAAAGAATGTTTGGATGTATAACAACAATACGGATGTACCGTGAACCATTCAGAAACATTTGGATTAATATTCTGTCTTGAATTTATTTAAAGATGTTTGGAACAGTGATTCTTCTGTATTACTGGTATATTTGTAGAAAGCTTCCATCATTCATATTACCACTGGAACGCATTCGGATTACTTGGAAATATTGGAATTGATAAAACTTTTAGAAGTTTTGGAATTTATTCATCATACGTATATTATTTTAATTGCTTCACTTCGTAGTTCAACAATAAATTAATATTTTAATTATATAAAAAAACGAGTTGGTTATCGCTCTTTCTAGCTATGAATTTATGAGTCAAGAGTGTATTCTAACTGTTCTTCTAATAAGTATTGGAGTTCGTACGCTTCCGCATTAAGTTCTTCATTCATGTGTTTTCTAGTCTTTGTTATTAAAAATACACATGGCGTATCATGGCTTATTTCATCAGCCACAAGCACTGCATTCATAATTCTTTCTTTCTTATGTTCAGGTTACACTTGTTCAAGAATAGGCAATTTATTATTGTATTACTAAACCGAAAGCTTTTGTGTGAGAGTCCTCAATCGGTTGACTGGCTTAATGTTTCAAGATTATTTCATCAGCATAAACTCTAATGTATATCTGAAATGAAAATATATACCACATTCACATGTGATTTTCAGAAAGCCAGGTGATGTAAAGATGACGAGTCTAAAAAGAGGAAACTTAGTTCAGCTATGAGCAGTGAGGAAATAATCTCAGATCCCAGGATGATCTGCTTTGCATGACGTCGTTATCTTGTAAATAATAGTTTTAAGTAATACAAATAATCAAGTCACGTGATGGGGTATTTTTCATAATGATTCTAATGAATTTGTCATATAAACCAAATATTCTAAATCATGCGAATTATCATGCACATTTTTGTGTGCAGCACAATTTTCCATTCTTCAAGAGACAGTTAATTTTGCTGATATCAAAAGTCAGAAATTTAAAATTACGTGTTCAAGATGAAATGTATAAACGCAATAAATATTATACAAACAATAATTACCTACACTTAATAGAATTCAGAGCGCAGTTCACAGTGGATTAATGAAATCAAGTTTTCAGGTTCGATGTATAACTAGCTTTTCGAACGCATGGACGCAGCATCATGTCAGATATTTAAAAGTATGCCCGAAATCTATTTATACTGAGATCAAGCTTCACAATCAAATAGGCCCAGGTGGTTAGAGCGTCCGCTTCGGATGCGGGAGGTCACAGGTTCGAAACTTGGTCAAGTCATAACAAAGATTTATAAAATTGGTACTAACAGCTGCCTCGCTTAGCCCTCAGCACTAAGAGATTGTACAGGCCAACGGTATCCTAGGGCAAGGCACTTTACTTCAGTTGCCTCCGCACTAAATAACCCACTTATATATATGCTCTGCCATAAAACACCAAACCTAACGCTTCAATCAATTTAAAGGAATGATACATAAGCACGCTCTGTTGAGTTCGAAGCATCCCATTTAACATCTGCACTTATATTCTGACAGATAAATCTGTCTTCTCGACAGAAAGAATATATTGCACACGTCCATTATTCTTGGGTGTTAAATTTCAGTTACTTGGTGTCAAACGTTCTCGAGGCAGGACGGTAAATCGCGGCAATTTCTTGTTCTGAATCACGGCTATTTTTATTTGTACATTACAAAAAGCGTATACGTTACTACATAATCGAGCTTGAAACATCATTTTGCCTTGCTCTCTAACATTTTAATTTGACATTCTAACTACTGCAAGACCAGACGAAGATGGGGACAGCTAAGTAAACAACTGATGTTTGATGATTTCGTCAATTAGAATATTGTTTAATAAAACTATATAATCGCTCTTTATCTTCACAACTATATATCGAATCATATTCATCAATGGAACATTAAACACAGGAGTTGTGCAACAAGTAAAGCTTACGTTTCATCTGTGCCGTAAAAGTATGGAACTTACCAAAAGTAGCCTTTTATATTATTTCCTCGTCCCTTTTAACTGCCTGCATGCCATTTATCAGGAGCGTATGAAAGGCCAAAGACATTATTTCTATAAGTAACCTTTTCGTTTGTGTGAAACACATTTCGTTTGTGTGAATCACATCTCGTTTTTGTGAATCACATTTGACTTGTATAATTTACCAAGAAATAAAACAGGCTCTTAAAGATTATGAACGTCAAATGGATTTTCTGTTGTAATACATGTGTTATTGTCACGTAAATAATGGATTTTCTATTGTAATGCATGTACTATTTACGTAAATAATGGATTTTCTACTGTAATACATGTACTATTTTACGTAAATAATGGATTTTCTGTTGTAATACATGTGTTATTGTCACGTAAATAATGGATTTTCTATTGTAATACATGTACTATTGTTATGTAAATAATGGATTTTCTACTGTAATACATGTACTATTGTTATGTACATAATGGATTTTCTATTGTAATACATGTACTATTGTTATGTAAATAATGGATTTTCTATTGTAATACATGTACTATTTTACGTAAATAATGGATTTTCTGTTGTAATACATGTATTATTGTGACGTAAATAATGGATTTTCTATTGTAATACATGTACTATTTTACGTAAATAATGGATTTTCTGTTGTAATACATGTGTTATTGTCAAGTAAATAATGGATTTTCTATTGTAATACATGTACTATTGTTATGTAAATAATGGATTTTCTACTGTAATACATGTACTATTGTTATGTACATAATGTATTTTCTATTGTAATACATGTACTATTGTTATGTAAATAATGGATTTTCTATTGTAATACATGTACTATTTTACGTAAATAATGGATTTTCTGTTGTAATACATGTATTATTGTGACGTAAATAATGGATTTTCTATTGTAATACATGTACTATTTTACGTAAATAATGGATTTTCTGTTGTAATACATGTACTATTGTTATGTAAATAATGGATTTTCTACTGTAATACATGTACTATTGTTATGTAAATAATGGATTTTCTATTGTAATACATGTACTATTTTACGTAAATAATGGATTTTCTATTGTAATACATGTATTATTGTGACGTAAATAATGGATTTTCTGTTGTAATACATGTATTATTGTGACGTAAATAATGGATTTTCTGTTCTAATACATGTACTATTTTACGTAAATAATGGATTTTCTATTGTAATACATGTACTATTTTACGTAAATAATGGATTTTCTGTTGTAATACATGTATTATTGTGACGTAAATAATGGATTTTCTGTTGTAATACATGTATCATTTTTACGTAAATAATGCGAAAATGCTGCGTACTACCTTGATGTATATGCCATTGGTAATCGTCCTTAAAATAAGCTTCTGATTAAATTAGAGGTGTGATGCAAAGGATACCTAACCGGAAGGAAATCTGAGACAATGGATACATAACCGGGATGAGAGATGTAACAATGGATATTTAACCGGACGGAATGATGTAATAAACTATTCTAAATTCCAGTTTGCATCAAATGTTAAAAAAAACTCTTCTTTTTGTTTTCTTCAATCATAGTTCATAACAGTAAACCAAAACGTGGGTCACTGATCTATTTATTTGAAGTGGCAAAGAACCTTTACTCACATGGCACTAGTTTCAGACTAATCAAGAGATAGTGATAACAATTTACTTCAGATCTGAGTGAGCTGTAGGGGTTTCTAATGGGGTTGATATAGATATACATATACCGTTTTTGTACGATAAGAAAATCTTGAACTCGACTGCTTGAAATAACTGTTGATGACCGCTTATTAGTAAGATATCATAAATATATGGGTAATTAATTTAAAGATAGACAAACGCACATCACCTCTTAGTCAGTGGTCGTTGACTTAAAAAATTACCCGTTTGCCATGTTAATTTGGCTAAAGAAATATGTTGTCAGATTTCAGATAATAAGGAAATTCGTCTTCATTAACTTTAAACCACTGCTCCTCTGCATGGTGGACAATGAACTCCTTCTTCAACTCTAAAACCAACGCCGCTACGCAGGTGGCAAAACATTACTGAGAATTCTCCAAGAGCAACTTCGACTGAAACACTTGTAGTTGGATCGTTCTAGACCATTTCCGTCACGTGGTAAGAAAAGACCTTAAATCACGACCATTTTGAACTGCCTTCAGGTTCTTGCTTGTTACTACGTTATAACAGGAATTCGTGTAGCTTAACAGTTAGAAGGCCTGATTAGTAACACATGGATCCCTGGTTCCGTATCCACCCTGAACAGACCTGGTATGCTGACTTTATGTACCAGTATTCTGTTTCCATTTTCATTGGCATTATCACAAAAATGTTGCATGTATAACACTGAAAATTAAAAGTGCAGGTATTTCACTGATTGTTAAATATTAGTCGACCACATTGTCTGCCCATATACTATATAAGGATATATTTTTGCATTATCTAGTCAGGTGCTCGTCCCCAAAACCTTACAAGATAGATGAGTATATATACGATTGCCTTTCATTCCCTTTATCAAGTCAAAGTTATTCTACACACATTGGAAAGAGATGTTCCTATTGAACCACTTTGTAAATTAACAATCGCCCTCTTGAAACGTAAATCATTTTGATTATCCCTCGATAAATGATGCTAGTGAAAACGTCATTTTATGTTCAATAAGGTCGTATGTACAGTTTGCCTGGTATTTGATACGAAGTCCTAAAACAAAATAAATTGTCTGGCTGGCATACTAAAAGACTTGGCCATCACATATCGAATTCATAACGTATCGTTTTATTCCAGTAGGCTTTACCTAGTGTGATGAAGGCGAAACGTTGTAACAATCGCCGACGACTTTACCACCGAAGACCCGATAAGTAATGCAACAGGAGATGCAACACAACACGTCGTCAACGTACACAATGAATCTCAAGTACATGCGCCTAAAGTTAAACTCCGGCTTAAACTATATCAGGATCATACACCCAAATACGTGTTTGACATCAGGATCATACATCCAAATACGTGTTTGAAAATATTTTGTAAAGACTGTCTTTTATGGAACTGCTGTAAATTCGACCACACATTGTTGATCATTTTAGGTAACTCGTGTGCTAGACTTTCCTGAAATCAATAGTGTAAATTATTGGAGGTAATCATGTGTCACATGAATACTGAAGACAATAATGCATTTGCGTTTCAGCCATTAAAAATAAATGTAAAAAGAAAAAAACGTTTGTTTCATTTTCATTTAGAATTTGTTGAAGAAAAAAGTATACAAAATTCTTCACAACTAGCGGCCCGTCAACACAACGAACTCAGTTGGTAAAGCACCTGATTTGTAATCAAAGGGTCACAGGTTTGATACACGCTCAGGCCAGCACGGATCGGTTGCCTCGGTGTGGCGTAGGGAATAGCACTGAGTTTCAATTTTTTGGCATAAAATAACCAATAATGTGTTACATGTGCCATTAAAAAACACCCACACCAAACGATATTTATCTGCACCGCTTATATCACTGTTTTAAATAATATGGCGCTATTTCCTACCTCACTGTTACACATAACACGGTACTCTTGCCTACGTCACTGTTACACAGAGCAGGGTACTCTTGTTTAATTCATTGTTTCACCTAAACTGGTACTCTTGTCTATATCGCTTTTTTACAACTGTATCTTCATGTAATAAGCAAACATTATACAAACATAACTTTTATATAAGTGCACAAGATCGGTCTCTTCGGGAGTTCTGCCACAACTGATAATATATATTTCTCTCGAAAATACGATAATATAATCCCATCTGCGTACATTTCGATCGTCTTCATTTTGTGTCGGTAATAATTTTTGGCACAAGTTGGTGCCGCATGAGAATCAGGATAAACCTAATTCTGACACATGGTTCTATGGAGTTGCAGATGTATAATTTCTACCAAAGATTCAAAGAAACAATTATGATACTTTGCACTTAGTGTGAAGTCTAGAAGGAGCCTGTATTATTGATTATTGCATTCATTATGCGAAGTCCAGAAGAAGCCTGTAATATTCGTTATTACAGTCATAAAAGCGAAGTCCAGAAGAAGCCTGTAATATTCGTTATTACAGTCAGAAAAGCGAAGTCCAGAAGGAGGCTGTGCTATTCTGTATTGCATTTATCTTGCAAATACGAATTTAACAATTTGTATATGTTACTTTGTTATTTGATTCCCCAAAAAGTCTAACTCCTTCAACATTTGTAATTTAATTTTTTTTACTTGTTATGAAACAACAACAGTAGATATTACAGCTTATAACCAGGCACATGGAGCAAGGTTAGCTATAACTTTCAATATGAAGACAAAAATGATTCCCATGTTCCTTCACAATGATGTACAATATAATAATTTATTTTCGCCTTATTCAAGATAAGAACTAGACAAAACATATATTTGAAACTGGTATAGCATATGTAAATGCATTTAAAATTTAACGGTTTCTGTCTCGAAGTGGAAACAGGTAAAACACTTGAGAATATATGAATCAATCGTGCAACCATATGTTATATTCAAACTTAAAGGTAAAGATAATTATTGGATTATCTATTCTACTGTAGACGAAGACTATCTAATATGACTCATGGATAAAGTTAGAATGCTTGCCATGGCCTTTAAATTAGTGCACATCAGACGTGGGTGCAGCCGAAATACTAGCACTAGTACAGAATTTAAAACACTGGGATGGTGTTTAAAACTAGAACACGTACGGTATGTTGGAGACTTCCAATAAATCAAATTTGTATAAACAAGGATTAACGTGTCAGTTTATATTGCCACTATGGTCTGTGTGATACAAGAGATTAGGGAAATATTTGGAAATGACTACCATGCACAAGTTAAATACAGACAGACGGACTGGAATATAGATAAATAGTGGGAATATAAGCTATAAATAGATGGATGGAGAATAATAAAGAAACAGACAAAGACAGAGAGACAGCAAGAGATGGATTTAAAGATAGAGGTACCGAAAGAAAGCAGCATAGATAGTGCAACGAGTCAAGAGTATGCCATTTTAAAATAAGTAATATAGCATAACTAGCACTTTCGCAAACTGGGTTCGATTAACGGGACGCACAGGGGGCCCGGGGCCCGACCTCCCTAATCACGGGGCACTCCTGTTTGCCGTGGATAAAATTAAGTGTGTTAAAAGAAACCAGATACATGTCCAAACAGTTTAATACTTAGCTCGGTATAGCTATAATAATTATACACTGAAACGACAGTTTGAGCACGCCTTTACGGAGTGTATTTGTATAAAAGACTCCCCCCCCCATAAGTTACCCCACTCCCTCCCCCCTCCCATCATTATCTGGCCCACGCAAAGAGAAGGGTGTTTTAAGCGATAAACGTCCTTACACAATAATCAGCTTATGAGAAAAGAGTTATTGCTGTATTTGCATTGCTGAAAGAATCCTAAAAATGTTACAGCTCTACAGAAACACGGCTAATTTTAACAGATCCGATGAGCTAATATTTCTCTCTTGCTTTATATCATTAGATTAAACTATAAATTCTAAAATAACTCCTTGAATGTTTTAGCTCTTTGTGTTAAGGTTCCAAAAGAATTCTGAGAATCCACTGTTTGCTTCGTCTTGATAAGAGCGATGTAAAAACTGTTTAAATTAATCTTTCTTCCGCTATTGTCACGTGATCTTTTCAGTTGATGAATCTCCCTTGTGATCTCAAATATTATTACGTGTCTGAAATACCAGATTAACTTGAGTCCTGTGCCTCATATAGGCAAGAGAAACTTTCTTTTTCATCGTAGTTCGTAAATAAACGCTCGGTTTGAAGAGGCCTTCGACATTATAAAAAAAGAAAAAGAATTCTATTTAAATTTCAAGCAGCAAAATTGAACAAACGGGAAGTCAACACATAGTATGGGCACTGTACACACCGGAAAATTAATTTCTAGCAAAGAATTATGGAACGCTTTTAATCGTCCAGTCTTACTCATTATGGGTGATCGCTTGAAAAGTATTACACTAACTAACGTTTTAAACACGAATATTTTGTATTTAGCTGAGGATCCAAACTTTACAAGAATGACTTAAAAAGTTGTCGATTGCTGTGCATTTTATTGAACTACTGAGATCACTTCGGTTTTCCAAAGCAGAAAGTCCATGCAGGCGAATTATGTTAGGTCATGTTCGCTGAATATGTCACAAGCTCTTGTGTATATTTAATGATTACATCGGTTTGTTTCACATGACTGTTATTCTAATTATTAAAAATGTATAGCAGGTTTAATTTTTCATTGTTTAATAAGAGACATAAATTGCAACCATTTCATTTTAAATTTCATTCAGAATTCAAAGCTCTCCAGTACTCCCTGACAACGTAATAATTTCCTGCTCGTCTTATTTCGAGTTATGCAGTAAGCTCTGATTTCGGAAAAACCGACTGTCTGAAGTGTTAATTTAGATACGGTAAGATATGTGTACTTTCAGACTAATCTGAACCAAGACTACGTCACATACATTAATTGATTGTTTGAATTATTCGTACTCCTTCTTCTGTCTAGACAGTAGCAAAATGGTATATCGTTCAGTTACGAAATTGTTCGTACTAATTACTAATAAATAGCAGGTGGGGGGGGGGGGCGATGGGCCATATTATCCAGGTTTAACCACTAAGGGCCTCAGTTTTACCCGGTTTGTTGTAGATCTCGTAAACACTCTCGCTGAGTATTTTGATGTGTTTAATATAATTTTTAATAATCGGACACTATACGGGCTTGTTCAGGCCTTCGATTCATTTCCAAATTTCAATATAACCTGATCCTCTCAACCACTGAAAGGGCCTGGTAAATAATATATATATTTTAGTAACTAATTGTTCGTGCTCCTCATTCTGTATAGACAGTAGTAAATGAGAGTAAAGCATTGGTATTACCTGACCACAGTGTTACGTCAAACGACAAAGAAGGCCGACAATTACAGACTAGAACAGATGTGTAAATATATCTGTACTCTTCCTGGATTATAAACATAATCAAGGTACTTATGTGTAAAACTAATAACTGAGTTAGGCTAAAACAAAGACGAATCCTCCATTGTCTTTTTTTCTCACTTATCCTAGTTTTTCGACCCTACGTGAATGCAGTAAATGCATAATAACATCTACGTAGCCGTGCAAAATAGAAACTGTAAAAAAAGAAAATCACGAAAACATTTTCAAACGTGCTTCGAAATAAAAAATGCACAATCAGGTAGGGGTTACATAATCAGATTCTACATAATTCTTTACCCTCTCTGAATCCATACCTTAGAAGCGACATTAACCTTGTCATATCAGCTCAAATCGTTTTTGTTTTCTTTTTTTCTTCCATTACCTGTTAAAATCAACCATCCATTTAAAGTTTTAAATGTAGAAAGTGATTCACAAAACGTTTCCAAAAATATTGGGGGGGGGGGGGGGAACTCGCATCAGTTAAGACATGGATTGCTTTGATATCATACAAGAATTTCGATAATTAGATTTACTACATACCATTTTAATATATAAAATTGATCGGGCTTTCGATACAGATTTTCAGTCCGTACTTTTGTATGACACACCCAGATTGGCATTATTTGGGGGGTTTTCTTTGACGTCCGCTCCACGATTTTCTTTGACGCACTGGCTCGAACTTTTATAAATACTAATTTGTATTGCACCGTAAGGCTGAAGGTGATAAGAATGCGTAAAAGAAGAGGGTATGTAATAAATACAAAACTGCATTAGTGGTTTCTTCCGAGTCGAGACAAATAATACATTTGAAATGGCACATTAATACTCAGAGCAAAAGTGTATGCATTATTTGTATAATGTACATAAAAGTACAAGAAAATGGCACATTTTTTTCTTATCACATTTAAAATGTCCGTCTGAGACACAAATCAGGGCTGCATTTCAGAAAGAAAGGTATTTCCGCAGTTGAAGAACTAGAATTATGCATCGATCAAAACTAATGTGAAAAATCGGTTTCGTTTAGAGTTCAGATGTTTCTTTTTATGTAACAGATGAGGTATTTAAAGATGTAAGATGTTTTACTTTTTGAAAACAGTAAATTCAACGCTTTTTCAGTGCATATTGAAAACATCAAGCGTTGAAGTATCAGAAATGTTATATTTTCAAACAGGCACATCTGTCGGATTCTCTTGGAGGGATTGAAGGAAGTATAAGATATCTTATTAGGTATCCCCTGTTTTTATTGTTAAGACCTGTGTAAAAGTGAGAGATCTGTCGGTAACAAAATAGAGAAAACCTTTGTGACAAGATGCTTAGGTTTGACACTTCCTGACTGACTGCCATTTTAAGAGTCAAAGGGGGTTGTGTACAATTTCAAGAGATCTATCACTTATTACAAACCCATTCATCCATCCATCCGTCTATCCATCCATCGCCGTTTAGGACGAATAACACCGTTCAAGTGCTATTGGTAATGGACGATTATATGTGGCTAAAAGTCATAGTAACAGTGATGTCCCCTTTCTTTCAGTTAAGTATCATGCTCAATGTAGCAGCGAGCATGTGTAACAGTAACTTATAACGAAAGCAATTACATACATTGTTTCCACCGACTTGGAAGCTGTGCACAGCAATATGGAGTCTGTATACAGTGAAAATGAAATGCCAGTGACACTTAAGAATAGTCCATTCAGTGAAAAGGAGAAGTGCATTTGTACCCAAAATTGAAGACATTGAACAAGGGCATGTTTTTCTGCATATAACGTTTGCAAATAAAATGGATTCCAGTCAATCCTGAACAACCGTAACAGTAGTTTTCCTTAAAAACGTTACGGTTGCCAATATTGGCAGCATTGTAAAATGAAGACACTAATACAACCCTCTATGTATTTTGGTAATAATAATAAAGATTTTAATGTACGTCCCAAATGTTCAAAATGAGGAGTCTGGAATATTCATATTCTTTGCTCACATATCTTTATGTACATGCTGAACTATCTATTGCACCACAATTGGTAATTCTGTTTTCTAAACTTAATTAATTAATTATTGAATCTTGAATTAAATCTCTAACCACTCTCTTTGTATCCTAACAATGGGTTCAATGCAAAATGTATGAAATATAAGACTTTGGTCTAATGTTTTCCCTCTCCGCAGACCACTAGTCACATTAAACTGCCTCCTCCTTTATGTTTTCTAACGCATCCTTTTCTTTGCAAATGACTACACTGCACAACGATAAAAGCTAATTTATCCAGTGTTCAAATGTCATGCCCCCCCCCAAACCACCAACATATATAGTAAGTTATCACAAATACAGAATTAAGTCAACAAGTCACAACTAACATATATATATATATATATATATATATATATATATATATATATATATATATATATATATATATATATATATATATATATATATATATATATTGTACAAATAAACGTAAACTCTTTCCCTGGATATGGTCTATTCGACACACCTTACAATCCAATGTAGAAAAGCACATGGATATACAGGCCTACATGAATACGTGTCATTTTCATCGTCATTAAGAATGCTACGCTATTCCTAGTTTAGCGTTCATGATTAGTGACAATAGTGACATCTACCGGAACTGTCCGAAGTACCTTCTTGTGAAGCATGCAACTGCTAGTATATCGTACCTTATCAGTTGTAAACTTTTCAAAATTTGTCTTTTTCTTACTTTGATTCACTCTATTATTTTGCGGGAAGTGCCTTCTCACACAATAGCGGAAACGTATACCACAGCGTCGATAGTTCTCATTCTTACGTGCAAATTCAATGTGTATCCATTTATGCATATACATAAGGTTTATTAATGATAAGTAGCTAATGGCAAGTAATTTTCAATATACTTAGACGGCTATTAGGAACGAACGACTAATGATACCCGAATATTTAAATTTGGCGAATTAATACTTAGAGAAGTACATGGGGCGAAAGCTGAGATGAAAACAAGTAAAATGTAAACAAGCAAATAAGTAATTTTATAGTACGTATTTCAGGGATGTGTGGTAATTCTCTTTGCTATTATCAGTATCGACCACAACTGCAATTTCAGTACGGAAAGGTTGCTAGCCATCTGCTTACAGGAATGTCAGTAATATGACTAGCAGTCAAAGGACCGGGTTGACTGGAAGACGACCAATATGGCAGCCGCCATTACCTGGCATCGTGATATTTTGTCACATACATTGTGCACAATGCCCATTGTATATAAAAAATGTAACGCTCGTTGTATCGTGATTAATCCTCATGCAACAAAATAATTACAACACAATAGCTTTATGCTATGTAGTGTACGTATAATACAACATCAAATTGCCTAATTAGTTCATGCAAATGCATTTTCCCGTAAAACAGACTGCCCATGAACATTTAAAGGACAGTTATTTAGATTAATAATATCTAACTTTAAACTGGTTAGTACTATACGTAATATTTCATTATATTACACCCACCCACCCGTTAAGACAAAATGTAATATGAAATCTGTCATGACTGTGGTATCCACGTATATGTATATACTCCCTTTGCGCGTGTTGCATACATTTGTGCATTCAGTGTTAACTGAAAATCTGGAGTGTCAAAATATATCAACAATAGTACCTGTCTGGATCCTTAAGGTATCACGGTACCAATTGTTTTTCCATATACCTCAATGCTAATGTTTTGTGAAATAAATATACTTTCTGTCCTACTTGGGCATGCATGTCACACACTGTCATATAGAACAATGCTAGATTGTCAATTTGACAATGACATAACCAGGTACTCCATTGCATTTAAGAGAGATAACTCTACTGGAACTAGACAGGGGTAAGAGTTATCTAGTCACAACAAGCACATTTTCAGCCATGTGTACCATATTTTAAAAAAATCATAAAAAATACAAAATATGATCTAGATAGAAATTAACACAAACTCACATGTTGCCAAGAGGCTCAACATTTTTTTAAGCCAAACAGAAAGTACAACTCTTACATAATGCACCAATCACAGCTAGTGTTGTTCTTTAATTCTGAATACAATGTTCCATACACCTTAAGCTCCGCCCACCTGGACTTGCGCAATTGGTACCGTTATACCTATAGCAAACCTTAATTTTTCCAATAATCTGTGAAATAGTTCGGGACTGTATAAGTAACAAATATACTTAGTCTCACTTGTGAAAAACAATTTGATGAGGTACTAACCTATGTCTTATATGAATGTGTATAGAAATGTCATTGAGCTGTTTGAACTATTGTTTTCATACTTTTGCTTCACCATCAAAATCATCTTTTGAAATAAAATGAATTCTTTCAACTATGACTTGTATCTTATTCCTATCAGCACTTATTGAACTTCACATAGGTGATATGGGATAAATCACATTATGTCATATTATGTAATAACTAGGTCAAAGGTCAATGTACCAAATAGTATGTACCTGTCCTATTTCAAAATGTACAATTCACCTAAAAGAAAGGAATTTATATTTGTTTGGTAGGTGCAGAACTTAACATCAGAGACAGGTGGACATGACCCAATCTTATTATAAAGTATAAGCTTTGACCACATTACACTATCTGCAGATACAAGAAGTCACTAACCACCAGTCCTCACACAAAGGTCCACCTACCCATCCTCTTTGTAACACAAATAGTAAGCTTTCCTCCTTTGTAATGTGAACAAAATTGTTTCAATAAGCCAATCAGTCACCAAATATAGTAAATCACAGCCTCTAAGTGGTTATGTTGGATTGGGGGGTGAACTTAAGGGAATAAAATACAGAAAAATGCCAAATATAAACACTAAGAATAGCACATCAAATGGAGTTAAAAACAGGAGGAAAGTGTTTATCTAAAAGGGAGAGGTAGCTTATGATAAAGGAATTAAAGGAGGCAAAATCAGCAATGCTGAAAATGAGAAGTGAAAGTTTGATGACCTTACCTTGGACAAATATATGGGGCAGGGCCCAACAGGTCCAAGGACAGCCCAATGGCAACTGTGCTATAACATCCCTTACAGGTACCCAAATTTCAAGTGAAGTTGTGTTCATTTCCATCTAATATGAAAGGGTGAATAATTTAGATAATATAGATACATATAAAGTATATTTCTTCTACATAAGAATTTAATAATAATTGGCATAAGATAGAGAGAAACTTATCTCAGATCCAAACAGAAGATACCTTATCAGTTTTCAAACTTGTAAACTTTACTGTCAGAAATTATTAAATTGCTTCTACTTACATTTGCATCGAGATAGAGGGCTAATATAATACTTCACAAATCTTCTCTTTATTTTCATAACTAGTTACTGAAAATGTGAGATTTTATTTCCTTAAAATGTTATGACTGGTGTAAGGGAGATAACTGAATGATATACATAAGGTGTGGTAACCTCTAATACAGTATCCATGTAATATAGATGAGTTCATCAACAACCTGTATTAACTTCATTGCAATTAAATTATCTCAAAACACATTACTGATAAAGTGAGAACCTAACATTTAGACTCCTATATTTAGTGGAGACCTCAAGAGTCATGTAATTTTAATTTCTAAGATGACGCAGCTCTTTCTTATCACATAGTTCATATTTTCTACAATGCCAGCATGTAGAGTGCAGCCTTCCATAACCATGCAGATATCATCTTATGCCAATTTGGATTCTTGCGATGAGATGCAAAGTTTCAAGAACAGTGTGGATTTGAATGGAATGAATACGCACTGTGTGACTAAAATGGTTATCATTCTGTAATGTTGGACCAAACATGGAAATTCCACAAGAGCAGCTTGACACAAAGAAATAGGATTAATTGAAAGTCAATAGTAGATTAAAATTGGGCTTATACAAGTGCCAATGGGAAATGCTGACTTAAGGAAACTGTTCTTGTTTGTTGGTATTCACTGCTACTTCAACAAAAGGGAATGCAAGAGAACTGAACTAACTACATGAACAATTTCAAAGCAGGAAAGTGTAAAAAAAAGGACAATTAGAGCAGGACAATTCTAATCAAAGTGGGAAGAAATACCATATCCTTAATAAATTACCTAAAAATTACTCATGCCAGAACATCCCACATGGTACAAGTGATCTATCTACAAGTGTACTTAGAGTGTTCTCTATCCTGGTTTATGGCATGCCTTACAAGAACAAGATAGCTGTTTTTGTACACATGATTTTTCATCTTTTGCAGGTAAAATAGCCAATATTTGGCCAAAATCAATTATATTATGTTTACATAACTTATTTTGTTGCATGCATTCCAATCTAGGAGGTAACAGCACATACATAAAGGCATCAGGTAACACAAGCCTATATCTATCATAGCTATAGTTATCAAAAGTCCCCATCCATAGCCAACTTGTGCTATTTTCTGAAGATTTCATACATTTTATTCTTAAAGAACTTTCAATATTTGACCAAAACTGTTCAGTACACATTTGTTTTCCTACATCAAACTAGTATAGTTCATAAATGCCGCCCACATGTATGCGTTTCTATGGATACACTGTGAGGCTATTCTTTCCTTTAGGTATCACGGTACCAATTGTTTTTCCATATACCTCAATGCTAATGTTTTGTGAAATAAATATACTTTCTGTCCTACTTGGGCATGCATGTCACACACTGTCATATAGAACAATGCTAGATTGTCAATTTGACAATGACATAACCAGGTACTCCATTGCATTTAAGAGAGATAACTCTACTGGAACTAGACAGGGGTAAGAGTTATCTAGTCACAACAAGCACATTTTCAGCCATGTGTACCATATTTTAAAAAAATCATAAAAAATACAAAATATGATCTAGATAGAAATTAACACAAACTCACATGTTGCCAAGAGGCTCAACATTTTTTTAAGCCAAACAGAAAGTACAACTCTTACATAATGCACCAATCACAGCTAGTGTTGTTCTTTAATTCTGAATACAATGTTCCATACACCTTAAGCTCCGCCCACCTGGACTTGCGCAATTGGTACCGTTATACCTTAAATATCACTGGGAACAGATCATACTATGGGTTGTTCATGGGTCGCACGTATCGTTTATTACGTTATTATCCATTCACAATTGATTTCACATAATATACCTGTTAACATCCCCAGAATTGGACTAGTCAGGGCATCCCCAAAAATAGACTCGTGGGGTTTGTTTATTAACATTATTTCACCTGTATTAGTTTTATTTTCTGTATTGCAAAGCATTTCAGGCTTCTGGATTGATGACGTGTGTCCGATCTGTCCAATCCACGAAGTTAAGCAACGAATAATAATGTTAGTGATGGAAAAACCATGAACATTTATATCCAAGAAAATTAATGAAGATCAAGTATAACGTCAGCACATCATATCAGATATCACGATTCAGTTTATTATTGTTGAATCTGAAAATGCTGAAATACAGTGTTCCCTCGCTGGTTCTCACTTGGTTAGGACAGTGTGGTGGGGATGTGATTTGGATTTTAAACAATTTCTCAGTCATATCGCTAAGATATCTGAAGTGTAGCAGTTTATAGTGATGTCTAGCACAGGGGCATTATGTCGCAGACATGTAGCATGATGTCCCACCCAGTTACATTATACTGACACCAGGCCGACCAATTTAACACTAACCTCCTAATGCTGAGCGCCTAGCGATACTATTGTATTAGCTCTTTGTACGCGTCATTCAAGAGAATTTAGAAAATACATAAGTTGTACAAGTCAGGCAATACAGCAGATTTAAATACTGTACACTGAATTAAACTCGTATTTCATTGGATTTGTATGAGTCATTATGCCAGTTAAGTTTGTCTAAAATTTACCGTTGAATTATTTGTTGTTTTTGTTCCGTAATAAAGTGTTCATACATGCATACATACATACATACATACATACATACCTATCTACCTACCTACCTACCTACATACCTACATACATACATACGCACACACACACACATACATACATACATACATACATACATACATACATACATGCATACATACCTGCATGCATGCATACCTACCTACCTACATACATACATACATACCTACATATATACATGTTGTCTAGTACTAATACATATATGATCCACAAATGGAAAACATATAATCAATTACCACCTATACTGTCCATTTACATCCCTTAAGTACATAGACTGAACTGACAGTATAAGCACTATACTGTCTCACCTCTGACTGATTAATGAAAATGATTCAATGATGAGGCAATATACATTGGCTTTGTGTATTATGTATGCGATATATACTGAGAAATATTAGTTATTGTAGCTTTATAGATTTTTTTTTGGGGGGGGGATTAGCGATGATATGGCTAATGTTTTAAGGGTAATTGACAAATCTTGAAAATTCACCATCTGTTTCTTATCGATACGAAAAGCGTCATCAATGGCTGATCAATCTGTCTCACACCACATGGTCTCATAATGCACGTGTCCCTTTCCTAAGCACGTAATATTTTGATTTGAAAAGGCCGTAAGACTATTGTAAGGAAATTGATATGGACAGTATCAAGATAAAATCTGACTTCTAAAAAGGAAAAAAAAAGCGATCCTTTCATACATGCAACAAACTTGATGAGGAAGACCTGCAATATTAAGAACACGACTTGATGAAAATGCAGACTTTGAGATTATACTAATGAAAATACAGACTGCAATTCTGCTGGTGAAAATGCTAACTTTGCGGTTATATTCTTAAAAATGCAGGCTTTGCAGTTATACTGGTGAAAATGCATTCTTTGCAATTGTTCTGGTGAAAACGCATACTTTACGGCTATTCTGGTGAAAATGTAGACTTTGCATTTATACTGGTGAAAATGCAGACTTTGCGGTTATGCTGGTGAAAACGCAGACTTTGCGGTTATTCAGGTGAAAATGAAGACTGTTTATACTGGTGACAATGCAGACTTTGCGTTATACTGGTTGAAATGCATGCTTTGCGATTATACTGATAAAAATGCAGACGTTGCGGTTATGCTGTGAAAATGCAGTTTTTGCGCTTATACTGGTGAAAATGCTGACTGCGGTTATACTGGTGAAGATAACGACTTTATAGTCATATTGGTGAAAATACAGACGTTGCGATTATTTTGGTGAAAATGTTCAGTCCTAAAGGATACAATATATTCAATATTTTAAAATGCCGGCTTTTATTAACCATTTCAAATTAGCAAATAGTAGTTTTACTGCTGTTCAAACAAAATAAAACAAACAAAATTTGACTGCAATATCAGTCACAAGGAGCAATACATTTAAGTTATTGTCAACGTGATCACACACTATGAATTTACTGCATTGTTTTGTAACTGATTTTGCTCTCCTGTGTGGCTGTTTTATTTTCGTTAACCTAAACCCATGACCACTCTTTGGGCCTAAGTGGTTAAAACGGATACAGGAAGTCGCAAGGTCATTACCTCGGCTGAGTCATCCCAATTTTTGTTTAAAAATGATGCTAGACGTTGCCTCGCTTGGCGCTCAACATTAAGAGGTTAGTGTTAGGACTTATCGACTTTTTGTCAGGATAATGTGACCGAGTGGGACATGATGCAAGATGCCCCAGTGTTAGACATCGCTATAAACTGCAACATTGAATACATCATATCGATGACTAAAATTGTTCAAGCTACGTTAAAAACCTAAATCACACACACAACTCATACACAGATAAGACATATGCAATGCAAACAACATACAACAAGGTTCAAATAAATATAAGGACAAACAATTTTATTCAATGACTGATGTTTAAAAAGCAATTTAATATTTTTCGCGCCAGTTTGGTTATTTATAACAAGATGCATCCGACGTGTGTTATGTTTCCGGAATAACTCCTGATTGCAATAAACCTTGAGCAACCATACATCATTATCTTAGCTAAATTAATTAATACCGTGACGCGAAAGCTGAGAAGCGCTCACATTCAAAATCGTTTCCCAACGTTTCGAGATAAACAACCTTTTCGTTAGGGGAAAAACAACTTGTATAAACAAAACAAACACTTAACACAAAATCTACGAAAACGTTTGGACTCATATATGTATAAATCACATGTACAGCTTGAGATACAACAATACAAAGTTGAGCAAAAATGATACATGAGAGGGTTCTTGTCTCTATCGCACAGCGAACCGTTACGCCTGTCATAAACACATACAACTCGATTAATCTTAGATTAGAGGCAAATGATGAATTACCATTTATGCATTAAAAAGTCAGATCGTTTCTCATACAGTTATTGCAATTATCAATCTAGGATTGTCATTATTTGATGTAATGTACCAGTCTATACATTATTTGGTGAAAAAGCACAGCGTGTGTGTGTGTGTGTGTGTGTGTGTGTGTGTGTGTGTGTGATTTGGATTTTTAACGTAGCTTTAACAATTTTTCAGTCATATCGCTACGACGTCTGCATGGTGGCAGCTTATAGTGATGTCTAGCTCTGGGGCATCATGCCACAGACATGTAGCATGATGTCCCACCCAGTCACATTATCTGGACACCAGGCCGGCCAGTCCTAACACTAACCTCTTAATGCTGAGCGTCTAGCGAGGCAGCTGTTAGTACCATTTTGATGTCTTTGGCATGACTTGACCGGGATTCGAACCTGAGATCTACCGCATTCGATGCGGACGCTCTAACCACTACGCCACTGGGTGTAACGTACCAGTCTATTTTTTTGTAATGTACCAGTCTCGACTTTATATATTGGTGTAAAGTACCAGTCTATGTAAAGTACAGCCCCGACATTATTTGATGTAATGTACCAGTCTAGACACTATTTGATGTAATGTAATAGTTTATGCATTATTTGATATAATGTACCAGTCTAGACGTTATTTGATGTAATGTAATAGTGTAGGCATTATTTGATGCAATGTACCAGTCTAGACGTTATTTGATGTAGTGTAATAGTGTAGGCATTATTTGATGTAATGTTCCAGTCTAGACACTATTTGATGTAATGTAATAGTGTAGGCATTATTTGATGTAATGTACCAGTCTAGACGTTATTTGATGCAATGTTCCAGTCTAGACACTATTTGATGTAATGTACCAGTCTAGACGTTATTTGATGTAATGTAATAGTTTATGCATTATTTGATGTAATGTACCAGTCTAGACGTTATTTGATGTAATGTTCCAGTCTAGACACTATTTGATGTAATGTACCAGTCTAGACGTTATTTGATGTAATGTAATAGTTTAGGCATTATTTGATGTAATGTACCAGTCTAGACTTTATATTGGTGTAAAGTACCAGTCTATGTAAAGTACAGCCCCGACATTATTTGATGTAATGTACCAGTCTAGACACTATTTGATGTAATGTAATAGTTTATGCATTATTTGATGTAATGTACCAGTCTAGACGTTATTTGATGTAATGTAATAGTTTAGGCATTATTTGATGTAATGTACCAGTCTAGACGTTATTTGATGTAATGTTCCAGTCTAGACACTATTTGATGTAATGTACCAGTCTAGACGTTATTTGATGTAATGTAATAGTTTAGGCATTATTTGATGTAATGTACCAGTCTAGACTTTATATTGGTGTAAATTACCAGTCTATGTAAAGTACAGCCCCGACATTATTTGATGTAATGTACCAGTCTGGACGTTATTTGATGTAATGTAATAGTTTAGGCATTATTTGATGTAATGTACCAGTCTAGACGTTATTTGATGTAATGTAATAGTGTAGGCATTATTTGATGTAATGTACCAGTCTAGACGTTATTTGATGTAATGTTCCAGTCTAGACACTATTTGATGTAATGTATCAGTCTAGACGTTATTTGATGTAATGTAATAGTATAGGCATTATTTGATGTAATGTACCAGTCTAGACGTTATTTGATGTAATGTACCAGTCTAGACGTTATTGGCTGTTATGTACCACTCTAGACATTATTTTTGGATGTAATGTATCAGTCTAGACACTTTTAGATGCAATGTACCAGTCTAGACACATAATTACGTTAAGATTATTTCTCATTTCAAAAGTTCTGTAAATCGATACCTATCAGGACATTATAACCAAATATTAAAGTGACACATTACATAAGTGTATGCTTCTACTACTCTTAATAAACAATGGACATTCGAGACGGATATTCGAGATGGACATTCGATTCGATGATAATTATTTTCTATAAATGATACAAATTTATATATTTTATTTTTACCTTGCAGTCTTATTTGGTATATCCTGTCCACCCGCGTTCAGCTTACCATGTATGTGATGATTATTCGTCATTTCATGTGTTGCCACATTTTTGTTGACCTAGTTTGAAAATTAAACCGGAAATACTTCTGTATGAAGGGTGTTGATCCACGACTTCGGGAGACTGTTAAATGAGCTAGAGTATACAGATTAGACGCCATAACTAATTAACAGAAGCTGACCAACAACGACATTAATCTCCACTTTTTTCACCAAACTAAAAGTGCCATAGCTTATGTAATACTTCTTTGCCGTTTGTTTTGAAAGCCACTGATCTTTTAATGCTAATCTTGTGATCATTGGCTTGGCAAGACTTACTTATACAGTGTCAGCATCTCGTTGTTAGTGCTTCTCTTCCATTTTTAGGTCGAAATGTTGAAAAACTCCGATTAGCAATGGAAAGTACTCTACCGTGTGTAAGTTAGGACAAGGACTGTTTTGTTTATACTGACATTTTTTCTTGTCGTATGATTTTGCCATCACTAATAATTCGAGAAACTTAAAATATAACCATACATCCAGTCGGTGACTTGTATTTGTAAACTATAAATACAACCATACAGGCATCCTGACTTTTACTTGCACCAAAAATGCAACCATATATCCAGTATGTGACTTATATATGTAAATTAAAAATATAACCATAGTTGTAGTATAGGCGGGCGCTTTAGAACAAAGGGTCCTTTTTGTTAAAATCGGAGATTTTTTTTTTGTCGACAATGGAAATTTAACTTGGGAACGACACCTGGGGACAATGGGAAATCCTATGTTCAATGTTACCATAGGGTTAACATGGATGGAAACATCGGGGCCAGCAGCAGAGGGGGCGAACAGACCACTTGTCTGAAACGTCATTTGCTTAAAATAAAAGTTCCTCCGAAATAAAAAAATAAGGTCACAGACCACTTGTCTGCTTAAAATTACAAAATAAAAAAATAAGGTCACTGACGCTATAAATCAAAGCGTCTAAGACCGAGAGTTTCTCTAATTGGATTACTTTTTTCTTTGTCGAAATTTTTGTTTAATCACCGGAGGTCCCGCCCGTTCTGCTGCTATAAATTTATCCAAAACTTTTGTCAAGTCCAATACGATATCTTGTTCTAGGATCATGTAAATTTATTGTTATAAACCCGTACTGGGTTGATTGTGCATGTGAAAAGAAATTTCTGAATTTAATTATATCCATGTCACCGCTACACCAATTTTGATGAATATTTCGCAACGTGTGCGTATCGACTCCATTAAACATAACTAAAATGTTGCTGTTATCTCTGATCACTTTTGGTATTTGTGTGTATCGCTGAGTAACATAAATCACATCAGTGTTTTTATGTCGGCCACGTGAAAAAATTCTAGCAGGATTTGCTTGTCCAGCATCACATCATCGTATACAACTAAAGTATTAATAAATCCGTCTAAAACATCAACACTCGGCGCTTCATCAATATCGGTTATAAACTCGATAACATCGTTATATTCGTCCAGTAATCTTGCGTTTTCATTAAAATCATTAAGTACATCATAACATCGTTGATCATCAACTGACGGAGCTACTAAATACAACTTATCCCACTTTAACCATCTCATTATCAGATTAAGTAATAATTGCGTCTTACCCGATCCAGATGGACCTATTATTATCATTCTGATCGAATTTGGCAACGCATGATGGTGTTTAACTGGCTCTTGTTTTCGTGTCGCTGAGAAATCAATTATATCCATATTATAAATAATATGAATTTATATTGTTTACGTTGTAGAGCTAAAACTCCAACTAATGATCTTTTATCCACAACAACAAAACATAAAAGAATAGCATACAGTGGAAGATGTGCAATATGTAATAGGAAGAAATTTTCGTTTTTACCCCAAAAAGATGGTGGTGATATTGCTACATTAATGTCAAAGTTCCCAGGAACCCCATGGGCTAAATACCTGGAGAAAAACATCTACCAGGATATAATTATTGTGGTCCTGGTACTCGACTTGATATCAGGCTTGACAATCAGGATCAACCAAAAACAGATGAGTATCCCATAAATGATATTGATAAAGCATGTCACGTTCATGATGTGGCTTATAACAATAAAGATCTACAACATAGGCATATTGCAGATGTGAAGTTGATTCATTCGCTAGATTCCATAAAAAATAAAAATATCAGAGAATCATTAGCTAATTGGTTAGTAAAATCTGCAATGAAAGGTAAACTCGTATTAGGGGCTGGTAATTGATTATAAATGGAATCAATTTATTATAGTCCAAGGGGATACTGGAGGGGTAGAGCAGCAATTAATAAACTCGCTGATGCAGCAAAAGTCAAACATTCTACTGCTAAAGCGTGGTTATCCAAACAAGCAGTATGACAAATTTACCTACCATCTTTATGTAACTGAAACAACCGCTGCTGAAGTTTGTCTCTGACCATCTTTCTACTTGCAACTATCAGATCGTTTGGTCTCCACGTTTGCAGAAAGTCGTTCATTGAAGTTTCTGAAATTATTCCACGCATTACTTCACATTGAATTTTATTCGGCTGTAGTCTGGTTAAATTTTTAAACTCATTTAATTCTGGATCAAGTGCTCTATGATCATCAGTTATCTCCGAGTAATAATCAACGAAATTTTTTAACCAATTATGTGGAGATGGTCCAACAAACGGTGGTGGTTGACCGTGATCGCCACATATTATCACAGCAGTATTTTTTGTTAATAGCCAATCAAGAAATGTTTTTAATGTTTCTAACGGTACTGTACATATTTCATCCCAAACGATAATCCTTGGAATATATTTCTCTCCCATCCTTGAAGAAGTCCATGCGTCACCCTTCCATTGGAAGAAGCTGTGATAGGTACACGACTGCACTCCTCGTTGTTTCATCTCTCGCGCGAATCTATGTGTAGGCGTTCAAACAATCATATCTGAATTCTGAAATAATTCGATTGCTCGAGTCGTCTTACCAGAACCTCCCGGTCCGTTCAGATAAACCGTTTTATTTCTGGTTATTAGATCGTACAAAGATGGTGCAGAAGATAATTTTGATATCTGATTATTTATCAGGTAAATATTTTTGATCGTAACATCAGCGGATTCGGAATAATCGAGTATGTTTTCTTTTTTTATTCTCCACGAACCCCACTGTGCACAAGTATCGATATGTAGTTGTTCTAGCAATCCTGAATATTTTTTATTGATATAAAACGAATCCGTAGCAACTCTGACAGCAAATTTAGAAACCTTATTTATCATCGATAATAGATTTATCGAAACATATGCGAGCGTTGAAGATCTTAAATGAGTATATTGAGGTGACTCACCGTCCATGTAGCTCACAATTGTACCTAGTTTATTACGATTTGGCAAGAAAGCTATTTCTCGATTTATAAACGTAATTCTTTTCGTTGTATCAGCGATTATAAAATCTAACTCAGCATCGTCCATGATCAATCTTGTATAATGTCGTTTATGATCGTATGATTGCCAATTCTTTTTCTGCCAAGATCTTTCGTAATTTTATTCTCGTAATCTGTTTTATCCGGGATTTCATCCTCGGAATATTTCTTTTGTTGTGGTAACCAAACTTCGGTTTGTTTCCGATATGATATAATTGCTTCGTTTACAATCAATGATATTAACATCGCACAATCAAGCATATATCGTAATAGTACTATTGGTACCCACATTTTTTCTGAAAAATGTTTTCCAAACCAAACATAACAAATTGGATGAAGTTCTTTAGCAAACTCGAATGATTCGATACAAGCGAATCCAGTCAGGTCAAAATCTGGTAATGGTCCATTTATCGATACTCGCGTCATTGCGTGCGTCGGATGACCGAATCTTTTAAAGTATATAGAACAATCTCCCATCCCGAGAAAACTGCCGGGATAACACGCGACCATATCAACCGAAATAACATCTCTGTGATCGTATTTAGTATTCCATAGTCCACCGTGTCCGTATTCGACACAACTGGATATTATATCATCAAAAAAATCAAACCTAGTTGGTTTCCACTAATTTTTCTTTCTAGCAAAATGATCCGCAACTGACGGAACAGTTAAACAGTTGCTCAATAGTTCGTCAGTATCATCAGTATATTGCAGCGCAAGGTTTTTTATTTTCTCGTGAAGAAGATCTGTTCGATAAATAACGTCATTAGGTCGTACAAACTGATCAAATTAATTTTTTTCTTCGGTACAAATACTTCCCAATTCATCGTCGGTTTCAGAACTCTGAAACAGCCATACTGACACAGGATCGTTTTTACTTATTTTGTTAATAAAATCAAACATGTCTCCGCGATAGTATTTAACAGTTCGATTTCGTGGAAACACTGTTACTGCGCTAGTCCATGCATGCGTGTTATGATCAATAATTTTAATCGAAGCTCCTTTTGATTCATATAATATTTCTCCAGTTATCGTCGCTACGGTTATTGGGAACTTTAGTTTTTTTCCTAACTCAGCCACATCTTTGATTGACGCCCCAGTATCTTTAACCATTTCTCCCAACGTGTTTATTATTTTACGTCTTTTATCCGTTAGACCGTTTCCTCGAGTCGAAATGGTAAAATGTTCTGTTACTCGTTCAGCCACACAGTTTATTTTTGAAAATTTCATCGGTTTCAGATTATCAACGCTGGGTTTTTCATTTATCGGATAGATTCCATAAATAACTGCTGTTACAGGATACGCTCGCTCATAATACGGTTTGTCAATGCCAGTCAATATTCCTGGTTTGGAATTTTTACTCAGTATGGCAATTTTTTTCACCCTTGTGTACAGGATCATATTTGTCACGGATAATCCAATTACCTGTTTCTGTTAGCACGACAAATTTTATTCTGAATAGATATTTGCGATTATCAATGTAGTTAATGATAGTTCTGCTCGTTCGTCATTCATCGTAGCGTCGATGACACCGTTGCGTATAATCTTAAACGTTGACCATACATGAGATGGACCATCTGTGTGAAATTCTTTCTTGGCGCCGTGAATTTTATTGATCGAACTTTTATTTTTCTGATCAACCAGATCTCGCATCGGTAGGTCGGGAAATATTCTGTCGAGATTAAATTTATCTGCTTTCCAGGGCTTGATTCGGGATAATCTATCGAATTCGTTCATATCATATTTCAAACAAATATTTAAATAAAAAATATTATATATAATGAATCAGTGTAAATGGCTTCTGATAGGATCACTAGTTCCATGTGGGAAATCATGTGTAAAAGAATTCTGCGAACAACATTCACGATGTGTTCGTAATGGAAGTTTAGGACCAATACCGTGTCTGCGATGTGGTGTCGGAGTCCGGAGGAAGACACAGTTATGTGCTCGTTGTGGTGGTAAGCGATGCGGGGAACTTAAAAGATATTATGATTAAAAAAATAATGACAGTGACAGAGTTATAAAACTTTAAGAGGATTATTTAAATAAGTTCTCAGACACATTATGATTTAGACAAATAAATTATATATAAATGAACCAAGAATTTGTCCCACATCCCATCATCAAGAATTATAAAGCAAATCGTAATGGTGTAGTTAGAAATTATAGGATTAAAAAAAGCCAGTTGGTGTTGTTAGTAATTCTGGTTATCTAAGGGTCAGCGCTGGGAATAAAATGTATCTTTGTCATTGTTTCGTATTCGAATATTTCTTTGGGGTGATCAAAGACGGTCTTGTGAGATCGATCATATTGACGGAAATTCTCAGAACAATTCCCTGCACAACCTTCAAGCTATTAAGCAAAGCCAGAATTCTGCACGAGGAGGGACTGGTCGGTTTAAGAGCGCTGGAAAGAGAGCGATTAAATCTGTCAATGTAGAGACCGGCGAAGAGATGATATTTCAGTCAATATGCGCGGCTGGTAAGTATTTCGGTATTGACACGAATTCAGTACAAAGAGTCGCAGATAAAAAATACAAATCATCATTTTCATACCGGTTTGGAAACTGGATTTCGTTCTCTTATATTCCATTGGTGTTAGGTACAGATAACGGAGATAACTCTGCCGCGATTGTGTAAAAGTCAATGATGGAATTACCTCAATATATATTTATTAACTATTTATTTAATTTTATTTTTGAGGTCTGTATTGTACTCACATACTACTTATTTTTCCGACTTGAGCGAAGGGAGATAATTCTTTAAACATATATTTCTCCGTAGATTGTGATTTATACGGTCGTGATTAGTCAATTAACCATCTACGTCGTAATTTATACCAGTAATGTCACAAGTAGAAGGATATTTATGGTTTCTAACTTACAAAATAGAAGAATAAACGTATTTTACATCGTGCAATATAGCAAGTCATTTTTAGATCTGTTACGAGAAATCGAGGCAGAACACGCTGTTTTTTAGTGCAGATATTTTACAATCTATTCACAAACTGCTGTTTTAGTGCAGAAATATTTACGATCTAGTTAGAAACCGCTGTTTTAATGCAGATATTTTACGATCTATTTAGAAACCGCTGTTTTAATGCAGAAATATTTACGATCTATTTAGAAATCGTAACTATATAATAATTTCTGAAACATATATATATATTAGATGCTTTCGTAGCTCATTACGAACGCGTCGAACTATGAAACTCGGGGTCTGGCGATCGAGTCCTATGACTGACAAATGTCGGTGGTTACGCTTATTTGTGATTTTTATAATTAATTGGGAGCTCCGCCAAAGCCCCCGACACTCAACAGAAAAAAACACCCTTCCACCACGTCACCAGTGGTGGATACATGTTTTGTATCACCCACGGGCTGATTATTGGGGGTGTCAAAATCTGTTAAGTGTAAAGAAGGCACCCGTATATGTTGTGCTGTCCTTGGTTTTGTATTGTCCTTTATGTTTGTCCTTAATTAAGATTTATATTTGTAATGTCCTTCATTCATTCATTCATTATACATGTTGTGCTGTCCTTGAAACACGTCCTCTTGAGCTCGCTAGAACACTCGACTAGGGGCTCGCATGGGGTTTGTGTTTCGTATACCCTTTAAACTCGCTATAACACTCAACTAAGGGTTTATAAAGGCATTATATGTTGTGTTTTGTATCCTGTCAACTCACTAGAACACTCGACTAGGGGTTAATTCCTCTCCCCGCAGGTCAATTAAGTGTCCCCGTGGTCTCTGAACTTAAAATTTATTCGTGTTAACATATTAGTATGACACCGCAGATAAACAGGATTGGTTGGTACTTGCACGATCAAATACCCAGGGAGAACTTGTGATGTGAACGTGTATAAAATGTATCCTTGTTCAGCCTAATTTGACTTTCCAAGATCTATTTGATAGCTGCCATGGATCACATCACAAACGAGATTAACCGCGATTGTTGATGTTATATTAACGATTCCTGGTGAAATATGTCTGCCGCAGCCGTATGGATCATTGTCATGTCTGAAAACAAGGGGAGGTGGGGCTATATTTCTCCATGATTGAATGATTTTAGGAAAATTTGTATCAATAATTTTTATTAGTTCATCTTTATTAAATTATGGCACTGAAAATGTAAAATCTTTCCCTTCATATTCCTTTTCTTTTATTCTGTAATAACTGATAAATGGTTTTCTAGGGCGGGGAAAAGAAGTAGCATGGATAAATACTTCCTTAATGAAAGTTTCATTAACATAATTATAATCTGATTCTAATTGATTTAGATGTTTTAGTGACTCAATGATTTGTTGTTTTATATCATCGTTATAATGTTGCGATAACGACAAAAACAAATTTGTATATTGTCGATTGATTGTTTGACTTCAGAATTAATAGGGCCGGAATACATTTCATAAACTTCTAAATATCTTTTTTCACCACTTGAAGTATAAAGCTTATATACACCGGTTCCATTCTACGGAAATTTTTCTCTGTATTTTGGAATTGTTATAAATTTCTTTTCATCTGTAATAAAATCATCCCGAAGTGGTTCTGGTGGTCCATGATATTCTGGCGCAATATCAGGCCAACCTAAAAAAAATAGATCTACTTGACGATTGATAAATATCAACGGCGTAATCAGGAGAATGTATCTCAACCGTAGAAGATAAAGTCGGCTCATGAACTTTAATTGATATTTTTGCTTCTTTTCCGGTTATTGTTTTTATTCTACGCGCAAATTCATCGTTGATTTGTTCAATCTCATAACTGCCAGTGGGTATCCCAACAACGTTCCAGTCAGGTGTTCCATCACCTTTATTTTTTTTAGTAAAAAAAGCGAATTATTTGCTGGTGATCCATTAAACGATTTTGATCTGATGTTTGGCCAACTGTAATATGCTTGTAATTCTGCCAGTGCGATTTCTTTTACTGGAATCGCAGTTGGAAAACTGACGTTAAATTCAGGATTAGTCGAACTTACTGAGATCATCGTGGTTTTCAGTGGAGTTGTGTTTGTCACGATCTGTTGAAGTAGCTCTACTGACGTTGTCATTATTTAATATATTTGTACCTTTAATACCAGCACAGTTGTATATTTTAATCATTTCTGTAAACTCAAAATTAGATATAATTCCATCATTAAGACCTGTTGATAACAACGAAGATAACATCGAGTATGCTACCGTCGCCGTGTGCAACTTTATCATGTAATCGGATAATTTTTCATTCATGCACGTGCACATTTTTTGCAATGATATTTAGCACACCTGCAATTGATGTTGTAGCTGAAATACAAATTGTTACGGCTACTGGCGCCATCATTGTTATCGCTGATAGTAATACACCAGTGGACACAACAACAGCGGATGCTGAATAAACGATTACGTCGACGATAACTAGTCGTCGTCGATATTTATTTCCTTTTACCGTGCATTGTTCGACTCGATCTTTTAAGTTCGTTTGCCATTCACGTGCTTGATTGTACCTGTATTGAGATGCATCGTCGATTGAGGTACTCATTATTATTTATGCAGTAAATAATTGAGGTGTTTCAGCTACCAATTCTAGACACCACCATTAAGATGTTGCGGTTAATTTTTTATCAGCTGCTTCCAGAATAAATTCTTCTTCGGTTCCTTTATTTAATACAACAGACACAACCCCGGAAAACCTATCAGTTGAATGTCGCCATAGATACTTTGTGAAAATCTCGAATTTTGCATCACTGAACACAGACAGCCTGTACACACTAGTGAATGTTGCGGTATGCTTGATAGTTTTATTTTGCTGTGACCATGTTGCGAATCCAGATGATAATGTGCATACGATATTGGTAATATGCCCGGGAGTTATTCCGGTTGGAATTTTAATCAGACTAATTTTGTTAACGATATCAGGAATTCCATTTACGACATCTTCGAGTGTTTTTTTTTTAGTTGCGTCTAGGTTAGTTTTGATAGAAAGTTTTATGTCAACGGCGTGCGGAGTGCCGAAGAATTTATCTATGGCTTCATCGGTTTTTTGAAAATTTCTTCGAAATCTTCCAAAAGCGCCTACGTGCACATTATACTCGGCCCGCAACGTGGATAATTTACCATATACGGTGCTGTAGCCAACGTCCACATATTTTTTCGTCGCGGCATCTTCGTCGTATGTTGGATCTCTTAACACTGTTATCTTGTTTCCGTTCATGCTGAGTTCACCTGTCATTATGTCACCGGTATTTTTTAAGCGATTAGTAACACTTTTTGCAATTTCATCTCTGATGGTTGTAAACGATATACTTGAATCCATGATTCTACCGCCATCAGTAAACACGGGAATGTTATCCGTGACCGCACCGAGTACTCGTCGAACTATATCATTCGATTTGATGTTGCTCGTTTTTAGTTTTCCGTATCGGTCCTGAAAAACAACAACTTCATCTCGGTCAACTCCAGCCAAGTTCATAATATCAACGAGTTCATCTTTAGTCGCGTACTTCGACAAATCAATGTCATCTTTTTTTTCTCTTACTGGTAGAAGAAGATCTTCCGTAAATATCTAACATTATATAAGATCTAAGATCTGATTAAAACGAAGCGGTTACTTGTATAATCATGCACGAATTTATGAGGTGCCGCGGAAGACTTTGATATAGCGTCGAGTACATTAATTACTTCACTGCCGCATATTGGCGGATCCGTCATTGTTTGTGTTGGTAGCGTTGAATACCAAACCGCTGAGTGAAGTGGCGAGACATACTTGATAAACTCACGAGGTGGAGTTAACCCGTACGAATCTAAATAAACGATTCCACGTGGATCAATTGCGTATGATACCCAATGAGTACCGGGTCCTGAATTATCATCGAGATTAATGATACCCGTTTCAATATTGTTTGGTCGGTCCGGAAATTGATCTCGCATAAAATCACCTCTGAAGTTTTTTTTTATTTTAGTTGTTTAGCAGCATCAAGTAAATCAAAATTTGATGCTGGAATAATTAACGAAGTGTTCCTGGAAGCCTCAGACCTCTTCCCCAGCGAGATCCTGGTAATCTTAGACCCAGATTTTTTTAATCCTCGCCCTGTTGCTTCCTTTAATGCCATTCCAGCAGCGGTTCCAACAGCACCTAATGCGGCTGCTTTTGCTACAGCTGGAGCGGCTGCGGCAATTAATGCTGGTATAGCCGCGAGAAGTGGAAAAATACCACCTATTTTAAATGAGTCTTTAACCGCACCCGCAGATTAAGTTTGACGCCGTTTTTGATTGTTTAGCGCTGTTGAAATGTTCAAGTTGACGTTCTGATAATGATAATTTATTTTGACCACCCGTGATGTGATCTCGCTTTAGTGATATTTTCATTCCGCAGCTTTTTGCTCAATTTGCTTGAAGGTTTTTAATCTAACCAGGAGTCAGACTGACACTAACGTGATGATATGGCATTTTATGATAATACTCGTGTTTTTAAATAATATGATTAAAGATTTTCCACTGGTGCATCAACGACTCTCATTCGACCACTACCACCTTCAAGTAACATCGCTTTGTCACTGAGTATAACCGCGATTGCTCTGTAGGTGCCGCGAACAAAAGGTGGACCAACTATATCAGGAGGAGGGTCATTAACACGAGCTCGAAAGTGTATATCAACGACAGATTGCTTGGATAAATCAAAATGCTCAAGCGAAAAGTAACAAACTGGATACAGATTTGTAAAATCTAACTGTGATATTTGCAGCCCTGTGTCTATATTTTGATCACGTCCCATAAATGATGTCAAACGATGATATGCACGCGCTACGTGATTTTGATCAAAATTTAACAAAATATCTTCAGCTGGTTCTTTATGTCCATTTATCCGCAAGGAAACCTCATCAACTCCAAGTTTGTCAAATATCATATGTGAACGTTCCCGACTGTTCATCCGATCACTATTATGCAGCGCAATAAAAATATGTCGTGGCGCAGAAACACCCTATTGTGATGTTATATGCCAAGTAAATATACTTCCAACGGTACTTGGAACAGAGTCTGTGGTTACTGTTAACCATGATAATAATGATTTACGCCTTGATCCGTAAAAGAGAGTAATTTTTGTTCTTCAGCAATGGATGGAATCATTACAGGCATCCACAGTGAAAGTTTCGTTATATTTACTTTACCAGCATCAGCAACATCAGCACATCGCCAGATTGCATCATTATCATCACCTTTTCTTACGAGCACAACTGTGTGTTTAGCTCCAAAGATGACCTTTCTAACATTTCTGCAAAATCCAAGGATGTGAGACAGTAAAATTGCACATGAAAAACTTCTACGATCACCTCTTAACATCGATCGTCGTGTTACAAATCCTAAGTTGTAATTTGCACTAATACCTTTAATAATATCAAAAGCAGCACCTGGTCTGGCTGCGTGTTCAAAATCATCTGGTTGTGGATCAGATACAGTACTTTGTGGGGTCCGTACTTTAATATATTGAACATGATCAGCGTGGTTGGTAATATCCTTAGCAAACATCATTGATGGACCAGCTGATCTTATGTAATCATCAGAATATCTCGCTAGACCAATTATTGTTGTAGCAACATCGACATCCTTCTGAATCGATTCGATATTTCTTCCATCAATCATGTATGTGGCGCTATCAAATAATGCCATGATCCCGTTGTTGACAAAACCAACACGCAAATTGTCATCGTATGCAGTACCATCTGCCTTTACAAGTTCACCTTCTACTTCAATAAATGCCTCAGCGGGTAAGAAATATCTACTTGTATCCTGAACTTGTAATTCGATTCTCCCCCGATGTTCTGGTTTTATTGCGTCATAGGAATAAAATTGATAATCACGTACTGATTCATCTTTGAGGACCGGTGCATCCAAGTCAAATGCTGCGTCGGATATACGCTTGAACATTTTATTATAATTAGCCATTTTTCCAAATGGTGATCTAAATTATCTTCGTCTGACACGAAGACCACTTCCTGCTATTAAATTTGCAGTTATATTTCTTTCTGCTTCTTCGGATAATTCCGCTAGTTTTTGATTTGCTGATTGATTTATTATTTTACTGACATTTGCGGGCATAACTTCAGTGCTGGCCAGTTTCATTGGTTGCTGCTGTTTTCTTCTTACTAATCGAGATATTCTGTCCTTGACTGTCGAGAACGATTTACTGGCAAGATTACCAATAGCGGCAGGAATTTTATCACGAACAGCCTCAATAGCCTTCATCCCAAATTGTTTTGCAATCGGTATTGCTTTTGGAACCATCCTTCTAAATAGACCATGAACAACATCACCAAGTCTATCTCCGTAAATTGTTTTGTAATTTGGCAATCGTGAGTTTACTACCCTGACCATGATCGGTCTACGTTGAGTAGTGTGTACAATCATTTTTATATACTGATTAATTAATTGTTTATTCGCTGTGATAATCATCAGCAATTTCATCAATAAGAGAACGATAAATGCTGCGATCCATAATACCGCCAGTAAATAATCTTCGACAGATATCAGATATTTCATTAACAATTTCTGGAGAATTATTTCCAGCTCGTTTTCCTTCATTCAGTATTTCTAGTCGTTCTACGTCAGAAAGAACATTGTCAGGACAAGTAATAAGACCACTTCCCGTTACTCCAGGTGTATCGTCAGGAAATTCTTCTTCTGGAGACTGCGGTTGAGTAGTTTGCTGCTGCGGTGGAGATTGTGGTTGAGTAGATCGTGGCTGCGGTGGAGATTGTCACTGAGAGTTCGTCGCCGCGGTGAAGATCGTCGTTGTTGTATTAGTGTACAATATTCATTTATTGTGTCAATAAATTTAATATATTTAGTATCACTGCTTCTAGCTTGATCAACTCCATAATGTATGCGAAAAATCCATTTGTACCAATTATCACGACTCACCGGATCATTGGCATACTCGGATTTTAAAACGCTATCTCGTTTATCATAACTTCTTTCAGCAAAACCAGCTAGTTCACTTACGTTTCTAGCTCCTCTTATATGATCAATACTGCTGTAGTTAAATTTATCGGTTATGTCAACCCTGGCCCTTTGCTCCGTTTCTGGTACACGATCTTTCATATCACCAATTTCAGTACGAATTTTGTCAATACCTTCAAGTATTTTTTCATCGGGTGGAGGTTGAGCTGCAGCTATATCAGTTGGAAGTTTTCGTAAAATCCCTTTTATTTTTTTTAGTTCTTTCTGCTATTTTTTCAGTTTGTTCTGCGGTTTGTTCCAATACTGGAAAAATACCCTTTTTCCTCTTCTCATCCCCCTCCCTAATATCTCCCCATATAGTTTTTTCAGCAGCCGCTGAAGCTTTTTCAGTAGCTGTAGTGACGGATTTAAATAGTTTTTTAGTGTCTTCCTCGTACTCAACTTGTACGTCCTGCTGCGCACGTAAGTTTTCTCTAAATGAATCTCTAACAGGAAGAAATTTCTTTATTGCTTCTAGTCTTTCTCAAGCTAATCTAGCGGTGTGAGATTTACTAGCCGGTGGCATTTATTAATATGATGATGATTTAATTATAGCAGCAGAGGGGGCGGGACCTCCGGTGGGTAAAAAAAAATTTCGACAAAAAAAAGTAATCCAATTAGAGAAACTCTCGGTCTTAGACGCTTTGATTTATAGCGTCAGTGACCTTATTTTTTTTTATTTTGTAATTTTAAGCAGACAAGTGGCCTGTGACCTTATTTTTTATTTCGGAGGAGCTTTTATTTTAAGCAAATGATGTTTCAGACAAGTGGTCTGTTCGCCCCCTCTGCTGCTGGGCCCAAAACGTCACGGCAATGGAAACAGTGTTGCAAGTGGCTGACCTCAATTTGGGCTACATAGTAACATTGTTAGAAGTGGCTGCCCTCTAATTGAAAACGTGTGTACTTGGTACTGTTGCATAATGACTATATTCTTGTATCTGAAATTTATATATAAAGCATTACCTATATCTGAAATTATGTTGGCGGTGTTAATAAATTTTGCATAATTGTAATGATTCTATAAATAGATGTAACCGAGCAAAAAACCAATGCCAAAATGGATGTGCCTAAAAGTAGCGCCGAAATTACGAAATTGATCAAAAATTTCACGGAGACTAAATATAGTACGGAACATTAGATTACATTGGTTTAGACTAAAGTGGATAAACCCAGTAATTATTTATAAAATAAACCAGTAGATATGTTTAGAGCCTCAACTTGTGTAACAATTCTATTAAAAAACCCATAAACTATTTATAGCTACAACTAGTTGAAATTCCTTTTTTGGAAAAACCCTAGTATCTATTTATAGTCTCAACCTTAAGTAAAATCCTATGGAAAACCTAAGTCTATATTATAGCCTCAAAATTTCTCGGCTCAATGACGTCACGGTATTGGACACTGAGTAATAATTGGCGACAATGTTGCAAGTGGTTGACCTCAATTGGGCAGTTACGAAGTAACAGTGTTGAATGTGGCTGACCTGAATACCGCTACTGAATTTGATAGCGACAAGGTTTATAGGAACAAACACAATATGGACATATACATTAACATATATTACACACACACGCACACATACTCCAAACGCCCCGTGCTAGCTTAAAATATAAGAGAATGAGATAAAATCGCACAACATCTCTTACACCACCAAAAATTATATATGGAAACACGCTAGTACCTAACTATAATCACAGCTTGTAGGGAACTCCATTTTTAAAAAAAATAAACTAGTATATATTAATAGTCACAACTTGTAGGAAATTCATTTGGAAAACCTAACACTTATTTTTAACCATGACTTGTGGTAAAATCCAATGGAAAAAACCGTATTAAGCTAATAAGCTCAACTTGTCACAATGCTATTTAAAAATCCTTATATCTATTTATAGCTACAACCTTTAGAAATTCCATTGGAAAAACCAAGTCTATATTTAGAGCCTAAAAATGTATAGCTTCGATGACGACACTATGCTGGACAATAGGGAAAAATGACAATAGTGTTGCAAGTGGCTGACCTCAATCTGGTGGCTACTGAGTAACAGTGCAGCAAGTGGCTGACCTGAATACGCGTTACTGTAGGTAGGTAGGTATATGAATTTGATAGGGACAAACGTAGTTCTACAGGGACAAACAAAGACCAATATACACACACACACACACCTACACACACACTACAAACGACATGTCTTAGCTTAGAGTGCAAACGAAGAAAATGAAATTTCACAAAATAGAATATTCCTTACAGCATAAAAATACTATTTAGTACATCATCTATAACACTTAACACACCCTAAGCACACTATCACTAGAGTCTTGTGTTTTAGCTTAGACTGTAAACAAATTTGATGCAATCTCATACAAAAGTCTATTCCTTACACTACAAAGAATACTGTCCATCATACTACTATGTTATCCAGCAAATCGTAGTCACTATCCAAAGTGCCTTGTGTTTGCTTAGACTGTAAGAGAATAGGACGAAATTTAACAGAATATACAATCCCTTATATCCCCAAAAAACTATCCATCACCGCACTATATCATCCAACATTCCTATTCTATTCAACATTCCATACACACTATCACAAGCAGCCATTTTATCTTCGAGTTTATGAGAAGAAGGTGAAATCCCTCACTTTGTGTTAGCTTAGAGTAAAGAGAAGGAGATGAAAATAAACAAAACACACATTATATATAACCCAACATCCCATACACTACTATCCATTACATCATATATCGCCTAAAGCATCCTTTAAAAAGGCATGTGCTAGCTTGAAGTGTCAGAGAAGGCGATGAAATCTCACAAAAATATACTACCTCTTAAACCAGAAAAATACTTTCCATCCCAACAGCTATACCAGCCATCATTTCATACCCACTAACCAAAATGCCTTGTGATCGCTTCAGAATGTAAGAGAAGGATCATCGGCAGATCATACCCACTAACCAAAATGCCTTGTGATCGCTTCAGAATGTAACAGAAGGATCATCGACATTTCATACCCACTAACCAAACTGCCTTATGATCGCTTCAGAATGTAAGAGAAGGATCATCGGCATATCATACTCAATATCCAAATGCCTCGTGTTATCTTAGAATGTAAAGAAGGAGATTAAATCCCACAAAATATCAATCCTCCAAAATGTTATCCATTACACCAACTTCACCATCCATTATACCATAAACAGCATGCCCTCTTTTGGCCTAAAATGTAAGAGAAGGGGATAAATTCTTTCCAAGTAAACTATCCGTTACATTACCAGAATGCTATCCATCACACCCACTATACCATCCAACTAGCTCATACTCACTATCAAAGGAACGTCCTATATTCGATTAGAATGTTAAAGAAGATGAAATCTACATAACTACAGGAACGCGTATTACATAACAAAAATGCTATCCATGACACCCACTATACCATCCAACTACATCATACTCACTATCCAGAGGAACGACCTATAGTCGCTTTGAACGTAAGAGAAGGAAATTAAATCTACCTACCTACAATAGGTCAGACTTTTTTTAGTTATTTGTTATGTGATAGATGGTGTGGATGGTGTAATGGATAGTATTGTATGGGATGCTGGATGGTATATAAGGTGTGTATATTTTTGTTTGCTTTCATCTCCTTCTCTTTTACTCTAAGCTAACAAATGTGTGTTGTTGTGTGTGTAAGGGATGAGGGATGGTATGGCTGAGGTTTTGGATACTATGTTTGTGAGATAGTATATAAGATATGTGAATGATAGTAATTTTTATTCGTTTAGTGGATATTCTTTTATATGAGATTTCATCTTCTTCGTTTACATTCTAAGCTAAAACACAAGTCTTCCTGGAAAGATTGTTTAGGTGGTGCTAAATGGTATAGTTGATGTGATGGATATTATTTTTTTGTGATGTAAGTGATAATCTACTTGTGAAATTTTATTTCTTCGTAAGCTAACACGTGACGTTTGGATTGTGTGTATGTATGTTTGTATGCGTGTGTGTGTGTGTGTGTGTGTGTGTGTGTGTGTGTGTGTGTGTGTGTGTGTATTGGTTCTTGCTTGTCCCCATAAAACTACGTTTGTCACTACCGAATTCATTTCAGGTGAGCCACTTGCAACACTGTTACTCAATAGCCGCCGGATAGAGGTCAGCCACTTGTAACATTGTTCTCATTTTCCCTAGTATCCAGTAGAGTAAAGACATTGAAGCTGGCACTTTGGAAGCTAAAAATATAGACTTTGGTTTTTCCATAGAAATTGCCACATATTGTAGCTATAAATATATACTAATACTAATGCTAAGGGTTACAAATAGGATTGTCACACAATCTGAAGCTATAAATAGATACTGGGGTTTCCATGGGATTTTACCACAAATTATGACTAAAAAGAAATATTAGGTTTTTCCAGAGGAATTTCCTACAAATTAGGACTATAAGTAGATACTAGAGAGTTTTCTAAATGGAGTTTCCTACAAGTTGTGACTGTACATAGATACTAGCGTGTTTTCACATATAATGTTTGTAAGAGATTTTGTGAGATTGTATCTCATTCTTTTACACTTTAAGCGAGCCCAGGGGGTTTGGAGTATGTGTGCGTGTATGTGTATGTATGTGAAAGTATATGCCTATGTTGTGTTTGTCCCTATAAACCTTTGTCCCTATCAAATTAACATCACCTACCTACCCACAGTAACACGTATTCAGATCAGTCACTTGCAACACTGTTAGTTACCGCCCGATTGAGGCCAGTCACTTGCAACATTGTATTGTGGCCAATTGTTGCCCAGTGTCCAGTACCGTAACGTCATTGAGCCTAGAAATTTTGGGGCTATAAATATAGACTTATGTTTTTAGAGGATTTTACTAAAAGATGATACGATAAATAGATACTATGGTTTTCCGAAAAAGGAATTTAAAAAGGTTGTAACTCTGAGTAGATACTGGGTTTTTAAATATGATTGTTACACAAGTTGAGACTATAAATATATACTGGCTTTTTATATAAGATTTTCATACAATTTGTGGCTATAAATGGTTACTATGTTTATTGATTTTAGTCTAAACCAATGTAATCTAATGTTCTGTAATATGTTTATCTCCGTTTAAATCTGGGACAATATCGTAACTTTAGCGTTACTTTTAGTCACACCCATTTTGTCATTGGTCTGTTTTCCCGATATATATATATATATATATATATATATATATATATATATATATATATATATATATATATATATATATATAGCATCATTACAATTATGCAAATATATTAAAACCACCAACATAATTTCAGATCTAGGTAGTGCTTTATTTTTAACTCTCAAATACAAGAATATAGTCATTATGCAACAGGTACCGAGTACACACGTGTGCAGTCTGAGGTCAACCAGTTTTACCAATGTTACTGTGTAGTCCAAATAGAGATCAGACACTTATAAAACTGTTTCCATTGCCGTGACGTTTTGGGTCTCAATGATCTCATCCATGTGAACCTATGGTAATATTGAACATATAATTTACCATTGTCCTCAGGTGTCATTCCCATGTCAATTCCCATTGTCGCCAAAGTATAAACCGCCTATTTAAACATTAAGGTCCCTTTCTCGTTAACATGCCCACCCACTCCTACTACAAACCATACATGCAGTTTATGACTTTTATTTGTGAACTATAAACACAACCATGCGTGCAGTCTTGACTTGTATTTGTTCACCCATTATAACCTAATGATAGATTGGTGTAAATGAAGTATTTAGACGACGCCGGTTTTGAATTGTTGAAAGAATATGTATTATAACGGTGATGTGAGGATACAGATGTCTTTTATTTTAAATAATTTTTATTGTTTGATCAACTCTAACAACCAAGGTATCTCCTTAGCGTGGTGAATGTTACATTGTACGTTAGATACGTGTGCAAGAACAACAACAACAAAAATTTCAAACGGATGGTTAGCCAGCCATTCGCAAAGAAGTCTAGTTGGCCATTGTTTTTTGTCTTCAGGCTTGCAGGAAACATTAGCATATCTAACACCTCTAGACCCTAACGGTACGTCGACAAAGCAAATTCAGATCAATGTAAAATCTTACAGCTGGAACTTTTTGGCTGTTTTGACGCTTTTAGAACCCCTAAGAATCATAAAATTTCATCAGTTTCTGCAGGCAATTACCTTCGTGTTTATTAATGTCTCTCTGGGGGATTGATAAGCATTTAACACGGGTAATCTGCAGGAAATCGATTAGACAATTTCTTATGGGAACGTGACTTGTGTGATAATAAGATATAATTCACTCAAAATATGAAACTATTTTTTCTCCAGTCACCGTTCCATTGTTTGTAATGTGTATTGGGGCAATATTGCATTTGACAACAAGAGTCCCCGTGTGCAATGATAAACAAAGGATCCTGGCATTTAACAAATGTGGCATTAAAGAAAATATGCATAATTCCCACTGTCAGTAGCAAGCATTTTTGTATGGATGTTTCCCACTATGAGTGGTAAAGATAATTCTATGGATAATTCCCACTTTACGCAGCAAACCAAACATAATACAAGACCTTTGTATCGATAGTGAAAAGTCTTTCTTTAAAACTTCTGTATATTGGCTATTGGTACAAACAAGTATAAAGCTACCGTCATCGTCCGTTGCTGTCATTGTCAGCTACCGTCATTGTCCGTTACTGTCATCCTCAGCTACATTCGTTGTCAAAATTATCCGCTATAAGAGGAAGCATGGAGTTTAATTTATTTATCAATAACGTTTGCTTTTAAAGGTCAACTGTCTTTTTATAATGAGTAAGAATGAAAGTTAACTTTACGGGGTCAACAACGTTTCGGAATTTTTTTGAATTTATACCTTCTTAAATTCCATGTACCAAGATGGAGCAAAAATGTGTATTCATACATACATATACAAACATACAAACATACATACATACACACACACGTACGTACGTACACACACACACACACACATACATACATACATACATACATACATACATACATACATACATACTGTGTGAAATGCCCCGATCTCAAACACTGGAACTTAACATTAGTGCCTTGTGATTCGCAAGAAAATCAAATGTTTACTTCTACGCTGGTCAGCAAGATGACTGAGTTATTTCCAAAGATATGAAAATAAGATACACCATTGGTTCCCCTATAGCTATCCATTAAATATGTAACGTAGTATATACCTTTAATGAATATGCTGCTTGCTTCCTGATTAATACTACGAAGGAAGAGAGTATGTATGTATGTATATATATATATATATATATATATATATATATATATATATATATATATATATATATATATATATATATATGATGCTCTCATCCATCATTGGTGTTAATGTTGGGAGATATATAAGTAATATTAAATTACGAAAGGTTCATACAATAACAACAATTTTTGGAAGATATTTTAAGGTGATCAAATTATTTAACGAAATCTGCTGGAATTTCTTTTTTCGTTTTTATGGGGGAGTCACCTTCATCGAGAACATGTAATTAGTTTACTTCTAATTTTAGAAACTTCATATTTTCAAATCCCAGGATGAAGATACATATTTTAACACATCCTCATGTGATTAAACATACATATGTTTGCAACTCAAAGCTGAAAACATGCACACAAACATTTATGGCTTAGTATAGTTACAACTATACCCATTTGTATTATAACACTGATTTTGAAATATCTAACTGTGGCACAAAGTAATCAACATAATATACAGCGATTTAAATGTTAATGTTTCATATATATATATATATATATATATATATATATATATATATATATATATATATATATATATATATATATACGCGTGTAATTACGTGTTTATTTATTGGGGAGGTGGAGTTGGCAAGCTCACTGAGCATGCTTTTACATGCTTTTGCATCTGAATATGTTCTACGTTCTCATCCTCAGAGTTTCTTCTTTCATCTTTTTTTTCTAAAATGAACAACTCATGTTGTATGCATTATTACGACGAGCGCTGAATGATTTTGATTTCTGACATCTGTCTTATCTAGCCGTAACGAAAATGTATAATAAAAGTTATCGAAATATCTAACTTGTTCATATCCGCTGTTCTAATTGTAATCATTGATAAAAATTATCAGTATGACCGTCAGTGCTATATACTGTACGGTATTGAAAGCTAATTACACAATAATTTGTTCCACCGGAAATATGCAATTCTGTCGCCAGCTCCAAAGCCCATAACTGGAATGTGTAAAAAAAAAGCGTGTGTGTGTGTGTGTGTGTGTGTGTAAAAAAATATTTTAAAAAATTGTTTGCTTCAACTCTTACTGATTCTGAATCAAGGCCAGGAACTAGGTCAGCGTTAAATACAAAGTTTGTATTATTAGTGTTTACGAAAAACAGTCAGGTCAAACTGGACTGAATTTCTGGAAAATGAATTTCTGGAAAATTTCAAAGCCAGATAATAAAATTACATTACAATAACAGGTAATAGAATAAAAACAGATTAAAACTATCAAACAAACAATTAAATTAAATCAAATATAAATTAAATCAAATATACAATAATTATTGCCAATTATTGACAAAAGCTCAAACAGATTCAACATGAGATGGAATAAAATAACCCACGATGCGTCCATGAAACTCACAGCCCTACTGTTTTTCGTAAATACTAATAATATAAACTTTGCATATAACGCTGACCTAATTCCTGGCCTTGATTCAGAATCAGTAAGAGCTGAAGTAAACAATTTTTTAAAATCTTTTTATATTTTTTTCTCAGACTAAAGAGTCATGAAGTGAAATCGAGGCCATACTTGGAGTACATGACAAATATGATGTAGTAATCGTTTCAAACTCTGGTTTTTCCTGTGGACTAACCCACCGCCGGGCATCTGTTTTGCGCCGTAGCTAGATTTATTAATAAACCAAAGACTTACAAAAATGGTACTAACAGCTGCCTCGCTTGGCGCTCAGCATTAAGAGGTTAGTGTTAGGACTGGTCGGCCCGATGTCAGGATAATGTGACTGGGTGGGACATCATGCCACATGTCTGCAGCATGATGCCCCAGTGCTAGACATCACTATAAACTGCCACACTGCAGACATCGTAGCGATATGACTGAAAATTGTTAAAGCTACGTTAAATATCCAAATCACACACATATTTATTAATGATGTATTGAGAAAGATTAGTCAGTCTTGCTATAACACTTGAGAAATCAAAGCGTTTTATGTTGTGACCAATTTTTTTTATAATTTTTTTTTGTGGCTAATTATCTTGTTTTCTTCATATTATTTGGATTCCAAGAGATTATTTTTCCCTGGAAATACTTGTGTTCTAAATTAATATTGTCCAAGGAAAGTTATCAAAATTTACAAAGAAATCAAACTGTCGAAATTATTTTCTGTGATTCAACAAGGAAATGTTGACACATCAATACGACGTTGACCACATCATATGTCATCGCCTTCCATTTTGGATTTCTTCGGGATTCGAACTCAGTTTCATTAGGACATTTTATTACAAGGACATATATTTTTTTAATTCTTGGATTATTCTTGGATTATTTTTGGATTTGATTTGTAGAACTGTAAGAACTTTTTCACATGTTTACCTTGTTATTCTAAGGAAAGAAATTACTTTTTAAATTTTACAAAGCTTGTGTCTTCACTCATTTCTTGTTGCGTTCTGTAAGAGCTTATATATATATATATATATATATATATATATATATATATATATATATATATATATATATATATATATATATATATATATATCAGCTTTTTCTTCAAAGGGGTGTGGACTTTGTGCTTCTAAATATGCATAGCATGGATACAGAATGTTGTCTAAATACACATGCCATAGATACAGACTGTTATCTAAATACCCCTGCCACAGATACAGACTGTCTAAATACTCATGCCATGGATTCAGACTGTTGTCCAAATACGCGTATCATGGATAAAGAATATTGTCTAAGTACTCAAACCATGGATACAGACTGTTGTCTAAATACTCATACAATGGATACAGACTGTCTAAATACTCATATCATGGATTCAGACCATTGTCTAAATACTCATACCATGGACACAGTCTGTCGTCTAAATACTCATATAATGGATACAGACTGTCTAAATACTCATATCATGGATTCCGATTGTTGTCTAAATACTCATACCATGGATTCAGGGTGTTGTCTAAATACGCATACCATGGCTACAGCCTGTTGTCTAAATACTCATATCATGGATACAGACTATTGTCTAAATACTCATACCATGGATACAGACTATTGTCTAAATACTCATACAATGGATACAGACTGTCTAAATACTCATACCATGGCTACAGCCTGTTGTCTAAAAACTCGTACCATGGATACAGACTGTTGTCTAAATACTCATGCAATGGATACAGACTGTCTAAATACTCATACCATGGCTACAGCCTGTTGTCTAAATACTCATACCATGGATACAGATTATTGTCTAAATACTCATACCATGGATACAGACTATTGTCTAAATACTCATACAATGGATACAGATTGTCTAAATACCCATACCATGGCTACATCCTGTTGTCTAAATACTCATGCAATGGATACAGACTAAATACTCATCTCATGGATTCAGACAGTTGTCTAAATACTCATACCATAGATACAGACTGTTTTTTTCAATATGCATATCAAAGATACAGACTGGTGTCTAAATACCCATACCAGTGATACAGACTGGTGTCTAAATACGCATACCAATGATACAAACTGGTGTGTTAAATTTAGTATAGCAGTCTATGACCATTCCAATTCAAGCTATACTTTTGCAAACTTTACAACGTATTTATCACGGCCTCCTAAGACGTTTGTTTCTTCCCATGACATGCAATCCATCTCGTATATCTTTATAGCTCTCTCTGGTTGTTACAATACATGCACGTGCTTTGACAAGCAGAAAGCAACTCAACCAATAATATGGTCACGAGTTGGTTTCATGGCACTGTTTGTACACCTCTTAAACGAGACACGTCCATTTTAAGAATGATTTTACGACTATGCATCAGTAAGCTCTGAAAAAGGCGGCCGATGCATATTATTATTTTCTATCGCAAATACTGAATATCATTTCGTCTTGAGCTTAGCTGCAGCTGCCTTTGTCCAACGAAAACTGCAAATTCAGAAGACTCCTGCCTCGCACCCGTTGAGCATAACGCATTTGCTAATTGCAAGTGATGCGTGCCCCTCTGTTCACGATAACCGTTGAGATTTGTGTGTGCGTACTGACAGTCGCTGCTAAGAGACCGTCACAGGGAAACACCTGTCTCTAGTATACTCTGATCTTTGCTGAAATGACGAGGAAAATTCCATTTAACAGTAGGCGACTCACGGAGCATTTTATTTACCGTAATCAGAACCGGAGAAGACCAAAACAAACAAAAAATCATAGCCTATGTGCGAACTGGCCAAACTGTGGCTGTTTCATTACAGAGAGTTCTCGAATGGTAGGGAAGAGACAAAGACATCGGTGAATCCAATCGGTAGTATTTATATTTTTTGAGCAATACTGAATATTACACGTATGAGGTTCAAATATTGAATGTGACACATGAAATCGAAAAACTGAATGTGACATGCATGAAGTCCAAATATTGAATTTGACATGCATGAAGCCCAAATATTGAGTGTGACATACATGAACTCCAAATATCGAGTGTGACATGCTTGATGTCCACATACTGAGTGTGACACGCATGCAGATCAAATAGTGAATGTGACATGCATGCAGTCCAAATATTGAATGTGACATGCATTAAGTCCAAATATTGAATGTGACATGCAGGAAGCCCAAATATTTAATGTGACACGCATGGAGCCCAAATATGAAATGTCACACGCGTAAAGTCTCAGTGCCTGTATTCCGATACATATAATGTTCAAAGATGTGTGCCAATTTTGCAAACGAAAAATTAACATACTCTCCCGAGGAAATGTACATCTGACGTGGCATATCTGTTAAACTGTTTTTTTAACAGAGATATTATGTTTTGGGTTTTGGAATCAAGTTGTAGATAAATGAATCCACATTTACACATCACCATTCATCCCAATGCACATGCTTGCAAATAGATAATTGACGATTTTTGTCCATGTTACGTTTTGCTTGTTGCGGTTTATTTATTCTGGAACTCAGGTTTATACCCAGAGTACACGGTAATTATACCGACTTGCATTTATAACTGGTCCAATAAAAGATGACTTCTTGACTTGTCTTTAAACGGAAATATTAATAAATAGCTACATGCACCTATTATCTACAAAACTGTACTCATGTATCTTAATCATCAAGGAACGCACTAATTGGAATCTCCTTTTCTTTTGTAGATAAATTTTAGACTATCGTATAAAATTTGATGCTTGAGCAATGAAACAAACGTCTTATAAAAGTACCTGTAATGGAAGGCATAACTTCTTTCCAATTCAAATCAGTGTGAAAAATCAATTTCGATCAGACCACAGAATGTTTAGATGTTTAACAGAGCTCACTCGAAGATTTGATTGCAATAACAGATGTAATTATACTGTTTACACGCCGTTTAACCCCCCGCTGTGTTAAGGCCAATTGAATCCAACTGAAGTCAACACATGTTCAGATTTACGTCCTGGAACAAAAACCTTTGAAGTTTTAAAACTGGATAGATACTTAAGGTATTGCCAAGCGTTTCCCTTGACGAAGTCTTAAAGGAATAGATTATCCTTCCTACATCCGCCTTTTATAAAAAGTTATAGTTAGACATTTCTACTAACATATGCGACCTTATTTCCGACACACTGTTTTGTATTCCTTTGAATATATATATATATATATATATATATATATATATATATATATATATATATATATATATATATATATATGTCTGTGTGTGTGTGTGTGTTTGTGTGTGTGTATGTGTGTGTGGTTAGAATTTTTGTTTTAAATAGAGAAAAGTTTCTGCAAGTCCGACAAGTCCTGATTTCACTTCATGCGTATGTATATTATTAGAGATCACGTTCGTTACCACCACCACCACTATTTCTTCCGCTATTTGTGAGCACATACTAAACATCTACTTGAAAACTCTTCACAACAACTATATGAATCATACCTGAAATATATACCGATAGCTGTCATTAGCTGCAATTTTGGACAAAGACGATTAATTACGAAACAAGGATTGACAGAAGTTGCTTATGCATTGAACTTTTCTTTCATTCTTAACTACTCAGTCGACCCTAATGTCAATCCAATAAAAAAAAAGGAAAAAAAAAAGTGACGGCCCGAATTTAACGGCGAACAATTGCATGATATTTTGTATAAATCATTGCGCTGACATACATCTCAGGCATCGTGTTGGCTCGCAGAAACAGCCGAGGTGATACGTATGCAGGATACAGTAATGGTTACTTTGGCATTTGTAAGGGTCGTTGAAGAAATATTTTCTGTATCATTTTAAGTTCAATTGATTTGTAACAATAAAAAAATACAAAAAATACAAAACAGCATTATTGTTTTGCATTATTTTATCGTCAGAATTATATATCAGGAATTCCGACGGGCTATGTATATAAGTAACTCAAGGTGAAAGCTATAACAGCTTAATAAAAGATATCAAATATATTCAATAATTTCATTAACAAATGCCTCAATCGCAATTTCTGTCGAACAGATACATTCAATGATCTATTGACAGTTGCCAATTACTATTTCATCATATGAAATTAAGGTTTTAAGTGAGAGTGTTTCCTTTCAGTGTTGTTTATGTTATTCATATGTCAATCACTACGGATTATAAAAGACACTTACAAATATACAAATGTATAATTATGTGTGTACTAAAGTCCAACAATGACTAAATCTGCATAACTCACACTATGAATCTGTATAAACTGATAAAGCAAGTACAGGTTCTAACACAATTCCCTAATAAATTCAGTTATGCATTACGATGCAACATAGCAAATTACACAATCCACTTCGATTCTAGTCTAACCATCTAGATACGTTAATCTTGCGTGTTAATAATTGGCTATACGCTACGTTACGGTATGTTGATAATTCACCTATACATGGAAGATTCCATTTCACCTATACATGGAAGATTCCATTTCTAATTAATTAACTGTGCTTAATAATATATTAATCGTACGTTACCTAGTTATAAAAGTAAGAAAAATTCCTGCGAAGTTGTTACCTCAAGAAGCCTTTGTTCGGAAATCAAAACTTAGAATTTCACTAGAATTCTTTCTTTTTCTGGGCGGGGGGAGGAGGAAATTCCCTGTCTGATCTTTGCAGACCATTCGGGTCGACTCCCTCCCCAATTGTTACAATTACCCGAAGGCTTACATGGTATTACATTTCCCGAACGCTTATATGTGTGTTGAAATGCTATGTTCCGGCTTTGTGTTGATGTTTTTTAATTTAAATTATTCGTGTATGTATGTATGTACGTATGTAGGTAGGTATGTATGTATGTAGGTAGGTAGGTAGGTGGGTAGGTATGTGTGTATGTATATATGTATGTATGTATGTATGTATGTAGGTAGGTAGGTCGGTATGTATGTATGTGTGTGTGTGTGTGTCTGTGTGTATATATGTGTATGTGTGTATATGTGTATATATGTATATATATGTGTGTGTGTGTGTGTGTATGTGTATATATGTATGATTGCATGCATGCATGTGTATATATATATATATATATATATATATATATATATATATATATATATATATATATATATATATATTATATTACATGTTTAGTGTGCTGTAAATCCTTTATTATCAAGCCATGTTCCTATCTCTATTGTGCAATAATGAAAACTTAACTGAATGAAATCTCTTCTAAAGAGGAAATAAAGTCATTCAATTATACATATTTGTGTATTAGTTGAATGTTTTTGTGTTTGAAATGAATGATGTTCATCGTAATGACATTCTAAGTTCATTGTTGAATATATGTCCGCACATAAAAGTATCGAAGGGCAACTGCATGTAACTGCCTGTCAACAGTTATAACCCATGCTACATAAATACGGGACCGCTCCAATTGCCTAGTAGTTAGAGCGTCTTCCTCGGATGCAGGAGTTCGTGGATTCGATCCCCGGCCGAATCATACCAAAGACTTATAAAAATGGTACTAACAGCTGCCTCGCTTGGCGTTCAGCATTAAGAGGTTAGTGTTAGGACTGGTGTCAGGATATGCTACATGTCTGTGGCATGGTGCCCCAGTGCTAGACAGCACTATTAACTGTCAAACTGCAGACATCGTAGCGATATGACTGAACATTTTTAAAGCTACGTTAAAAATCCAAATCACACCACAACACAACACATAAATTCGGTATCTAAAATCTGTCACTGAATCATGTTCAAGTAATTTTGTAGGTACCTTGATTAATGAGTAGTCATAAGTTACTTAGTTCAGCAGACAAACATTATTTATTGTCCAGCAAATTCCTATCTTAAAGTGCAGTTATAATATTATTGTAATGCCATATTCATTTTTATATAATAATAATAATGAGGACTTTGTTTAGCGCCTGATCTTTAGAAGCTCTAAGCGCTTTACAACATTAGACAACACCTATAACATAAAAAACATATATAATGATATTATTACCGAAAACAATCACCATGAAATTAGAAAACATAAAAACATGTTGTAAATATTTAAGGTAGGGAACATTATTGGGTCTTTAAGATTGTTCTTGAAGTCGAAATAAGTGAGTTTTAAGAGCACTCTTGAATGGGACCACTGTGTCTTTTGTGTCTAAGTTCAGTGGGCAATTCATTCCACGTTGCTGGGCCCTGGTATGCAAAAGAACGCTGTCCATATGACTTCGTTTTCATAGTGGGAATAATGAGTATACGATTGTCAGAAGAGGAGCATAAGTATCTTGCTGGTGTGTACATATAGGTGAGGTCGGATAGGTATGTTGGACTGGAGTCAGTCAGTGAAACCTAGCACTGAGAACAAATTTTCTGTTTGATTCTGGATAGAATAGAAAGCCAGTATAGGGTACAGAGCAGCGAAGAGGTGTGCTCTGATCGTGGTATTCTAAGTATGATCCGAGCAGCTGTGTTTTGAACTTTTTGAAGTTTTTGAAGTAGATATTGAGATGAACCAGACATAACTGACTTACAATAGTCCAGTCTTGAAAGTACTAATGAACATACAAGTGTTTTAGTGGCATCAACTGAAAGATATTTGCGAATGGAGTTGATGCGTCTCAGCTGAAGATATGTAGCCTTGCATATGTTCATGACATGTTGGCGCAACGTGAGAGTACTGTCCAGAGTGAGTAGTAAATGGGGATACCCTAGCGACAATGGGAATTAGCATTACAAACACCCCTGGGACAATCTGGCGACAAGGGAAAATTAACATGGAGAAAAATCGTGGGACAATATGGCGACAAGGGAAATTAACATGGGAATAAATCGTGGGTCACTCTAGCGACAAGGGGAATTTAACATGGAACTATAGTGTGGGTCTGTCTAGCGACAAGGGGAAATTAACATGGGAATAGAGTTTGGGTTTGTCTAGGGAAAAGGGGAATTGAATATGGGATTTTTTTTAAATTTAAATTTAAATTTAAATTTAAAAAAAGGGGTAGGCAATGGAAAGGCTATCTCTCTTCGAGAAATATGGCTGGCCCTGAAAAGGGCCTTTGGGTTTTCTTCTTCTTCTGCTTCTAATTTCTTCTTTTTCTCCACCAAGTTCTTATTTTATCTCCAACACTCTTTCTCTTCTTCTCTTTCTTTTTCTCCTGCTCTTCTTTCTTCTTCTTCTCTTCCTCCTCTTCTTTCTTCCTCTTCTCATTTTCTTCTTCTTTTTCAATCTTTTCGTTCCATTTGCTTATTCTTATTCTTTCCTCTTCATCCTCCTTCTCCTCCTTTATCTCTTTCATGACACCACTAATCTTGTCCTTTACCTTTTTTAAGTTATTAATTTCCATCTTTACACGATGGGGACTATAGGAATAATGGTCTTCAGCCAGTCTTATTAACATCTGCTCCATCATTCCTAAGTTGTCTAAAACGTCTTGTAATGTTTGTATTTTGTCCATTTGGTTAGAAGCCATCTTCTTTTTTTATTCTTTGCAGAATGGTTTGAACGACGAATACTGTGGGTTCTTATACTTAAAGCGCGTACGTGAAGGAAAACATCCCCCTAAAACGTAAAATTGATCTTGCCTAGATCATGACCAAACAACGCGCGAACGTGAAGGAAAACATCCCCCTACTTTTTCATTTCATATAATAAAACCCAAACTATACTTTCTCATTTCATATAATAAAAACCCAAACTATACTCTCCACATACGCTAAGAAACAATAAACAAAATCCATAATCTACTATCCACACAATCTTACGTGAGCGCTTACAAAACCCAAACTATACTCTTCACATACGCTAAGAACAATAAACAAATCCATAATCTACTATTCACACAATCGTACGTGAGCGGGTACAAACACAAACACAAACACACAAACACATACGCTAAGAAACAATAAACAAATCCATAATCTACTATCCACACAATCGTACGTGAGCGGTTACAAAACCCAAACTATACTCTCCACATACGCTAAGAACAATAAACTAATCCATAATCTACTATCCACACAATCGTACGTGAGCGCTTACAGAACCCTAACTATACTCTTCACCTACGCTAAGAAACAATAAAGAAACCCATAATCTACTATTCCCACAAACATACCTTAGCTCTTACAAGCACCAACACACAAACACATACCCTCACACTATCTTAAAAAAGAGTTAGTGTTTATAATCACACTACTCTACCTACACACATTGGCAAATCGATCGTTATTTCTTTTCTAGAGTATTGGGTAGCCCTGAAAAGGGCTGTTTTTTTGGAACTTCATGGACACCTGGTTAATGGTGGCACCTTCCAGGCCTGGCGCCACATACACATCTTGTCCCCCAGTTACTTTTTACCTTTTTGGGGGAGAGAGCAGAGGCAGGATATGTCGCTTCAGAATCCCAATTTTCGCTCTCTGGGATTCTGAAATTTCTTCTTCTTCTCTCCTTTTCCTCCTCCTCCTCTTCTTTGTATCTTCTCTCCTCCTCTTTGTATCTTCTTTCCTCTTCTTCTTTATATCTTCTCTCCTCCTCTTCTTTGTTTCTTCTTTCCTCCTCCTCTCTTATCCTTCCCTCCTCCACAATGGCTTCCGCGGCCAGTTCATTTAATATGCGCCTGGCATATTCCAGATGCACATGAAGTTCCAACAGTTTCTCCAGTCTCGTGTTCATTTTTGGTGTTGATCAATCAACAAGGGTAGCTGGACTGCCGAACGAGTTTCAATTTATAGTGAAAGCGCGGACGTGAAGGAAAACATCCCCTAAAAACATAAAATTGATCTTACCTACATCATGACCAAAAAACAACAACGCGCGGACCTAAAAGAAACACTCACTCACTTTCTATGCTACCCATCACTATTTTAAAATTTTTTATAAATCACTTCAATAGACTATCCACATACTCAAAGCAATCCAATCTAACCCCAAATTTACACCTCAAACACACAAAAAAAGACATCATTTTAATCCACTATCCATACCAACTTACTTAACCACTTACAAACACAAACACACAAACACATACACTCTCACTATCAATAAAGAGTTAGTGTTTATTTTCACACTACTCTACCTACACACATTGGCAAATCGATTGTTATTTCTTTTCTAGAGTATTGGGTAGCCCTGAAAAGGGCTGTTTTTTTTTGTTTGCTATGGAATTCTTTTTAGTTTCTAAGAATGCGATGTCCTCTGAGGATAGACTTTCTGGTGATAGGTCTGCTTCTTCGGAAAGAGAAGAAGAACTCTTTGGTGTCGATACGACAATCGACAAAGCCTCTGTCAGCTTCAGGTTGCTGCTGCTGCTCTTGTTGTTGTTGTTGCTGCTGTCTCTGAAGTCTGTACTTCTCTGTCCATTCTTCTTTTTCCCTGTTCATTTCTTCTCTGAAGAGCTCTTCTATCAGGTCTTCAGTGATTTTTAACATTCTCACATTCTCTATTTCTTCTGGCTTCGGTATCAGACTGTGTCTGACCCTATGCAAATTCACGTAGGCTTCGTTGAGTTTAGCTAGTTTGGAGCACATCTTCTTAGGAGGATGAGTCGACAATGGATGGTTAGACTGGAAACAACCCGGTTCTTAAAGTCAAAGCGCGGACGTGAAGGAAAACATCCCCCACACGGTTTTTGAGTCGCAACGTTTAGTGAGTGTCATGAGAGGGATAGTAAGAAATGAAAGAGCATCAATCCAACATTCTTATAGCTAAACAAAAGACAAAGGCATTTTTTTCAAAACACAATATTTTTTATTCAAAAATCACTTAACACTAAACAACAACTCTAACATTTTTAACAATAATCCAACAATATAACATCAAACAATTTTTTCAAAACACAACATTTTTTATTCAAAAATCACTTAACACTAAACAACAACAACTCTAACATTTTTTAACAACAATGCAACACTAAAAGTTTCTCCACTAGGTAAAGAGGGATAACAGTCTTCCATGGTTTCTAGTAATCTAGGATGACTTCTCTCAAACTGTTGATTTCTATGGTATTATCGAATTCTGCATACAGGATGACGTTCACCGTTTCATCAGGGTCTCGGTCTTTAAACTGAATTTCCACACGAATCTGGCCGGATTTTATAGGGTGGAAATGTCCCTCGTCGCTGCCTTGGTCTGGAGTGAAACCGAAAGCCCACAAAGCGTAGCCTCCTGCATAATCCTCGTACGTAATACCGTGACTGGTATTGGTTCCTAACTGTCCGGTGGCTTCGTACAAGGACAAGTACGATCTCAAGTAATTCTTCTTTTTAAAGTCAGGTTCGAAAGGTCGGGTACACAAGGTCTTGCCATCGCGACTGACTTCGATTTTGGACACGCCAAAGTGTTGAAAGTAGAAAGGATTTTTTTCGGCAGCTCCGTTGAAGGCTGTATTCTCGACGATACCAACGATCAAACGTTTGGGTAACTGTCCTTGGAACAGATGATCTTCGATCATGGATCGCTGCCCCTTGGGAATGGTGAAGGTTTTCACTTCCACGCGTCGTATGGGATACTTGGCGGTCGTTCTGCTCAACGTCTGACTGATGTCGTTTCCCACTTTAGGTAACACTTCCACACGGCGTACGTAGAGTCTGGCTTCTAGGATTTTGGTTTTGTAACCGTCACTATCAGCCATCAAATGGAAAGCGGCACTGCTACGATTCAGTCTCAGGCGGACATCCACCCCGTTCAGCAAATACTTTTCTTGCAACCACATGTCCAAATGCAAACGATCCATCAGTTCTAAACTTGTGTCGGCTCCCGTGATTCTCTTTCTTCGTTCTACAAATCCATCATTGTTGTCTTTCTTTTCATCAGTTTCCAATATTTCAAACTTGGTAGGTTCGTCAGCTTCCCATACCACACAGGCATTGAGATGAGTGTTCTTGGCATCTATTCCGTACGTCAAGAGATTTTCCAGGTAGGCACGATAAGGGTAAGTATCCATGCTGCTACTGACCAGTTTGTTATTCAAATACAAGTCCACTCCACTGAACAAGGAATGCATGAAATTGTTGACGGGAGCTACTGCTTCATCGTCTATAGCACCTCCAGTCTTATCTAGAATTTTGACTTTCAGGTACAAGTAACTGCTATTCAGATCGATGTAATCTTCGGGCTGTCCTTTGATTTCAAACTCGATGGGAGCGGAATCGGTCAGTGAGGAGACGGGGTGAAATTCCACCCACTGGGATTCTTGCATCGTCATCATCGTGGGGGGCATGGCAAACAGATCCAGGTCCGTCTTAGAACAAGCGCAAGATTCTCGGTGCATCATTTTTTTTTGTCTCTTTTCTCAATAATCGAAAACGTCTAAGTCTCGAACGGTTCTTCTTTTCTTGGCCTTTCTCGCTTGAAGTCTGGTGAAAGGGTGTTTTCTTCGTCGTCTCTTTCTGCCTTGTCCTTGCTGAAAGCCTGACTCGGTAGCGTGCAGGGCATTTATATATGTTTCTCGTTGGCCTAAAATGTCTTTGCCCGTTTGCAGCAAGACATTTTTGCCTGCCCTCATGAAGGCTTCTTTAGGGTTTTGTTTGTCGATGATGACATTTTGGAGAAATTCTTTGCCTTGCGTCAGTGCCGCATCTTTCAAGGCGTGCAATCCGCGTGTCACCATCGGTTTCAACACCGGGGCCACCGAACGAAAGGCCGATTTTAACATATCTCCTAAGCCGTGTCCTCGCTGTCGAGCAACCCCTCGGTACACTGGATACATGACTTAAGAGTCGTGAGAGAACGGTTTTCGAAAATGGAGTTTCACCGTGACTTTTCCTTTGGTGAATGGAATATTTTGTCCCAGATCTCCTTTTATAGCAATGTTGACCGTGTCCAAATACGACTTACTGACAGGCAAATAGTGAGGATGGACAAATTCGCGGTGGACGTGGTAAGTGTTTCCACCTTCCTCGTCAGTGTTCGTGGCAGAATCCACTTTGAAAGGAATGACACGCAGTAACGGTACGGAGGTGTGTCCCACCACGTTGTACTCCACCACATCGGAATACACGAACATCAAATTCAGTCCTTGGTTCAGTTCTACCGGGGTACGAAATAACTTGCTAAAAGACTCGTTGTCGTAAACGATGGGTAATTCGTTTTTCTTGATCATGGTCTTTCTCATGTCCATGTCTCCGCCCAACATGTCAAACAATTCAGGACAAAATAAAATGGACAGGATTTTACTCCGTTCAAATTTCATCAAGAAGCGACGAGCTGCTTTGTGGTACTCCATGGTGACATTTTTGTTGACATGCTCCAAAGCTTTCAGAAACACGACATTAAACCTGGAGGTTATGGTGCTGACCAAATGTTGACCACTAAAATAATAGCCTGGGGGAATGAACAAGTGATAGGTGGTGTACTTTTGTGTACGGGTTTTCTTGTCATATTTGACATTGCTATCCATCCACTGTTGCATTTGCTCGTCATGAACTTCCACATCAAAAAAATTTTGATTGGGAAGGACATTGAGGACTTGGGTCGGGTGAATCATTTCTACTAAAGCCACTTCCCAATGGGCTTCGTGATCTAACTGGATGGCTTGAGGTAATTTGGCCGTGTAACAGCACAACGTGTTCTTGGGAAACACCTCAATGGAACTGTCACTGGGTAAGGTTAAGTAAAATTGGTTTTGGTGACTCATAATTCCAGAGTTCTGTGGCTGTCCGAGGGGTTACTGGACGTCAGAGGCGTGTCTCCGTCTAAAATGGGGTTCTGGTTGTGATTGAAGTGGTGACTGGCACTGGCACTGGACACAAGGTTCCAGGGGTTCCCGTTCGAGGTGAATTTCAGGGAGGGATTAGGAAGCAGGTAACCGATGCAACTGCTCAATAAAATGGTCCACAATTGTTTGTCTCCTTGTTGCAGACTCAAATTGGCGATGGCTGCCCCGATGACACAATACACCACGAAGATTTGGCAGAAAAAGACGATTTGCGTTTTAGGCACACGTTCTCCACACCACACCCACAAGGGTTGTTTTTGTAAATCTTGCACAGAAGAACTAGGTGAAGGAGGAGTGGTCGACGTAGCTGCGTCTGCTGTGTGAAAGGGCATGATGGTCACTTCTTTTTATAGTCGATGACTTGCGAAGCGTCGATCCAAGAAACAAAACTGGGTGGATATCCTTTCCAACGTACTTTGACTTCTTTGACACGTCGTTTGCCCACTTTACGGGTTCTGCGTTCGAGAATGCTTTCGATGTCGTACACGTCGTCTTCTTTTTTGGTGACACGTTGTAACTCGGGCAAATAAAACGTTCCTTTGAGCACTTCTCCGTTCATGTCTTCCAATTTATAGACGGCAGGATGACGGCCATGCACTCGTCCAGTGACGCGAAACAATTCGGTCGTCCAGTTAGGTAAGTAACCTTTGTCGAAAGTGCGTTTGGTTTTGCCAATGCGCACCCAATCTCCTACGGCCAACTCTCCACTTTTCTTGGGGACAGCCCTCGTCGGGGACGTACCAAACAGGCGCTCAAACACCAACACTTCGTTCTCGGGAGTCACGTCTTGCGGGGCACGTCCGATGCTTCGATGGTAAGATTGGTTGTACGCTTGCACCAGGTGCGGTAAGATGTCGATGTACTTCAGAGTGTGGTGATGCGTAAAATATTTCCACATGCGTTCTTTCAAAGTGCGTTGAAAACGTTCCACGATGCTGGCTTTGGTTTCGGGATTCTCGGTGGTAAAAAAATGAATGTCACGTTTCTTTAATTCTTTTTGGAAAGCTTGGTTCAGAAATTCGGTGCCTTTGTCCGTTTGCCATCGAAGAGGGCGACGACCGCTTTGTTTCAACACCCGTTGCAGGGCTCGCACTAACTCACTGCTGGATTTGGAAGTCAAGGGTACGACCCAGGCAAATTTGGAAAAGACGTCGATGACACAAAACAAATATTTGTAACCACGATTGTAGCTGGCCAAATGAGAGACATCGGCTAAATCGGCTTGCCATTGATGATCGATGCCTTCCACTCGGGTGCGACTTCTGGCAAACTTGCGTCGAATGGGTTTGTGTAAAGTGTAGGTAGCTTGTTCTTGTAACCATCGTTGCACTTGAGGTAAACGGTGACTTTTCAGTCGCGTTTTGGCAGCACGATACAATTTTTGAACTCCTGCGTAACCTGCAGGATGGGAGGGATCGTAGTAAATGCTGGCTAAGACTTTTTCCATTTTTTTTTTTGTGTTGGTTGGTGTGTTAATAAGACACCCACTCTTGGAGGATGCTACTCTTTTTCTCTTGGGGTACTTTCTTGGATTGCAATGCTTTGCGTGTGCGGCCGGCAATAGGTGTCGAAGAGGAGGAGGATGTCTGAGCGGGGGATATCGGTTCTTGTTTCACTTCTGTCTTCACTTCTGTCTTCACTTTCTTTTTCTCTTGTGATGAAGAAGGGGTGGCCATCATCTTTTTAATCCATCCAATTCTGGAGGTAGGTGGTGTTGTTAACTTGCGTACTTTTTCTGGTGGAGTTTGAAACCCTTCCTCTTCTTCTTCTCCTTTTTCTGTCTTGGTCACTGGTACTGGTGGTACTGGTACTGGTACTGGTACTGGTGATGGTGCTGGACTTTTCATCAAGGTCTTAAAATCTTTCAGAGTGGGTAGAGCTGTTTCGTCTAAAGCTTTCTGGTGAAAGAGTTGCAGTCGTTGCAAGAGTTGACCGTACTTTTGCGATTTTTCTGTTTCGGACAAATCTTGGCGATCCATCAAGGACTGCAATTCGTGTTGTAACTGGGACATCTCGCTCAAATGGGGATTGGGAGGTAAATGCGGGGTGCGTTGTTCTTGCCACCGATGGTATTCCATCCATCGTTTGTAAGGCACTAAAGCTAGTTTTCGTCCTTCCATGGGGTTGTCAGGGGTCGATTCTGAGATCTTGGGACTTCCGGGCATTAGGATCCCATCTTAAGAGTGAGCGAATGATGACCCCTCCTAGAGTACCGCTCCCTCCAGGTTTCAAAATGATTTGTTTTTTGGTTTGAGTGTCGATGCGGGGATCGGCCAGTTGGACCAAAGCGACTTTGTTTCGATCGAAAAAACGTTTGGTTTGATGAGGAGTAATTGACGTGCCGTCACCGTGAACCATCGTAAGACTTCTTTGAGACTAGCTTCTAAGACACGAGCTCGTGTTTGTGGATCTTTTTCTCGACTGATGCCATACAAGGCACGAATCAATTTGACGGGAAGATGCGACTGAAGGGACGTCATGTTCGCACTGAGAGTGAGACAGACGAAAAAGGGTCTGAGGTTTTTATAGATTTTTTTATGGGGAGTGAAATGAAGTCGAGGACGGAGACGTGTACAGGCCCTCCGTCTTGGCACCAGTGGTGAAACAAGTGGGTACGAAATCGCAAATCCTCGGGAGTCGTGGGTTTCAAATCGACGAGTAAATAGCCGTGTGGAGTTTGAGTGGCATCGTCGTACGCCTGAGTCAACCAAGGCGTTCCTAACTGTTTGGCTAAGACTTGCACTTGCGATTTATCTCGAGGGCTTTTAAACAAGACCACGTAATGCGCATTGAGACTGATGGTGCGATGGGCTTTACTTTGTTGAAACAAATTTTGGGTGATGTAAACGACACTGGCATTACGGTGATGCCCTTTGCGCGTGAACCACAGTTTAATTTCTTCTTCGTCTTCTCCTAACATGTCGTCGAAAATGACCAAATGGGTTTGACGGGAGTCAGAGACGATGCCATTGTCTTCTTTAGGAATGCCTTCCACAAACACGATGGAATCGCCTTGACTTTCTCGCAAGAGGCTGTACGCCGATTGCCACTCTTTGTAACACCACACGATTCGTTGAGGGGGTCGATCGATCAAACGATGTTTATGTTCGATCAAACGTTTGACGAATTCGGTTTTGCCTGAACCGCTAGGTCCAGCAATGAGCATGTTAAAGGGATGGCGAAGATACAAAGCCTCCCAACTGGCACGATCTAAGTGTTCGGCGATGACTTTGACAGTAGAGGAAGAGGGAGCAGAGACAGAGAGGTAGCCATGGTGTGAGAAATGTCACTTGTGACACGAAAAACAAACAAGACAAGAGTTTATATACTTTTTCAGAACACGTTTATTGAATGTTTTTTTCAAACATGAATACGAAAGACAAAAATACATAAAAGCCAAAGGCTTAAGTACAAGAATAAAAGGCACATGATAACCATGAACGTGGAATAAACACAAGTGTCTGTACAACATGTTTTGGGTAAAGTTCTAACCAGTTCTATAGTAGGGGTAAGGTCACACAAGTGTCCTCCCGAAAGGGTCTTTCAGGCCTGTCCACGACAGTCCTGTCCTGGGTGACGGGTTCTTCTGGCACCGTCACTAACACAGGTTGAAAAGTAACTTTTTTCCTTGAATAACTCTCGTGCATACTACGCCACCTCTTGTGTCCAAGCCTCAAAACCCTGGTCTCGGTGATGTCCAACATTTGACTCCTAACCAATCTGGTTTCTTCTTCGTCAACGACATGGTAAGTTACTTCAATGAACAATGAACTATCGATCTTGCCTAGGGTTCCTTTTTATATACAGACCAATACCGACGTGACCGTACGGTAAGGTGAAGTGATTGGGAAGTCGCACTCGTTTCTGGTATACAATTTGATAGACTTTTTCCAAGGGTCGACTGACGATGTGGTGAGTGGGTAAACGTACAATCTTGTTCGGTTGATAGGTGGTCACTTTAAAGTTTCCATCGTCTCCCGATTGCAAGGCTTCTTTCAATACCCCAAAGTTGACCACTCGACTGGTACGATGATTCAGAGTCAGTCCTTTCACTTTGCACGTCGTGTGCACTTCTCCTTGTTTGTCCCGGTATTCGTAGCCGTAATTTTTGGGACCACCACTGACGAAACTTAGAATCTTGTCGTCGGGATGCTCGTCTGTCCAGGCTCCTAAACGGTCTCCTTCGATGTCAGGGTGCTGTTGAATCGTTTGATGGATGTAAATGCAACTGTCCGTGTCAAAGTACAGGACGCGTTCTTCTAACAGTTCTAAAGCTTCGTACAATTTTAAGCGAGCATGAGCTGTCACGTAAGCCGCAATGATGACATTTCCAAAAGGGTCGTCTTGTACAAAGTCCAGATCTTCTTCGTAATTGACCAAGATCAAATCCTCTCGAACGACGTCCACGTGTTTCATGTATTTGGTTTTGTCGTGAATCATCTGGAAGTAGCGGGAAGGTTCTGTCAAATATTCCGTCTTGGGTAAACACGGTCGTTGTGCCATTTTACCCCACAAGCAATTTAACATCACTTTGGCAAACGATCGCCTGCCTTCGTTTTTTTCGTTGTGGTCTGAAGAGATGCCTTATTGTGCGTAGCATTTCTCTTTGAATTGTATTTGGTCTTCGGGAGTGTGACACCAGGAAGGATAGCCGCTGGCTTCTTGTTTCAGTTTCAAAAAGGCATCCACGTAGTCGGCGAAAATGCCTTTCTGAGTAGGGTCACCCTTGTGGTACTGTTGTGTCTTGGGAAAGTGGCAAATTTCGTACACTTCTAACAGTTGGTATCCCATGTCCAGAGCTTTGAACAATTCCACGCTGACCCAGGTTCCCGTCAAGGCACGTTCTTCCTGGCTGTGATGGCAAGGTTGGTCCTGGTTGCACGTTTCGGCACAAGTACGGCACAAGGGAAACATCAGTTTGCCTTGACAATGGTGAGGTAAGACGGGATGGTATAGGTTCGTGGGAGGCAAAACTGTACACTTGATCAAGCCTTCGTATTGTCGAATGTTTTTCAGGTCGATGTGTTCCGTCAACAATTGCGGGTGCCCTAAAGGAAAGCGACAATATTTGCACACGTAGGGATACAGCGAACACACGTCCAAGTATTTGATTTCTTCTCCTTTCTCTTCGTCGGCTTGGTACAGCAAACAGGTGGCATTGGTCCTTCCTCCGTACAAACTATCCCTCGGGTTCAGCGGGTCCATGAACTGGTAACTTTCCACGAGGCGTTTAAACTCGGGATCGGTTTTCAAACGGTGATCGTACTCGTGTTCCCACATTTCCACCACTTGGTATCCTTGCTGTTCTAACTTTAGGCGTCGCTGACAAGTGTCCTGGTACAAGTCTTCCATGGTTCGTTGCAAAAACTGAATTTTAGTGTCACGGTCAGGGTAACAGATGGGACATCCGTGAAATAAGTAACCGTTAAACTCGTACACGATCTTGGGGTTTACTAAGTCCCAGCCATCTACCGAATACGTTCCGATGGTCTTTTCGCCTCCTCCGTTGCGGGCATGCTGAATCCATTTGTCTTCCTTGTCGCACAAGTAATGTAACCAACGTAGGGCTTTGACCGAGTATTGACGCTTGACATAGTGGGTCGTTTGAGGACTGATGACAGCCACGGTGTTTTCAGGCATGAATCGTTGGCGGTACACTAAGGAACACGCTTTGGCAATGGTGCAAGCTTCTTTCAAAGGATCGACCCCTCCGTGTTCCATGAACAGTTCTCGAAATTTTCCACAGCAACGTCGTAAAATGTCCACGTCGGAACGACAATACTTTAACATTTCTTCCTGAAAGTCGAAGAGGTCAGAGGCATGAGCCTGGTACCAAGCGTAGAAAGCTTCTCGTTGTTCGGTACGCATGTTGTCGGGGTCGTAATAGTGAGCCTCAGGTAAATGGGGTAGAACGGCATGTTGATTGGCTTCCGTATTGAAAAAGTATGAAAAGTACCCTTTAGCCATTTCTGTCATTCCAAACGTTTTAGGCATTCGACTCAAAGGCATGGCCAAGTAACTCATCGAATCTTTAAACTGTACTTGTCCCACTTGCATGAAAATGATTTTGGCTCCGTTCAAAGTGACTTTAGGACGTTCGGTGCCTTGTTCCGTATAGTATCTGAGAAGAAACTGTCCATCGTATCCGGAGAAATTGTGAGCCATCACCGTGGCATGACGATGACAATCTCCGTAACGTTCGATGTCCTCTTGGCTCCACGTCTTGTCGATGGGGTCTAAGACCCATTGGGCAAAATCGGCTAACGTGTTTGGTCCTCGAAATATTTTTTCACGTCCTCCAGGAATCTTGCTGCAGTGAGGGCAATGACTGAAGATAGGTTCTTGAATGCACTTCTCGCACGCTCGATGAGCCACGCAGAAATTAGGAATGTGAATGCCGGTCTCTTGCATGCATTCGAAATCGAAAAAGATGAAATTGCCTTTCTTCTTGTGACCGTCCTCTTCCTCTGGTGGGGGTTGGTATTTTTGCACGTAACATTCGTGTTCCAAGTCCACGATGTGGTGACAAATGTGACATTTTTTCTTTCCTCGACATACGTGTGCCTTGGTACTATTGGTACGTATGCCTTGTCCACACGTAGGGCACAATCTCAGAAGTTGACAAGCACATTTCTTCTGTGAACCTTGTGTTTTCAAATGTTGCTGGTAACAGGTAGGGCTGACAAACGTGCGCAGACAAGTTGAACAAGGCACTGGTTCTTCGCTCAGACAGGGTGGAGAGGCCAAACATCCTGGGCATTTCCATCCACAAGACTTGTGTTGCTCTCGATTGTTATAACCATAGTCACATTTCTCACAATAATAACCGTATCCCAGGAATCCAGTGATACTGGTAATGGTATCGAAATGTTCATCGTGATAATAGACATGAATGTATTTTCCGTCCTTAAAATCTTGGCCTCGAAACAACAGAGTTCCACGCATTTCTTGAGGGTGCACTTTCAAGGTGTAGCGTGGAGCTAGGGCATCTTGCAATTTTTGCATCTCAGGAATGCCACAGGGTGTGTCTTTGGACAGTCCGGCTTGTTGTAACAGGAGTTCTGCTTCATTTCGTTGTTTGGCTCGATCGGATCGTTGAATAGTTTTCCAGGTTCTTTTCCATTCTACCGTGTCGTTCTTGTTGGCATAGGTTCGTCCCACCACGATGGCACGGGCTAAACACATCTGGTCTTGAGGGTTGTGAATTCGGACGAGACTTGTTTTGGTGTTGCGAAGGTTGTCCACCAATAACATCTTTTTGCGTCCTGTCCCTTGAGGAAGAGAGACGTGGGCCATTTTCAGTGTGGCTTTACCATCGGTGATGTCAAACTGGTCATTAGATTGTTGTACGTGTTGAATCTTGTCCATGATTTTGGAAGGGGTTAGTTCTGCGGGTCTGCTAAACTCGATCCAAACAGGGGATTTCAAACCGTCGTGATCTATGGATAGTGTCAAGCGATCGTCTTCTTTGGGTTGACATTGTCGCTTGAGTGCGGTGAGCAAAGAATCCCACATCTCGGTGATAAACCCTTCTGCTTTCTCCAAGGGTACGTCGGCCTTGAAATCTTTAAACTTCACCGTGTAGGTGTTAGCCGTGGTTCTAAATTTTCTAGAGAAGCGCTTTTCCGTCTCTCGAATGGAATAGTACTTTTCAGGGTTGACTAAGGGTGGTGAACTTGGTTTAGAGGGTTCGGATTCTGGTTCACTCATGTCCTCTTCAAAATCACTGGCATGAATTTGTGCCAAGATTTCAGCCCTGGTACGAGGCGATAGATCACGTTTCTGCCTCTTACTTTCTTCTTCTTCTTTCTTCTCGAATGAATAGGATCGTTTCATCTTGAGTGCAAAACGTCAAATGACTCAAGTTCAAACACCATAGACTAATTTATAGTCATGGCAAACCAGCGTATATAAAAAGGGTGTGTCTTGTCCTTTCACTATTCATTTCACTCTCAAACCGAGGAGAACGATGGAAGAGACTAGCCAAATCGAACGTTTCGTCAGAGCTTTGCGAGGGGTCATTAGAAAATTCTCTTCAGACCAGCCGACAGACTACTCTCCTTCCTTTCGAGATAAGAGTCAGGATACTTGCTATATCTGTCAGAAGAAAGGGCATTGGTCTTCAGAGTGTCCAGACCGTCAAAAAAGAAAAAAAATAGGGGCTAAAAAGGACAAAAGTCAAGATACCTGTTATTATTGTAAAGAAAAAGGACATTGGTCTCCAGATTGCCCAAAAAAGAAACAAGAGGAGTCAGAAGAAAAGAAGGATTCTTCAGAAGAAGAGAGGGATTCTTCGGAAGAAGAGAGGGATTCTTCAGAGGAAGAAGAGGAAGAAAGAAGACAATTCTATTTAAAAGAGGCAAAGAAACAGGAGAAGAAAAGAAGAAGGGAAGAAAATGAGGAAAAAACGGTGAAGAAATTCAAAAAACAGAGAGACTAAATAATGAAAATGAAGAAGTGTACGAACTTTTTAAAGTGTTCTGTGGTGAATTGTGAATTGGATTGTAAAAAAATGGATAAAAGAATACATGAATGATATAAGGTAAGTGTCTTTGAGTTTTGATTTTAAAATAAGAAGCTACACTCACGCACTCATACACAGACACGTACTATAAGGGTAAAATGGGTGGGTTTATTTTTGAGTTATTGGCAAATTGAAATTGTATTTCTTTTCGAGAAATATGGCTGGCCCTGAAAAGGGCCTTTTTCTTTATGGTGTAGGAGTGAGTTTAACCAATCAACTTTAACTGCCTTAAGCCTTTGCCACGGCCAAGGCCTACTTCTGATGATTGGGTTGAAATCACTAAGGGTGGTACGACAGGCTTAGTCACAGGGTTGGCGTGTTTAGCTCGGGAAGGTCGTATTCTCTTCGGTCGTGATAAAGAAGTCTGATACATTTGTTTCAGACTTCTTAACTCCGCTAAAATGTCCAACAGTACCGTAGCCGTTTGATTTTCACCCTCTTGTTTCTTTGCTGCTACTTCTTCTTGCTGTTGTTGCTGTTGTTTTTTTTTTACCTCTTCTTGTTGCTGTTGCTGTTGCTGTAGGAGAAAAGCTTGTTCCGCTTCCTTTTGTCGTTGTATAAATTTCTCCAATTCTTCTTTCTGTCTCTGTCTAAAATTCTCCACTTGCGGTAATGAAGAAGGTAACGAAGGTTCCGGAACAAATTCTTGCGAGGTAAGAAAATCCACAAAATCCCAATGTACCTCTTCTGAAAGTAAGTCCGGGTTCCCTTGGGCAGTCTCCCCTGCTGGTGCACCCCAATGGATCGTTTTCTGAGTTTCCGTCATGTTGAATCACTGTCGCATAGACTGACTGCACACAAGCGCTAACGAATCTATATAGACAACGTGACGTCACAGACTGCTCTCTTCGGATTGGATGCGAGCTGACTGAATTTTGTAACGCGTGTTCGGATTGGTGAATGAATTCAATCCATTTCAATCCTTCCTGTACCTATAAATAAGCGCAGTTCACTGCATTGATTCACCTATTCTCGTCGCTTCAAGATGTGGACCACAGTTGAGTCATCCACCCTTGTGTCTTCCATGATGTTTAGGACGGACATGCTCATGTATGTCAGGTCCAAGTGGACTGTTGTTGATAGGACAGATACTAGTCAATGGATGAGGAGAGTTTACATAGAAAGACAAGGATGTCTCAAGAGGGTACTTGTGTATGGACCGGCAGTTAGAAGGAGTTTAAGAAGAAGAAGAAGAAGATGTGACAGATGCCATCTATGTTAATATTAATATTAACATAAACCCAAAGGCCCTTTTCAGGGCCAGCCATATTTCTCGAAAAGAGATAGCCTTTCTATTGCCTACCCCTTTTTTAAATTTAAATTTAAATTTAAATTTAAAAAAAAATCCCATATTCAATTCCCCTTATCCCTAGACAAACCCAAACTCTATTCCCATGTTAATTTCCCCTTGTCGCTAGACAGACCCACACTATAGTTCCATGTTAAATTCCCCTTGTCGCTAGAGTGACCCACGATTTATTCCCATGTTAATTTCCCTTGTCGCCAAATTGTCCCACGATTTTTCTCCATGTTAATTTTCTCTTGTCGCCAGATTGTCCCAGGGGTGTTTGTAATGCTAATTCCCATTGTCGCTAGGGTATCCCCATTTACTACTAGAGTGACACCTAGGTTTCGTACTGACTGTGTGAATTTAATGTTGGTGGTACTGATATTTATTGTTTTAGGTTAAGGATGTGACTGAGGAAGTCTTTCTGTTTTGATCAGAATGGCTTCAGTTTTATCATCATTCATATGTAGCTTGTTACATGTCATCCATGATTTCACATCAGAAATGCACATCTCTACATCTTGCACGGAAGCGTCAACTTCAGTTGGGTGGCTAGATTTGTATATTTGGGTGTCGTCAGCGTACAATTGGTGAGATACTTGATGATGATGTATGACACTTGAGAGCGGCTGAGTGTATAGAATGAAAAGAACAGGTCCAAGAACAGACCCCTGTGGAACACCACAACATAGATTAACTGGACTGGAGTGTATTCCATTTGCAGACAAACGTTGTGTCCTGTTGACCAAGTAGGACATGAACCACGGTAAGGCTGTATCATGAATGCATAATACATGCTGGAGACGGTGAAGTAATATATCATGGTCTATTGTGTCAAATGCTGTAGACAAATCAAGGAGGGTGAGGACTGTAATCTTTTTCGCTATGGAAAGCAGAGAGAATGTCATTCACTACTTTTAGAGATTTCTTACGTGAATGGGAGATTAGAAACTGGGCGATAGTTCTTTAAATCGTTATGGTCGAGTGCTGGTTTCTTCAGCAGAGGCTTTACAATGGCGGTTTGAAAAATGATGGGAATTCCCCGGATGAGAGAGAGAGGTATTAATAACATCAGTAAGTGAAGGCAATACTGGTTCTAAGTACTCAAGCAGCAGTCATGTTGGAATAGGATCAAGTTCACGTGACTTTGGTACACTCTTCATCAGGATTGTACGTACTAAATCTATAGAGACATTTTCAAATGCTGCTAATGGTTGCCGCTGAAATTCTGTATCCCACCTGTATGGTGACGACGAGTCAATTGAAGTTGTGTTGTCAAGCTTATCTCTAATGGTTTGTACTTTGTCATGGAAGAAATTTGCAAACAGGTTCGGAAGGTCGACTAGAGAGAATGTAGTTGGAAGTGGTGTACATTTGTTCTTTGACATTAGCTTCTTAGTAATCTCGAAGAGCTCTTTGCAGCTGGAACTTTCTATGATCTTAGGACTGTAGTGGGCTGATTTTGCTGCATGGACTATGTTTGTGACGTTCTTCTTAGCGTTTTCATATTTTTGCTTATGAATAGTGAGTCTGGTGGAAAGCCAACGCCTCTCAACTTTACGGCGGTCTCTTTTAGCAGTGCGTAGCTGGTCCCTAACACTGCTATACTATGGAGAACACTTTTGAATTGATACTCTGCACTTGGTGGCTGGGGCATGTTTGTCGAGCAATGAATGCAGGCAGTTATCGAGTTGTTCTGCTGTAGGAGGTAGGCAAGCTGTTAGGTTTGCTTGGATGTCATGCAGTAGTTTGGTTCTACTTATCGTACCGAAGTTTCCTTATGAAGCAAATAAAGGTGGAGGGTTAGGGACTGATACGTCAAGATGGCATATAATGCAGAGGTGATCTGATGCAAGTTCGTGGGATACCAGGGAGGAATGTAGAATATTATCATCAGGTCTATGATTATGTGTTAATGGAATTGGCTTTTTCTTTAAAATTCAATTATGCTTGCTATACGTCCATATACTTGACCTAGTATTTCGTATCTATATTTAGTAAATATTTGTCTATTCTCTTTCCAAATGATAGTAGATTAGTTTCCTAAGTAAAAATTGGAACATTATGGTATGATACTATAGCCATTAAAGGAATACTAAATATTCCCTATTCTATTTTAATGATTTATTTTACGTAAACTGATATTAACCCCTTTTTTGTCACTCAATAAACAACGAGGCTCAGCAAACAACGTCTACATGTCTGCCCCTGTTTTGAACCCACTGCGTGTGTGCAAGCAGGCCACATACTGCTGCACTTATGAGAAAGGAGATTTATTCTTAATAATCGTAAATTAAATTAAGTCATTGTTGAGGGCCGTATCAGTTAACTCAATGTTGAGGCCGTATCAATTAACTCAGCGGTAAGGGCCATATCAATTAACCCAGTGGTGAGGGTCGTATCAATAAACTCAGCGGTGAGGACCGTATCAATAAACTCAGTGTTGAAGGCCGTATCAATTAACTCAGCATTGAGAGTCGTATCAATTAACTCAGTGGTGAGGGCCGTATCAATTAACTCAGTGTCGAGGGCCGTATCAATTAACTCAGTGGTGCTGGCGGGTCTTATCATTTGAAAGATAAAATTTCATGATTTCTCATGAAAATTGAAAGTTAACACGGAGCTTGCTTGCGAAAGGTTGGAAAGATGTGAGAACTCATTGAAAGAAGGTTGTAAACAAAATGGGAAAATAAATAAAGTAAGAAATATTAAATCATTTGTGAAACAAAATAACCGCAAACGGAGCTACTTCTATGGCACGCTGTAACCAAACTCCACGTTTTTTTTTTCAACATATCTCACCCCCATCCCCACACAAGTCCGTCCTTGTGTCACTGTACCCGTGCGGTCGTCCCTCCGCCCATTGATTCTCCTTCTAACGCCACAGCCATCTACAACGATGGAAGGAGAGTTATAACGTTTCGATTACTGTCTCACGACGACACGTGACTGGCAACGAAGCATTCTGATTTTGGAGGCGGCCATAGGGTACCATGGATAGGGATGAAAGGTCACGATGTCATTTATAGCATGTACTCTTACTTGCAAACTGAATTCTACTTTAACTGTAGAGGACGGGTATTCGTATTTGATATGGTCGTTCACGCGGATGAGTAGATGACTACGATGATTTTCAATCCTTAATTCAGCCCATGATTAGATGACTACAAATTCTTTCATTCTCAACGCAGCCCATGAGTAGATGACTTTGATGGTTTTCAATCCTCTATGCAGCCTCTAAACGATCGGATATTTGTGCAAATACCAGAAATCCGTGCGAATAACATAACAACCAACCACACTGGCATCGCTTTTGTATCCCCATTCCAGCCAGGTTTTCGACCAGGGCAGATCCTTAAATGGTAAAGGGGATAAAGCGACTAATTTAAATCTACTGGTTGGTGCATGCTACTCAATGACAACCAAAGAAAACTGTTTAAGGGAATTTGTTTTCTTTTATTATTATTTTTAATTATTCGGCATCACACTATGTGAATCGAAATTTAACATTAATGTTACTTGGGAATAACGGGGATAATGGTGGTATTGAAACATTTGTTTGTTTTTGACAAGAATGGCAAGTATCATTCATTTCTCTCTCATTTAGCATTACTTCGGTGAAGAAAACAGAAACAAATTAAACACCTACATATGCATAAAAAGTTTAAAAAATACTTGATATATATATATATATATATATATATATATATATATATATATATATATATATATATATATATATATATATATATATAAGGGACAATTCTTTCCAACGTGAGGCACAGTGCACATATAGGTGGACAAACACTTTTGCATATTCCAAAAATATCATTTTAGACTGGATTTCACAAGGACCTGTTTTATACAGGATTGAAATGTAGTCTTTGCATGACAATGCGTTTATTGTTTCTCATGAACGTTTGCTGGATATATCACTGCATATAAACGACAGGATATAATCATTTCATATAAACGACAGGATATAATCATTTAACATAAACGACAGGATAAAATCATACAAACGAGAGGACGTAACGTTTTCATATAAACAACAGGACATACTCATATAAACAACAGGACATACTCAATAAACACCAGGACATACTCAATAAATGACAGGATATAATCATTTCATATAAACGACAGGACATAATGATATCAACGACAGGATACAATCATATCAACGACAGTATATAACTATTTCATATAAAGGAGAGGATTCAAGTATATAAACGACAGTATCTAACTATTTCATATAAAGGAGAGGATACAATTATATAAATGACAGTATATAACTATTTCATATAAAGGAGAGGATACAATTATATAAACGACAGGGTCTAATCATTTCTTATACAGTATATAATCACTTTCACTGAGGTAAGCGTTAAACAACGCATTCGTTTTCTTCATTTGGTACAACCTGGATTTTTCTGTGTTTATTTCTATAACTAGAATGACCTTAATAAATTACACTGCATTTGCCTTTCAGTCGGCATACTGCGTTCGGATCAAAGTTTAATTTGTTTCCGTTAGTTTAGTATGTTTGACGTTTTGCTTCACTTTCCTGTCTGTATAATTGCCCTTTTCATGAATTAAGCTGTTTTGAATGTCTATCCAAACAGGACTTGTACTATATTGCACACAATCAATATATGAATCCAACACTTCTATACAAACAGGACTTGTACTATATCGTACACAGACAATATATGAATCCAACACTTCTATCCAAACAGGACTTGTACTATATCGTACACAGTCAATATATGAATCCAACACTTCTATCCAAACAGGACCTGAACTATATCGTACACAGTCAATATATGAATCCAACACTTCTATCCAAACAGGACTTGTACTATATCGTACACAATCAATATATGAATCCAACACTTCTATCCAAACAGGACCTGCACTATATCGTACAGTCAATATATGAATCCAACACTTCTATCCAAACAGGACTTTTACTATATCGCACAGTCAATATATGAATCCAACACTTCTATCCAAACAGGACTTGTACTATATCGTACACAGTCAATATATGAATCCAACACTTCTATCCAAACAGGACTTGTACTATATCGTACACAGCCAATATATGAATCCAACACTTCTATCCAAAACAAGACCTGTACTATATCGTACACAATCAATATATGAATCCAACACTTCTATCCAAACAGGACTTGTACCATATCGAATACAGCCAATATATGAATCCAACACTTTTATCCAACAAGGACTTGTACTATATCGCACACAATCAATATAGGAATCCAACACTTCTATCCAAACAGGACCTGTACTATATCGTACACAATCAATATAGGAATCCAACACTTCTATCCAAACAGGACCTGTACTATATCGTACACAGACAGTATATGAATCCAACACTTCTGTCCAAACAGGACTTGTACTATCTCGTACAGTCAATATATGAATCGAACACTTCTATCCAAACAGGACTTGTACTATCTCGTACAGTCAATATATGAATCCAACACTTCTATCCAAACAGGACTTGTACTATATCGTACACAGTCAATATATGACCTGTACTATATCGTACACAGCCAATATATGAATCCAACACTTCTATCCAAACAGGACTTGTACTATATCGTACACAGTCAATATATGAATCCAAATCTTCTATCCAAACAGGACTTATACTATATCGTACACAGACAATATATGAATCCAACACTTCTATCCAAACAGGACTTGTACTATATCGTACACAGTCAATATATGAATCCAACACTTCTATCCAAACGGGACATGTACTATATCGTACAGTCAATATATGAATCCAACACTTCTGTCCAAACAGGACTTGTACTATATCGCACACAGTCAATAGATGAATCCAACACTTCTATCCAAACAGGACTTTTACTATATCGTACACAGTCAATATATGAATCCAACACTTCTATACAAACAAGACTTGTACTATATCGTACACAGTCAATATATGAATCCAACACTTCTATCCAAACAGGACTTGTACTATATCGTATACAGTCAATATATGAATCCAACACTTCTATCCAAACAGGACTTGTACTATATCGTACACAGTCAATATATGAATCCAACACTTCTATCCAAACAGGACCTGAACCATATCGTACACAGTCAATATATGAGTCCAACACTTCTATCCAAAAAGGACTTGTACTATATCGTACACAGTCAATATATGAATCCAACACTTCTATCCAAACAGGACTTGTACTATATCGTACACAGTCAATATATGAATCCAACACTTCTATACAAACAGGACCTGTACTATATCGTACACAGTCAATATATGAATCCAACACTTCTATACAAAAAGGACTTGTACTATATCGTATACAGTCAATATATGAATTTTCACTTTTATCCAAAAAGGACTTGTACTATATCGTACACAATCAATATATGAATCCAACACTTCTATCCAAACAGGACTTGTACTATATCGTACACAGTCAATATATGAATCCAACATTTCTATCCAAACAGGACCTGAACCATATCGTACACAGTCAATATATGAATCCAACACTTCTATCCAAACAGGACTTATACTATATCGTACACATCCAATATATGAATCCAACACTTCTATCCAAACAGGACTTGTACTATATCGTACACAGTCAATATATGAATCCAACACTTCTATCCAAACAGGACCTGTACTATATCGTACACAGTCAATATATGAATCCAACATTTCTATCCAAACAGGACCTGAACCATATCGTACACATTCAATATATGAATCCAACACTTCTGTCCAAACAGGACTTATACTATATCGTACAGTCAATATATGAATCCAACACTTCTATCCAAACAGGACTTTTACTATATCGTACAGTCAATATATGAATCCAACACTTCTATCCAAACAGGACTTGTACTATATTGTACACAGTCAATACATGAATCCAACACTTCTATCCAAACAGGACTTATACTATATCGTACACATCCAATATATGAATCCAACACTTCTATCCAAACAGGACTTGTACTATATCGTACAGAGTCAATATATGAATCCAACACTTCTATCCAAACAGGACTTGTACTATATCGTACACAGTCAATATATGAATCCAACACTTCTATCCAAACAGGACTTGTACTATATCGTACACAGTCAATATATGAATCCTACACTTCTATCCAAACAGGACTTGTACTATACCGTACACAGTCAATATATGAATCCAACACTTCTATCCAAACAGGACTTGTACTATATCGTACAGTCAATATATGAATCCAACACTTCTATCCAAACAGGACTTGTACTATATCGTACACAGTCAATATATGAATCAAATACTTCTATCCAAACAGGACTTGTACTATATCGTACACAGTCAATATATGAATCCAACACTTCTATCCAAACAGGACATGTACTATATCGTACAGTCAATATATGAATCCAACACTTCTATCCAAACAGGACTTGTACTATATCGTACAGTCAATATATGAATCCATCACTTCTATCCAAACAGGACTTGTACTATATCGTACACAGTCAATATATGAATCAAATACTTCTATCCAAACAGGACTTGTACTATATCGTACACAGTTAATATATGAAAACAACACTTCTATCCGAAAAAGAAAAACTTTCATTTCTGATTATATCCCGTGCTTTGGCTCTTGAAACAAAATAAAGAAAAAATAAATATTTAGTTTACATCAAAAGATTTAAATTTACATCTTGGCATTAGTTCCAGAGGCGACACAATGTCACTTGACATCTGTTTCAGTATAGACACAATTTCATTTGGTATCTGTATCAGGGGCGACACAATAACACTTGATTTCTTTTGAAAATAAAAGTAATTTTGGTAATTTATTTTAGTCCTTTCCCAACTCTGACTCGAAGCATGTACCGTTACAATTGAATTGTGTGGTGGTTTATCTTTGTATTAGTAATTATGTATCTTTAGATGTATTGAATCAATTGTTTTATAAAAAAACCTAAATTCTGTTTCTTGAATTGTATTCTGACTGTATAATAGAGTCACAATATCGTTGCTCGAATCTCCGCTTTTTGTGTCATCTCACGAAAGGAACCAAAGCAATATTGTAATTGAAAACACTAAAGCTTTGAATCCCATCTTCTTAAGAAAGAATATACCTCAGGTCGTGTGTATAAACAATTTAATGACAATCAGTTTTCCTTTTGAATATAACATCGATAGCGCAGTCCTTATGACTCTAAGCGGAATTACATTTTACGTTCCATTTGCTGACTGTGTTCGGCATCCGTGTCTATTTTCATCCATGTTGGCGTTTTGAATTTTATTTCAATTTTCAAGCATCGTAATTGCCAGACGTTATGTTACTGAAAATCAACTGATTATCTAGAAGAAAGAAAAAAAAAACATGTTTTATTTTCTATACATATGAATTTGAGAAGTTTATCGAACAGAACTCGTCAGCTACGCAAAATGAAGTTTAGTATTTAAACTAACAAGGCTTTATTCGTAAAATGAATTTTAGTATTTAAACTAACAAGGCTTTATTCGAGGAGATATGAATATATCCATCTCAGGAGAATTTCTCTTGTGTTCTAAGCAAAGATACCATTAGGCTACAACAAAGATACCACTAGGCTACAAGCAAAGATACCATTAGGCTACAAGCAAAGATAACATTAGGCTACAAACAAAGATATCATTAGGCTACAAGCAAAGATACCACTAGGCTACAAGCAAAGATAACATTAGGCTACAAGCAAAGATACCATTAGGCTACAAACAAAGATAACATTAGGCTACAAACAAAGATAACATTAGGCTACAAACAAAGATATCATTAGGCTACAACAAAGATACCATTAGGCTACAAGCAAAGATAACATTAGGCTACAAACAATGATATCATTAGGCTACAAGCAAAGATACCACTAGGCTACAAGCAAAGATAACATTAGGCTACAAGCAAAGATACCATTAGGCTACAACAAAGATACCATTAGGCTACAAGCAAAGATAACATTAGGCTACAAGCTTAAGATAAAATACAAGGACAGTTCCTAAATTATACTAAATTATGCAATACTAAATTAAAAAACTAGAAAAAAATCATTTGTCTAATCTGTTTCCACCCATATTTTGTAAATAGAAAAATGATGAAAGACAAGCATTTCGTAAATGATGGCATGAAGGTGTTTTTGAAAAGAAAACAGTGCTTGGTTATGTTTATCTGTGCCATGGTTTTTTTGTGTTTATAAGAAAACACGTTGTTTCTGTTTATTTGTGCCATGGTTTGTTTGTGCTTAAAATGAAACAATGCTTGTTTCTAATTAGATTTGCCAAAGTTTGTTTGTGTTTAAAATGAAACAATTATAGTTTCTTATTATATGTGCCATGGTTTGTTTGTTTTTAAAATGAAACTATTCATCTTTATAATTATATGTGCCATGGTCTGTGTTTAAAATGAAAACAAAATATGTCTCTAATTATATCTGTGCTATCGTTTAGTTGCTGTTTCATCACAGAAACTTATTTCTAAATTACCATTGATTGCTTGACGTTACTCCCCAAATTGCACAGGAATGGCAGCGTTTGTTACGAAGCACGCAAACTTTATTTCACAAAGGTTTTAAGAGAATACGGTTTTAAAATTATGAAAATGTAAATTAATGCTTCTTTTCTTTCCATACCAAACAGATTAATAGTGTTTGAGAAAGCCGCTTTAGAAAATATGACATTATACAACATACTGTTGTGGTCATTAGACAGACAAACATCACGTTACTAATTAGGAAGATAATTAGTTTCAAAGGTCAATTAGGTCCGCCATTTCGGTTAATATCTATGAGAATTTCATCTTTTTCTTGACCAAGAGATTTTATCACCTCACAACATTTCTTGGTCTAGCAGTTAGTCTTCATTAAATAACCTACCTCAGCGTTGTAAAAATGGAGGAAAAAAAGGAAAGAAAAACGAAATTAATTTACAAAATGTGTATTACACCTCAAACTCGTTCGAAATTTATGCCAATAGATATGGTGACATACCAACGATCTTATATAGCAATTTTTATTTCTTCACCGTGTCCCAATAGATGCCTTATTCATTTCGTATATTTCCTCGCTATATCTAGAACAAAATTGGAGATTTCCCAAGTGATCATTGGGCTAATTAATCCTGACAATATCAATAACTGCTCCTTTCGGATTGCTACCTTCACTAAACACTACTTGTAATACGGACTCACTCGTAATCAACAGATCCAGCAAGCATCTGCTACCAATACAACTAATTTCATATATTCAAATCATGTCGAAGAATGCATGCTTCAGATCTAGTTTCAAAGCTGGCAGATTCCACTCAGTGTCCGTGATATCACAAAAATGGCTGTCATGTAAAATACTAACCATTAAAGAAATATCTTCCGATTGCAATGGATGCTGGAATTTTTATTTGATCTTATTGATGAATGTGGTTTTTGGTTCAAAATAATAGGAATAATTACGTATACCACAAAATTTGATTGGTTTAACAGAGTCTGTGAAAATACATCATGTTGGTTACTTTTAACGGCACTTTTAGTAGACTATAGTCCATACCTTGTCAAGTAAACAATCGCTGCGTGACTTTCCGAAAGACACGCCGATATGGCATGAGCGGGCACAGAACCAGCGACCAATGGATTGCGAGTCCGACGGTTCTATCAACAAAAACTATAGCTATTGTCATGACAACAGATGAACATACATTGTTTCATGGATATTGTCATATTAATATATCTGAGATTAACAGCGTTTTAATGAAAGTTATAATAACTGAGTTTAACCTGAATTAATGATATCAGTAATCGTAATGAGAAATGGAGATCGCATGAACTTTAAATAATTTCAGCACACCAAGCTCACATATAGCGAGATTAAAAAGGTTTTCTAAGCACACTTTTGCATATACCGTTATCTGAAATTTCAGAACTTGTTTAATATTGGAATAACAGCATAATGAATCCAGTGAAATATGATATATATTATAGTTTATGTTTCTCGTTTCTTCGTGATTATTAAATTTTGTTCTCAAACATTCAGTGTATATTGTAAATGTATGAAAAGAAACAAGCATCTAAAACAAGAGAATATTTCTGCCAGCATCAAGTCTTCTGAAAAAGGTGACCGAAAGGGGAGACAATCGCACAAACATATTAGAAAAAGACTTCAGGGATACCTTTACATCATGAGCACTGAATAACTTCAGTGATTGCATGAAATTTCTGAGCCAATTTTTTTTTTAATTTCGTGAAAGATTTTCATCCATGCCATGAAGCGAATAGATGAATCAGTGAATTTACAGAACCTTTGAGTGACTGTGCAAAAATCCATGCTTACAAAATCTAGATATAACAAGTACATACCGTAATACGGATTTAATTGGCTCTGGAAATGTTTATAAAATGGCAATAAAAATGAACAGATCTGCTTTTGCACCTGTAATGAAAAGCAAATAAATGATTTCGTAATTAATTCTAAAGGAGGATTAGACACGCAATAATAAAAAATCAGACATACGACAGACACAATTTGAAGCAGCAGCGTGTACAATTTTCCGTGGTATTGTATTTCATAAATATCATCTATTTATGAATAATAAATGCAATTAAACAATTTCAATAACAGACCGATAGGCCTAAGTATGTCTTAATACCTGTGTAATGATTACGTCATTCTACGATCTTGGAATACGATTATCTCGAAGATTTGAAACTAATTAGATCACTATGTATCACGTGACCAGAGAACGTTCAAGAGATACTACACAAAGAACTAAGAGCCGAAGCAGATATGATAAGATAACATTTCCGTTGCAAATAACGTTTCCGTTGCAATTAAAGTCCTTTTATCACAAATTCCATACCGTTTTCACATTATGCAACGCGAGTTTGCACGCAGGTAGTCTCATTAGAGCTATATAAATGCGTCTTAGTCGATAGAAAGAGTGCTTGAAGGTGCAAGTCATCCATATTGTAATTAAAGCAGGCACGTGGCATCAACTTCAGCCAGTTCTTGCAGGATAAACCGAAGATGTCCGATGTGTAATGCAAAAGCTCAATACGTTGTAACTGTAGCTATGCTATGCTATCTTTACACTGATTGAAATGTGTAATACAAAAATGAACAAACGCCGTATCAGTAGCCGTGATATTTCTACACTGATTGCAATGTGTAATGCAAACATCAAAAACCGCCGTATCAGTAGCCGTGATATTTTTACACTGATTGCAATATGTAATGCAAACATCAAAAACCGCCGTATCAGTCCTACACTGATTGCAATGTGTAATGCAAACATCAAAAACCGCCGTATCAGTTCTTCACTGATTGCAATGTGTAATGCAGAAAGCACAAAACACAGTGAAAGTAGCCATGATATCTCTACACTGACTGTAAAGTGCAATGCGAAAAGCACAAAACGATCTGTCTATAACCGTGAAATCTCTGCAATGGCTGCAGTGTGTAATGCGAACAGTACAAAACGCCGTGACTGTAGCCGTACACTGATTACAATGTGTAATGCAAAACACAAAAAAAGCGCTGTGTCTGTAGCTGTCCTATCTTTACGCTGATTGCAATGTGTAAACGACTCTAAAAATACTTGATGAAAACGTGGACTCTAAGCTTTAAATAGTATTTTATATGATACGTATAAAACGTATTTCATATTCGTTTAAAGTTAATTGAACAAAGTTTTTCAGTTTACTTTTGTGTGACAAAGTTTTGTTATTATGTTATTGCCTTAAACAAATTGGAATGTGCGGTTCAAGAAACGATCACGAAAATGCGAAACACACATTCATTTAAATGATTGAATGAAAATTGTAAATATCCAGCTTAGAAAACCATCAACCATCTGTAATTGTATATCCGATAATCGGCAGTTTGAACAAGCCTTAACATATTTAATATCTTGAAAATATCAGGACACAAGTATACGATCAAGTAACTATTTTGTTTGCAAGTGCAGGTATCACGTGTGCGGATTTTTCCGTGTATATTTTTTAATCTTCTAATTTCATCATAATTCTCTATGTTCTTAAACTTTTTATTTAGATGTATTGACCAAATTTGATCATGTTCTACATTATTGTATCCAGTCGAATTTATAACATTATTGTATCCGGTCGAATTTATAACATTATTGTATCCAGTCGAATTTATAACATCGCTACTAAATAAAAACTGATAAGAATGCTTTGGCCACCATTAATGTTTACTTCAGTGGTGAAGGAGAAAAGCAACAACAACAAAAAAACAAAGTTTGTAAAGCTGGAAAAGAGACTACCTGGTTCTTCTAATTTAGCGTTACGTTCACAGAACTACATTATACGATGCTCCGATTTCTATGTTTCTTTCTAAAAAAATATATTTTCCATGCTTCGGTTTAAAAAAGAAGCGTTCCGATTGGAAAGTTTTCTTGTTTTTGAAGACAAATTTTGATGTATCTGAATTTAAATTAATATGCCATCTAGTTTTTGGTTTTGTGTGGTTAGCGCATGACAGACTACACATGGCGGCCATTATATTTGGCGGAGGAAGAACCCAGGAAGAGACCAAAAAGAGCCACCGACCCACAAGAAGCCACTAGCAAGCTATCTCACGTTTCCACGTCGGTCAAGCCAAGACTCGAAGCCATGCGGACAGATGTGAGATGTGTGAGTGATATGGAAAGGCCGGTGACAACACTGGGGTATCATGCCGCAAACATGTAACATCATATCCCACTCAGTCACATTATCCTGACACCAGCCGACCAGACCTAACACTAACCTCTTAATGCTGATTGCCAAGCGAGGCAGCTGTTTATACCATTTTTATAAGTCTTTGGTATGATTCTGCCAGGGTTCAAACTCTCCACCTCCCGCATCTGAGGCGGACGCTCCAACGATTTAGGCCACCGGGAGGTCCCGATACATATTAATACTATGAAATTGTAACACGTCTGATAAATATTAATATTACGAAAGTGTAACATGTCCGATAAATGTGAATACTACGAACGTGCGTCGTATCAAATGATATCAATACTGTGAAAGTGTGGCATGTCCGATAACTAGGAATAATGAGAAAGTGTAGCATGTCCGATACATATGATTAAAAAGAAGGAATTACTCATTTCTCTCATTTTAAGACATTCATCTTTTATGAAGACTACAACGGGGGAAAGAATAACTGTGTTTAATTTAAATATATAATGTGTTTGTTCCTGTGGAAAAGGTAAAACTGTCATAGAAAATAATTTTGACTTTTATGCATAATTTGTTTGTGTGACCTCAGGCACCGGATTACAGTATTTACTTTAAACCTATTTTGTTTTCGTTTCCTTGTTTTGATTGTGTTTTATAGGTTAAAAGTCATTGAATCCAGTGAAACATTATAGAGTGTCAAATAAACTCGACCAACTCATTACAATACATGCATACATATATGTATGTATGTATGTATGTTTGTATGTATGTATGTATGTATGTGTACAATATCTTACTGGTTTCGCTTTATTGCTTCTTCAAGCTGAATTCAAACTGAATTCAATATTATTGTTTACTTCGTTAAATACATTATATTTCTAAGCGATCAATGATATAAACAACATACATATAACAGAAGGACAGACAATCTTCAGATCATTATTAAAAACAAGCCGTTCAATAATCGTTGATTATAATCCATAAAAAATATCCTGTATATCAATGGCATTTTATATGAATACAGTTTCTTGTGCCTAAATTGCTTAAATTTTCAAATTGAAGAAAGCATAATCAGTTTGCGATCTGAAAATTCCGAAATCGCTTTGATTATCATATCTTTCGGCGTCGTTCTGCACGGTTTGTTTAAAACAGTGTTCGTGTGTTTAAACTTACTCATAGAAAGTACTTATGATATCAAGAAATAAAGAGGACCGAGAAACGAGTTATTCTTATTTACATTTATCTCCACACCAACACATCTCTCCACGTAGATGATAGTACTGAAGTATGTAGTGGATATAAGTATACATATAATTGCAAACTTCGATACAAACTGATGAAATATTCAAAGAAAAGTGTATGTAAATATGCCAATAGACAATAATAGGCAAAACACAGAAAAAGCTGTGGCTATCGAGAAATGGTAGTGACTTGCAACTTCAAGTTTTTTTTATACATGTGTAGTACTTAAGCAGGCTGATAAGAATTCTATCAGGAATGTGTCAATACTTAAGTAAGACTTGTAGCGTTTAATGCTTGGAATAACTAAATATCTCCTCACTGACTTCAAGCAATTGCAAATGGAAACCCAATATTAACGAAGACATGTCTATATCTATAAAAATGTATCTATTGTAAGGTCATTGATACCTAATAGTAACCAAAACATGTATATATGTCGGGAGTTTAATTTATCTATTATACGGTCCTTGATACCCTTCAGTAAACGGATACATTTCTATATTTTGGGACTTACAAAAATGGTACTAATAGCTGCCTCGCTTGGCGCTCAGCATTAAGAGGTTAGTGTTAGGACTGGTCGGCCTGGTGTCAGGATAATTTGACTGGGTGGAACATCATGCTACATGCCTGCGGCATGATACCCCAAAGCTAGACATCACTATAAACTGCCACATTGCAGAGATCGTAGCGATATGACTGTGAAAAATTATTCAAAGATACGTTAAAAATCCAAATCACAATCACACACACATTTTATATTTTGGGGCAGTGTATCTATTGCACGGTCCTTGATACACTTTATAAACGGATACATTTCTATATTTTGGGGCTGTGTATCTGTTGCACGGTCCCTGATACCCTTTTGTAAACGGATACATTTCTATATTTTGGGACAATGTATCTATTGCACGGTCCTTGATACACTTTGTAAATGGATACATTTCAATAATTTGGGGCTGTGTATCTATTGCACGGTCCTTTGATACCCTTTAGTAAACGGATATATTTCTATATTTTGGGGCAGTGTATCTATTGCACGGTCCTTGATACACTTTGTAAACGGATACATTTCTATATTTTGGGGCAGTGTATCTATTGCACGGTCCCTAATACCCATTAGTAAACGAAAACATTTCTATGTTTTGGGACAATGTATATATTGTTCGGTCCTTAATACCCACTAGAAACAGAAACATGTCTATATTTTGGGACAATGTATCTATTGTACGGTCCTTTATACGCAATTTTAAAGAAGACATGTCTATACTTTGGACAATGTATCTATTGTACGGTTCTTGTTACCAACATATTTTGTACATTGTGAAAGAAAACATTCAAAGTCCTTCATATAAAATGTGTGCTAATCTTGATAATAATAGGATGTGACGTTTCTACCATCTTCGCTAGACAAGGTTCCGATGTGTTAACCCTATCGACACATTGGCGGATCGTTCAGATATTTCGGCGTGTGTGTTTGTGTGGTTTGGCTTTTTAACGTAGCCTTAACAATTTTCAGTCATATTGATACGATGTCTGCAGTGTGGCAGTTTATAGTGATATCTAGATATCGAGCACTGGGGCATCATGCCGCATACATGTAGCATGATGTTCCACCCATTCACATTATCCTGACACCAGGCCGACCAGTCCTAACACTAACCTCCTAATGCTGAACGCCAAGCGAGGCAGTTGTTAGTACCATTTTTATAAGTCTTTGGTATGACTTGGCCGGAGATCGAACCAACGACCTCCCGCATCCGAGGCGGACGCTCTAACCACTAAGCCACCGGAGCGGTCAGAATTTTCGGTTCTTCGGGTCTGTGAATTTCATTCGATGCTGCGGCAAGCCAGCGCACCCAATCAAAATAAACTTGTTCTAATCGGAACACTGTTTCTACAAGAACGAGACAATGTAAGCCACCACATCCAATCAAAATAAACTTGTTCCAATCTGTATACTGTTCCTAACAATCGAGAAAAGGGGAGAACAAAACTAGAATGGGCCCATAAATTAGCAATTTTCCACTGCCGGACCGTGTTTCTACAAATACATCCTTTCCATCAAAAACACATGCAATGGCTTTCCTCTGGTACATAATCATACTTCAGAGGTTAAACTTATAAATTATCCTTTTGTACTAAATTGTCTTCTCTATTATCTGCTGACGTATAATGCACCACTGTTACACGTTATTAGTTAGTTGCCATTGCAACTCATGAAATCCAATAGGTGTCGCTAGGACAAAGCTCTAAAATATCTGAACGATCCGCCAAGGTGTAGGTAGGGTCAACACGTTAGAACCTTGGCTAGCGAAGATTGTTACGAAACTAGACTCTTACAAAAATTAACAGGAAAAAGTGAAGACAACAAGCTTCTGTAAAATTTAACAAATAATATATTTCTCTAGAATATCAAGTGAAACATCAGAAAAAAATAACTTACGGTTTTACGAATCAAATCCGTAAATAATCCAAGAATTGCAAAATAGAAGTCCTAGTAATAAAATGTCAGGAATGAATCTGAGTTCGAATCCCGATGAAATCCAAAATGGAAGACGATGACGTCTGTTGTAACTTTCGAAGTGCTGCATTGTCAACAGTCTCTTGCTGAATAACAGAAAATAATATTCCAATTTTTTAATTCCGTATAAATTTCGATAAATGTCTTTGTCCAATAATTAATTTAAAGCACTAGTATTTCCAGGGAAAAGAATCACTTAAATTCAAAATAATTTGAAGAAAATAAAATAATTCGCCCAAACTGGACACAACATAAACAACTTGAAGTCTCAAATGTTAAAACACGACTGGCAATTCTTTCTGAAAACATTAGTAATTAGTCTAATTAAGACGCAAAACAGGATGGGGATCAACCTTCTAGAAATGGAAGTTTGTTACTGGATAAATAGCATGTGTCCAGGTATGGTCTAGACTTAACTTAATAATTCTTACTCTGAAAAAAAATATAAAAAATATTTTTTACATAAAGTTTGCTAAAACTATCACTGTTTCTATTATTAGGTGTTTACCAATGAAAGTTGAAAAAGTCAGGTCAAACAAAACTGAACTTAATTCTAAAAATAAATTAAATCCAATAAACAATATTCCATTAAAATAGCATGTAATGGAATTTAAAAAAATAAAACTAACAAACAAACAATAAAATTAAATCAAATATACATAACACTTCGCCCATAAAAGAAAAAGAAAGATTTATATAATAAAGCTTTCTTTTTTTAATAGGTCAATTATACATGTGGCTTATAAAAAACTAACACAAGAAGAAATCTTATGAATGATACAAAATATGCATGAAATAATATTTCTTTACACGGGAAAGTTCATCTGCTCTTAAATTGTACTTTCCCTTGATGATCCTGATGTCAATATTATATTACTGTAACAACAAACTCCACTATAATAATCCTTGATTTTTGTTTTTCATCTTGCCATGAAAGTAAGGGGTATTGATTTCAAAATCATCGGAGAATGAGCTGAACAAATGTAAACTTTGATATGTTGTAATGCCAGTATAAAAGCCAAATATTCCTTCTCGAGTGTAGAATAATTTGTTTGGTGCCTATTTAATTTCTTAGAAAAATAGCAAACTGGATGATTAACACCAAATTTATCTTCTTGAATCAGTACCATAATGTCTGCCATTTCATAATGCCCATAATATCTAGCATTTCATAATACCCATAATAACTGCCATTTCATAATACCCATAATATCTGCCATTTGATAATATCCTTAATGTCTGCCATTTCATAATGCCCACAATATCTGCCATTTGATAATATCCTTAATGTCTGCCATTTCATAATACCCATAATATCTGCCATTTGATAATATCCTTAATGTCTGCCATTTCATAATACCCATAATAACTGTCATTACATTGTACACAAAATGTCTGCTATTTGAAAATACCCACAATGTCTAGCCATATTACGCAAGGCGATATTCTCAAAACGAGCGTAACATATAATCTAACAATGTGGCACGTACTTGAATGCCTGTTATTTTGTAAATAGTTTTTTGCTTGTTTTCCAGATTCTGAGAAAGTTTATCAATAGAGAAATTTAAGGAAGAAATAAGTGTTGTATCAGTGAAGCAGACTTAAGTAAATTACATGCAGTCTTTCGAAGACCTGTTAGGAAGTGGTATTGAAATATACTTGCACACATTACTCCAGATTTTTTTCAATCTGTATATGTGTAAAGTAACAAATGTTCAAACTGAGGATTGCTCACATTCATTGCTTAACATGATGATGCAGAGTGGACGTGTAGAGAGATTACTTTCTGCGATATAATAACAAGCCATAGGCCTAAATTAAAGCAATAAGTTGTATCAACTTCGTTCAAGACCTCTACCGACTTTGATACACAACAGAGATCCCACGAAGACGTTATTGCATGGCAATAAGTTGCATCAACTTCGTTCAAGACCTCTACCGACTTTGATACACAACAGAGATCCCATGAAGACGTAACGACAAGAGCAGATGTGGTTTGGCTGTTTACAGATTGTAAAACATCAGAAATAAATTTTACTCAAGTTTTGCTTCCTGAAATAAAGTTCTGTGAGATAAACTCTTCAGAAACTGGAAATGTGCCTAAAATATCAGAGGTGTCTCTGCTACATCAGTCAAAGCAAAATTCCTCTTCCAAAGGATTTCAAAAAACAAAGAAATACTTATATAGATTGCATTTGCCATGGCGCTCGTATTTCAATCATTTCTCTGTCATTAAGAAAAAGCTAGAATTGTGTATGTTTTCTCAAGTGGTTTTAAGAACAGATCAGACCGCTTTGGTTTATAATAAAATTTCTCGTTTTGTGCATTTGTATGTTGGTTTGTGTGTCCGTCTGTGTGTTTACCGGTTAATAGTTGCATACAGAGCTACCATTGTTTTATAGATTTAACGGTGAAAGGGCGTATCAGAATGACGTTGAATTAGTTACTGTTTTGACTCTACTAATAGTAAGATAGGATATATTTAGTCAGACTTTGATCTACTACCCGTTAGTCAGAACTTGACCTACTAACCGTTAGTCAGACTTTGATCTACCACCCGTTAGTCAGACACTGACATAGTTATCTTTAGGCAGACTTTGACAGACCTACTTTCTGTTTTTTTTTTAAAATGCATCCGATTCAAGCATTAAGAAATGACAAGTAGTTTGAGTTATTTTCTTTGCCTCCCTTAAAACTTTGCCATGTATATTTTTTTTTACAAATTTGGGTATAGATTGCAGTTATTTGTTACATGTGCCTCTAAACGGCGATGAAATAGCAAAAGCTTGATGTTTTGTAAGAAGCATTTTGATTTTGAACGGGCTCTGGCAGCGATGCTACATTCCAGACTTGAGAAAAGGTAATTTAAATAGATACTCTACGACTCGATTCCGGTAATATGTATTTGTAGTGAAGAAAGTTTCAAACATTGATAGCAAACGTTTGGCAACAGAATGTTAATTGAATGGCTATGCGTTGCTGGTAGATTGACATACAAAGGAAGGAATGAGCTTCAGACCTATTGAATAAAGTGTATAGTTAAACAAAATGGAAAACACACATAAACGTTGGAAATAATATGGTTTGAAAATTTAAAAATCAGTTTTTCCTGTAACTTCATCTATTCTTTCGTCTCATATAAAAATCCACCTTTGTCCTAAACTAAATATTGTTTCTAACCTTTTTATATCTCATGTTTCACATCCCACCTAATAATTTTCACAGATTTAAAACTTGATCCTCACATATACAATAATGATTGGAAATGAAAACGTATCATCGCTTCATCACGTTTTAATTTGGCCAGTTTGTTGGAATGTCTCGGCTTGTTCACATGTTCTGTATAATAACTTTACGTGTTGTATATTGTCGATATGTCATGGATTGCTCAAATGTTCTATTTGTCTCAAATACTTTTCTCATCATCAGCAATATCTTGAAAACGATCCAGATTTATATGTATTAACTAATTTCATTACGTAAATAATGATAGTTTAAGATCACGAGTCACATTCTAAATAGTTGGGTATTTTGGGAGGTGATGTTCATGAACGAAGTTCCTGTTGCCTTACCATATACTGCTGTTTTATGATTCTCTTGGTCCTACAATATCATTACTGGTCCTAAATTGCAGTAATATATAATATCTCTCTTGTCGTCTTCGTATGCATGACGTCGTTTCTTTATTTACCTGGGCTGAGACCTGTTGGATTTGACAAAGTCTCGTCGGTTTGGATCACGTACCATCAGCAATGTGATTAGGATTATTTTAGGATTATTGTAACGATACTGCACTGACATTGCACTTGCATACATTTTATGTAACTAATTGGTTTAAAAAATAACTATTTTGAAATTTGAACATTGTATGCTTCGTTTGTTTACATCACACTAGTCATGTAGCTTGGTTTGTAAGTGATTGCATGCTGTAATTGGATAACATAACACTTTGTTTTTATCCGGTACCTATCATCAGTAGGCAAAGCATTGTAATAGTGCTAATAATTTTCGTAGTGTTAAAATCTAGGCTGCAATATAACAAATGTTGTCACCTCTTTGTCACTTACATGCCATTTAAAAAGTCCCATCAATTACTTATTTGGGAACACAAAAACATGGAAGCATTAATAATAGCCCAAAGAGCCATAGAACTGTATGTTTCATATTCAGACTCTAAAACATGTGTACATTTTATGTAGACAAAGAGAAAAACTTACTTGTAATACGAAATAATTTCTCTTTATCTTTCTATCTCTATAGGGTGAGAAAGTTGTACGGAATACTTTCAGTGAGCATATTGATGTATGCTTATTGATGTAGGCATATTCATGTATGCATATTGATGTGTGCATATTGATTTACACATATTGATGAACGCATATTGATGTGTGCATATTGATGCATGCAAGTTGTATGTGCATGTATGTATGCATATTGATATATGGATACTGATGTGTGGATAATCTCATACGGATGTTGATGCATGCTTATTGATGTATGCATATCGATGTATGGCTATTGATGCATGGATATTGATGTATGCATTTTGATGTATGGATATTAATGTATGCATATTGATGTATGGATATTGATTTATGCATATTGTTGTATAAATACTGATGTATGGATATTGATGTATGCATGCTGTTATATGCATAGTAATGTATGGATGTTGATGTATGCATATTCTTGTATTTATATTAATGTATGCATATTGATGAATGGATATTGATGCATGCATATTGATGTATGCATATTGATGAATGGATATTGATGTATGCATAGTGATGTATGCATTATGTTGTATGCATATTGATTTATAAATATTGATGTATGCATGCTGTTATATGCATAGTGATGTATGGCTATTGATGGATGCATATTCTTGTATTTATATTAATGTATGCATATTGATGAATGGATATTGATGCATGCATATTGATGTATGCATGTTGATGTATGCATTATGTTGCATGCATATTGATGTATGGATATAGATGTATGCATACTGATGTATATATATTAATTTATACATATTGATGAATGGATATAGATTTATGCATATTCTTGCTTGGATATTTATGCATGCATATTAATGTATGAATATTGATGTGTGCATATTGATTTACGCATATTCTTGTATACATAATGTTAGTATGCATATTGTTGTAAGTGTATATATGTATGAATATTGATGAATGCATATAGTTGTATGCATACTGATTTATCCATATTGTTGTATGCATAATGACGTATGGATATTGATGCATGAATATTCTTGTATGCATATTGATGTATGAATATTGATTTACGCATATTCTGGTATGGGTATTGATGTATAGATACTGATGCACGCATATTGATGTATATATATATATATATATATATATATATATATATATATATATATATATATATATATATATATATATATATTAATTTATACATATTGATTTATGCATATTCTTGCATGAATATTTATGCACGCATATTGATGTATACATATTGATGTACGCATATTCTTGTATACATAATGATTTGATGAATATTGTTGCATGTGTATATATGTACGAATATTGATGTATGCATATTGTTGCATGCATATTGATATATGCATATTATTGTATGCATATTTATGTATACATATTGATATATGGATACTGTTGTATGCATATTGATGTATGGAATTTGATGTTAGCATATTCTTGTATGCATAGTGATGTATGGATATAGATGTATGCATATTGTTGTATGCATATTGATGTATGCATATTGTTGTATGCATATTGTTGCATGCATACAACAATATGCATACATCAATATGCATACATCAAGATGCATAGATATTGATGTATGCATCTTGTTGTATATATATTGATGTATGCATATTGATGTATGCATATTGATGTATGCATAATGTTGTTTGGATATTGATGTATGCATATTGATATATACTTATAGGTTACTGCATTTGTATGGGAAAATAGGAACGAGTTTTCGGAATGAATACTGCACGAACTTGTGAGTGCAGTATATCCTTCCGACAAAACGAGTTCATATTTTCCCATACAAATGCAGTAACCTTTTAATTATATGCTCATTTTTTTATTCTACCTAAGGTTTAATTATATAAACAAAATACACTACAAGAAACAACGTAAATGAATGAATGCCGTATTCCAAACTAAATACACAAGCGCAGATTTGACATTACAAAATGACATCATTATTAATGCGCACATAGCTCCGCCCAGATAAATTTGAACTTACTCGCGCGGTCGACATAACTTTCGAAAGAAAATGGCGTGTCTAGTTAAAATTGAAATTTGCAGTCATATTGTGAATGAATGGGCATTGCAACAACTTTTCCATTTGATCTGGAGTGTATATATTTTGGTATTTTGTTTCGATTCGACGAAAGTTTGTGATTTTGGACTGGATTCATCTGTGCAAATTATACATGAAATACATCGGATTGGAGTGGCGCGGGAGAAGCGTGTTTACGTCTGCAAATGTGTTTCTGTTTCTGTCATTGAATGTTTGAAATCATAATGTGAGAAAAATATGAAGTCTTTCAATTGCAATTTTCAAAAAGACGCTATGGAATTTAATGTGTATTTCATTTTGAGTGCAGTAAGGAGGATGCAATTGCACTTATCATCGAAATTAAAGCACACTTTCGAAATGTGTAATCCAGATTGAAAACCTGTTACATGGCTCATGTGATTCGGATTTGCAGAATCAAGAAAAAACATTTTGAGGAAATTCAGGATGTAAAACTGTAAGTATATTTTATTTTGCCATTCTTATCACCAGCTAAAGAAAACAGTATGTGCCTTGTTATTTGTAAGGACCTAATCCGTCATTTATATAAGGTAGCTAGCCTAAATCCTTAACATTGTATCAACGCAAAATGTCAAGACAGCTGGGGTTTTTGCAGTCCAAGAAACATGTTTTAGTTCATTCAGAAACAAATTTAAACAACCACAATGTAAAGAGCCTCTTACGCGAGTGTACATGATTTGTTTACAAATCAAAAGTGCTGGCGTCTGAGTCCATTGTTTATTTACAAAAGAAAGTAGTTCCTTTATTCACGTGAATGCTATATGTGTATTGTCGCGAGCGTTCAGTATCGGGGAATATTGAACGATTATGTCAATGTAAAGTTAACGGGGAAAAAAATGAGCATATAATAAATATTGATATACGCATATTGATGTACGCGTATTGATACCCCTCCGGTTAGGGCGTTCGCCTCGGTTGCGGGAGGTGGTGGGTTCGATCCCCGACCGAGTCATACCAAAGACTTATAAAAATGGTAGGCCTGCTACCAGTTGTCTCGTTTGGCGTTCAGCTTTAAGAGGTTAGTGTTAGGACTGGTCGACCTCGTGTCAGTGTAATGTGACTGGGTGGGACATCACGCTACATGTCTGCGGCATGATGCCCCAATGCTAGACATCACTATAAACTGCCACATTGCAGACATCGTAGCGATGGAAACATTGTTAAAGCTACGTTAAAAATCCAAATCGCAACCACATATTGTTGTATGCATGCTGATGTACGCGTATTGATGGAGCCATATTGTTGCATGCATATTGTTGTATGCATAATGTTTTGTGGATATTGATGTATGCATATTGATGAGTATGCATATTATTGTTTATGTCATCTTTATATATTTAAAACTTGCATAATTCAATACCGATGTTCACTGGAAGATATTGATATGTTTTATTCAAGGAATAATATACAATCCTTATAATTGCGTTTTCACTTATGCTTTTGTATTCTCAGTTGGTTCCTACTTTATCATGCTGATAGAAAAGGAAATTCCTATACAAACAACCTCTATGGTTCCTACTTTATCATAAAGATAGAGATGGTAATTCCAATACAGACAGCCTCTATGGTTCGTTCTTTATCATACGGATCGACATGGTAATTCCCATACAGGTATACGCTCCGGTGGCCTAGTGGTTAGAGCGTCCGTCTCGGATGCGGTAGGTCGTGGGTTCGATCCCCGGCCATACCAAAGTCTTAGAAAAATGGTACTAACAGCTGCCTCGCTTGACGCTCAGCATTAAGAGGTTAGTGTTAGGACTGGTCGGCCTGGTGTCAGGATAATGTGATTAGGTGAGACATCACGCTACATGTCTGCGGCATGATGCCCCAGTGCTAGACATCACTATATACTGTCACACTGCAGACATCGTAGCGATATCACTGAAAAATTGTTAAAGCTACGTTAAAAATCCAGATCACACACACACACCCATACAGACGGCCTCTGTGGTTCCTATTTTATCATACTGATAGAAAGGGAACTCCTATACAGACAGCCTATATGGTTCTTAATCTACCAAACTGAAAACATGGGAATTCCCATACAGACAGCCTCTATTTGGAGCTTATATTCCTGACGATGACGATAATTGTTTGCATTTTTTATTTTTATGTAGTATATCAATTTTTTTGAGGTTATAAATAGTAATAATTTGGAACAATACATTTTTGAGAATATAAAGCAGTATTTTATAAGGAAGATTAAATAATATAGAGATGCCAACTATTTTATAGGGAAGCTTAAATGGTATCAAAATATCTACTACTGTATAGGTAAGCTTAAATACTATAGAGATGTCACTTATTTTTTAGGAAGTTTAAATGGTATAGAGATGTCTACGATTGTATAGGTAAGCTTAAATAATATAGAGATGTCACTTATTTTTAGGAAGCTTAAATGTTATAGACATATCAGCTATTTTATAGGCAAGCTTAAATGGTAATGAGATGTCAACTATTTTATAGGGAAGCTTAAATGGTATAGAGATGTCTACTATTGTATAGGTAAGCTTAAATGGTAATGAGATGTCAACTATTTTATAGGTAAGCTTAAATGGTAAAGAGATGTCAACTATTTTATAGGTAAGCTTAAATGGTAAAGAGATGTTTTTTTCGTTCGTAATGTCAAGGGCCATGTTGTGGCCTCGTACCGATAAAACGTCTACAATGCAAGTTAGACTGACCACGATGCGAACCAGGACAGGTTTAACTGCATGCACCTACAGGTGGGCATTTCAGGGCAACATATCAGCCTAGGGTCGGCCTAACCTTCTGAAAAGCCTGTTCCATTTAAGGGATGTGAACAGCAAATTTTATGTCTGACCTTACTGCATGTGAACAGCTGAAGGTAATGAGAAGACTTTTTGAGATGCAACGTCTGTGATAAATTACTATATATTATTCTTCTAATTTAAAACAGTGGCAATAGTCATTTTCGTGCAGAACTTGTAAGGTTTTGACATAAAACAGAGCTCTAGAAGATTTAATTGCGATTGCAGATGTAACGTGACTGAAAACACACGTTGTAAGATCCACTCTAAAACTATACACATTTACTAACGAAAGGAAAATAAAATATTCCAAGATATCTTTCTTGCTACTGCCTTGGGGAACATGTTAGCTTCCTTATGACAGCTGTTACGAAATTCCAAAATTAAAATATGTGGTTCCAAATACATCTGATAGTTTCACAATCGTTTGACCTTTGTGTATATTTTGGAGAAAATAAGCTGTTTTATTTACCAAAGCTCTTTCACGATTTTGAAACAAAATAGTTTACACATGGTCAAAAGATAAAGTCATAATTTTAACAACATATTTACTGTAGATATATATTTATATTTGAACATATGTGCACAATGTACTTTGTTTTGGATATGTATGTATGTATGTCTGTCTGTATGTATGTATGTATGTATGTATGTATGTATGTATGTATGTATGTATGTCTGTCTGTCTGTATGTATGTATGTATGTATGTATAATAATAATAATAATAATAATAATTACTTTGTATAGCGCCTAATCTTTAGAAGCTCTAAACGCTTTACAACATTAGACAACACCTATAAGATAAAAAACATATAATGATATTATTACAAAAACAAACACCATGAAATTAGAAAAACGTTAAAAAATAAAAAAAAAACATGTTGAGAATATTAAAGGTAGGAAACATTATTAGGTATTTAAGTATGTATGTATGTATGTATGTATGTATGCATGCATGTATGTACGTAGGTAGGTATGTACGTAGGCAGATGTGTAATTAGGCAGGATTTATACAAAAGATTTGTTTTATACATGAGAATAAGACAACCCTTATTTCCACAGAGTATGAATGGAATATGTGATAACAGTATGTCGCACACAAGGCAAGTCTGTTCAGAAATGGAATTTGAAATGACAGAATATGTGTTTGCATGTGTGGTTTTGAAATTGTGCAAATACACCATAATTAAGTTCCATAAGAATAAACCAGTATTTTATTGTCAATAAATGTCAAATATTTTGTTTTCTGAATAAGTCATTGTAAATAAATAGCTAAGTTTTGGTCTAGTCTACTATCCTAACATTTGTTCCACTCGCACCCCGTTCCATTGAGGGAACAATGTACCAGACGAAAACGAGGATAGAATACCAGACTAAATGTTCGGCAAGGTTTTGACAAGGATTATCACGTGATAATGAACGGCAGACATGTCTAAGATGCTGATCAAGCAACATCAAGAAATGCCTGACTTAAAGGTGAACAAACATAAACCAAATGCATTAATTCATTTTCTTCGTTCCTTTTCGGTACTAGGTATTGATGTCCGCATGCAAGCACAGCATTTATTTATAATAAGTTAATCAATCTTGCTGTACGAAAGTGAACGTCATTCACATCCCCGGAAAATATTCAAAACACTACATTAGAAACGTTTGCTTCAATACAAATGATATTTTCAAGTGGCTTTTTCAGGAATTGACAAACGTCTATGTACGTCTAACGCATTAAAAATAATAAAAGTCAACGACATAGAAGAAAGAGGCGGGTGAAAAGTCTTGAAAATAGAAAGAAACGGATGAAAATTCTTGAGAAAAAAATTCACATGGGTCGTAAAAACGTAAAAAGTATTCCATTGCTTACTACCCGCTCAACCTCTGACCCCTCCCCTTCCTTCCTTCTCCCACTGTGCTCATTAGTAATTCCGATGAGCGAGCGATGGGTAGACCTAATAAATACCCACGGCCTGAAAGAAAAGTGGAAACGGAAACAGGACCGATCATAAAGGAAATATATGGAATGAATCAGAGCTATCACAGTGATCGATAGAAGACTTTAAAATTGAATAAACCTAACATAACAGTGGGCTGACGAATTACTTTATCGACTTGTTCTTCTCAGTGTCAGTCATTGCATTGTTCAAACAAAGACACACAGTTATGCGTTGTGTATGTTACAAATATATAGCTTAGCGCTTATGAAAGCAACATTTGAGTTGGGCTTTCACTTTTAACTTTATGTTTTCAAGAAGAGCTGTTGCTCATCAAGAAAAACTGTAGCCCATGGACAACTACATACGGTCTGGTTTCCGAACAGTTCACTACTTGTCATAAAAAGCTTGTGCCTTGTGCAATAAATTCCACTTTTTCCCTCTCTTGAATACTACAATGTCATATAGTGCCTATTTTGTAAAGTCTCGTAGATGATAAAAACAAAGAACCTACCTTTACAATCAATAAAAGTAGAAAACATCTGCAAAAAATGGTTTTTAAGTAATGGGACAAACATTTTTTACCGTTTTCAATTATGCTGGACTGGTTACGTTGGAGGTACAGTTAAAACGAGACGCATGAGTTTTATTGTAGTCACTATTGTTTAGTCTCCCAAACAAATCGATAAACTTTTTCAAAACTAATCGATAAACTCATTTTATGCATTTATAGTTGATTAAGTGGGTGTCATTGTTAACGGATAATAATATATTGTGAGAAGAAACCAGCATCATTCCTAATCTAATAGCTTCGGATAAAGCACATAAATCAAATAATTAATCTGGCGACTAGAACACAAAATGAACAAGAGATTGAATTATAAATCAGGGAAGAACGCGTTATTACCAACTACGACAAGGACATCACTAGAAAAGAGTGAATTATACAGAGTTACCACAACGAGTAGATGGAGGAACGGAGCTAAGGAACTAAGGACGACATTCTTCGAAGCGTTCCAAACTGCTGCGCATAAAAGGACTGTAATCAGGTTTTATTTTCACTTTACTTATCTCCTCTTGGTTGGCAAGATGTTTCCCCTGGATAAACTTTGATTTCATATCTTTTCAGCTTTTTCAGCTTGAAAAGCACCAACTGAAAGTGGTACAGCTAAGACACAAAAATATTCTGCGATATAAAATGAAAGATTATCCCATGGAAAATTTGTATTTCTTTATTTGAATTCAAAATATGCACTAGATAGCAGATACTGAAGTAACGAAATACGGGTTTGATTAGCTGTGGGCTACAGATGATTTTCCCGTTTCAACGCAGGTTAATAGCGAATAAATGTTCATTTGGAAATATCAGCACTGAAATAAATTTGTTTACAGTAACCCTAGACCATAACGATTTAAAGAACTACCGCACAGTTTCTAATCTCCCATTCATATAAAAAAATATCTTAGAAAAGGTTGTTCTATCCCAGCTTGTATCTCTTCTGAATTCAAACAGTCTTTTTAGCAATGTACAATCTGCATATCGCCCTTGCCACAGTACTGAAACTACTCTTCTAAAAGTAGTTAATGACATTCTCTCTCCTTCGGATAGCGGAAAGATTACAGTCCTCACCCTCCTTGATTTGTCTGCAGCATTCGACACAATAGACCATGATATATTATTTCACCGTCTCCAGCATGTATTTGGCATTCATGATGCAGCCTTACTGTTGTTCAAGTCCTACTTGGTCAACAGGACACGAATTCTGTCTGCAAATGGAATACACTCCAGCCGAGATAATCTATGTTGTGGTGTTCCACGGGGGTCTGTTCTTGGACCTGTTCTCTTCATTATATACACTAAACCGCTCTCAAGTGTCATAGATCATCATCCAGTGTCTCACCAATTGTATGCTGATGACACCCATATATACAAATCTAGCCACCCAACTGAAACTGACGCTGCCATCCAATAGAGAGGTGCATTTCTGATGTGCAATCATGGATGACATGTAACAAGCTGCAGATAATGATAATTAAACTGAGGCCATTTTGATCACAACACAAAGACTTTCTCATTCACATCCTTTACCTCAAACAATAAATATCAGCAAAAACCAACATTAAATTCACACAGTCAGAACGAAATCTAGGTGTTACTCTGGACAGTACTCTCACATTGCACCAACAATGTCATGAACATATGCAAGGCTGCATATCTTGAGCTGAGACGCATCAGGTCAGTTCGCAAATATCTTTCATTTGATGCACTAAAACACTTGTGTGTTCATTAGTACTTTCAAGACTGGACTATTGTAACTCAGTTCTGTCTGGTTCATCTCAATATCTACTCCAGAAACTTCAAAAAGTTCAAAACACAGCTGCTTGGATCATACTTAGAGTACCACGATCAGAGCACACATCCCCGCTGCTCTGTACCCTACACTGGCTACCCATTCGATCCAGAATCAAACACAAAATTTGTTCTCTATGCTGCGTTTCACTGACGGACTCTAGTCAAATATACCTATCTGACGTCACCCATGTGTACACACCAACAAGATACTTACGCTCCTCTTCTGACAAACGTGTACTCATTATTCCCACAATGAAAACGAAGTCATATGGACAACGTTCTTTTGCATACCAGGGCCAAGCAACGTGGAATGAATTGCCACTAAACTTAGACACAAAGACACAGTGATTCCATTGAAGACTGCTCTTAAAACTCACTTATTTCGACTGCTAGAACAAACTTAAAGACCTAATAATGTTTCCTACTTTAAATATTGTTATGTTTCCTAATTTCATAGTGTTTGCTTTTTGTAATCATATCATTATATATGTGTTTTTATGTTAAAGGTGTTGTCTAATGTTGTAAAACGCTTAGATATTCTGAAGATTAGGCGCTATACAATGTCCTCATTATTATTAATATTATTATTATTATTATTGTAACTAGTTTTAAAATACGTTGCCAAAGGATGACATTAAAAGACGTTAACTACAGATATTGACGACGTTCGTAGGGATGTTGATATATTTTGTCATTTGCACGTGTACATTCCACGCATTAAAATGCTTGTTAAAAATGCCAAAAATTGACATAATTAGACTAAATATTTAAATAATAATAATAATAATAATAATAATAATAATAATAATGAGTCATGTATTGAATACTGGCAATGTGCCCACTTTGATTTTGTGCTTGATTCCCGGTTTCAGGATCTAGTTTAAAGAGCACATGCACATGTATAAAAAAAAAGACCCTCTTCTGGTTATCTCAACTTCAGGCACAGCCAATGTCAACATCTTGACTGTTTAGTCATGTAATAAAATTGTTTACTCCTTTTGAACAATCATCGTAAAGTAGAAATTGAAGTTTCATACAAAAGTAATAGTATATAAGCAAGCCGAGATGATATTATGGCCATGAACAAAATTTGAATACTTGAAGAAGAGGCTAGCAGTAACACTATGAACAACGACATAGTTATTTTAAATAGTTCAGTCATCCTTAAAACAGATTTTTTTCTAATTCCAAGAGAAAGAGATGCAGGAAGCATATTGTATTGATTGCAGACTTAGCTCATTGCAGATATCAGCATAGAAACAAGTCCTACAGCATTACATTGTTCTTCATATGAAGCTCCAGTAACATGTGTTTATCCTAGAATTTAATTATTGGCAATTTATAATCCAATTTGGGATGAATATCGTTCCCATCCTCTGCTTAGTGCTTATTGGTCCGTTTAACGCTTTTATGGGAGGTGATTAACGCTGACATAAAAGGTAACGAAGACGCACTTTTAGAAGTTATAAAAAAACCGAGGCTCTGAAATCCAAATCTGACAAAAAGAATGCAGGCAATGGCATCTGGTGTATTACCAGGGAGAAAAATCATGACAACCATATGAAAGACCATAAGATCAAGCCGCTGACCAGAGAGCAAAAACCTGACAACCATATGACAGAGCATGGTATCAAGTATATGACCAAAGGGCTGAAACCTGACAACCGTACGACAGACCATGACAGCAAGTCTATGACAAGAGAGTTAAAACCTGACAACAGCATGACAGACCACGACATCTAGCTTATTACCAACCGTTCTAAACCTGCAGTTATTGCATTTTTAAATACCGGTTATAATTTCTGCATTGCTTGTGTTTCTTTTCCTGGCAGACGTAGTAATTTAAATTTGACTGATAATACCATGTCAAAATGGCGCCTAAACCTGATACACCAATAAATGCGCCATTTTGATATCAAAAACTTCAAGTTTTAACAAGCTATAGCAATATTTTACATTCCTGATACAAAAAAACATTGGGTATAAGGTGTTTATGCAACGAATATGTAAAATAAGGAATGCATCTTCATCCTTAAGATTACTATTTGGCACGTTTAGTAGCCCAATTTACCGTGCGTATTTAGAACGAATTAGCTTTACTTGATTTAACTTTAAGATAGTTGGGTGCAGTAGACATAATTATAAAGAAGGTAAGATAATTGTAACGCTGATGGAATGAAATTAGTCAGTGATAACAGCAAGAAACTGAATTTTCTTCCTCTGTACGAAACATATTTATACAAATAATCCTTTTACTACTATTTAATCAGTGCGTGCGTGTGTGTGTGTCTCTCTCTCTCTCTCTTTATATATATATATATATATATATATATATATATATATATATATATATATATATATATATATATATATATACATACATACATACATACATACATACATACGTACGTATGTATGGATGTCTGCATGTATGTATGTATGTATGTATGTATTGTAATAAATCTGGAGTATTCGCATTTGGTTATAGCGCCCCGTTTTAAGGAATTCTTAGATTTTTGTGATTATTTGTCTGATTATTGGAATTCGGTGCAATAGAGATAATCCTTTGCCCGAAATAATTAGCCAATTACTAGGAGCAAACGTCACGGAGTTAAGTGTTAGTGAGTTCCCATGATGCCATGGTTCACTGTAGTGAATTCAGGTCCAAACCGAATGAGTGTTGATGGAATAACAAAATCCCTATTAAAATCTAGTGGTGTACATTGGTGGTATGACAGCAGTGGTAGTATTTACGGTAAGAAACCAGAAAATTACACAATGGAATCCATTAGGAGGGACTCGGCAGATACCATGGTGGCAAATGTAGTGCAGTTATACAGGCGAAATGTGTTTGGAAACCATGGGTTGACTGGCTCATTGTGGCGTAGTTAAAATAGTTCCCTGTGTTAAGGGACAGTCGCGTGGTTTCGACGGCGGGAGCTGCTGGCGGTGCGAAAATCTAACGAAGAGAGGCCGTGAGGGTGTGCGGTTGGTGGATATTTGGCAGGTTGTTAGATATGTGGTCTTGCATTGATTAGAATACAAATTTAGGCATATAATGGACACGTCGGGCTTTCTAATTTACAGATGAAGTTGTATGGAAGTCTTTGGAAATTTTGGGTAAACTTATGACTTCTAGCGAAAATAGCGCCAGGGTTTTGACACCGCTCGTTCAAGTAAAGACCTCTGGCTTGTAACAGTATGTATGTATGTATGTATGTATGTATGTATGTATGTGTGTGTGTGTGCGTGCGTGCGTGCGTGCGCGTGTGTGTGTGTGAGAGAGAGAGAGAGCGCGCGATTATGATTTTCTACCATAAATATTTTCCACCATAAATATAATTGTTGCATAATAATAATTATGATAATGAGGACTTTGCATAGCGCCTAATCTTTAGAAGCTCTAAGCGCTTTACAACATTAGACAACACCTATAAGATAAAAAACATATAATGATATGATTACGAAAACAAACACCATGAAATTAGAAAACATAAAACACATGCTGAGAATATTTAAGGTAGGAAACATTATTAGGTCTTTAAGTTTGTTCTTGCAGTCGAAATCAGTGAGTTTGGAGAGCTCTCTTGAATGTGATCACTGTGTCTTTGTGTCTAAGTTCAGTAGGTAATTCATTCCACGTTGCAAATATTTAAATAAAATCTTGACCTTTCTTGTACCAATATTTATAATTAAATGAGAATGTAGGATAAGTACCGCGTGGATGCGCTAATGAAAGTGACAAAGTGACAATGTATTATTAAAAGCGGAAGATACAAGAAAACTAATACTCATCGTGTACTAAAATGCTTTTTTATAATTGTGCAAAACGTCACAGTAAGACTCGCTAAGACGAGCATTTGCCAATATTTGTCTCGACGCGTTTCTGCAAGGAGGAATTCAACGTTTGCACCGTAGTTTAAGTTATCCTTGGTAGAACATGTCCTTCCCAGACGATGAATAGAACGGAAAATACACAATTGGGATGACCAATTTATTAAGATCATATGTCTGACACTGACGTCTTTTCCTTTTCGTATAACTGATACGTTTGTGCAATTATTTTAACGTGTTACTTGCCGTGTATTTGCAGATTTGGGGAAAGGAAGCATTATTCGTTTCATCTACCATTTCCCGGTTTTCGAATAATTCTCGCACACAATCAAGAGATATACCTGCGTTGGTTTAAAGTTTGTCTTTATGTATTAACAAAAACATGTATTTTATACATCCGTGCTTATAAGATTAAATGTACTATTCTATATATATATATATATATATATATATATATATATATATATATATATATATATATATATATATATATATATATATATATATAAACAGAAATTTGAAATTGATTCATTTTCGTACTCTTCAAACACCTATAAAATATCATGCATTTTGTAGTTTCTTATCATTCAAACCCAAAATATCATAAAGTCTTGAGTGATGAACTTGATTTGTCTGCATACCTTTTATATACAAGTCGTACAGACATTTGAAAATAATTATGCAGCCATTTTTTTTAACTTGGCGTTATGTCTTGATCTAACACTTGGCTCCGCGTGAACGTTTGGAGCTGGATTTTAGATTTGTCAGACAGTCTGGCAGAAATGATAAATTCCATTCTTTAAAATTGATTGGGAAGCATTCTGTCAGACCGAATTCATGAAAGATAAAAATAAATTGTTAAAATAAGGGCGTTTCTTCTAAACAAAATACTATATATTGTATGTTTACTTGCCCAATTTACCGCTCGTTTGAAGCAATCGGTCAATAACTTAACTTACTGATGGCTACAAAAGAGTGCAAAAATTACATATGAAGATAGACATATATCTAGAAACTTGCGGAACTAATAGCAAATATTTTGAGATGCCGTCTCGAGAAATCTATAGTAAAATAAATTGCAATGAAAACAATGAGATGACTGGTACATATATTTCCAGTTCTATATTCAAAATGAAAGATCCTCCAACTCTTCTCATTCGTTTTTAATAGTGATATTTTGCTGTTTTATTACCATAATGAAGGTTGCTTGTAACATTATCTTCTCTCTCTCTCTCTCTCTCTCTCTCTCTCTCTCTCTCTCTCTCTCTCTCAATTTGCCACGTATCTGACATAGTACTTACGTCATCCGTTGCATCGTAGAAGGTCAAGTTACTTTATCAGAGATGTTGCCATTAATTAATATTTCTTTCTTAATTGTCTATGCTTTTTACATCAACAATTGAATTTTATGACATGTTCGAGATAGCCGTGGGCCACATTCACTACACATATCAAAGGACTAACACTACCGACTCACAGTCCAGTGTAAGGTACATTATTACGTTTAGAAAAATAATAGTTTCCAGTATAAAATATAGTGGACAAAGAATAATAGCTATGCACATGCACTGTTGTATCAGGCATGGTGAATAAAAATAATGAACCACTCTTGTATCTTTTAAGATACCCACAATTCTCAACCGTAGCATAGTTCAAAGTCTTTAGACATCGGTCCGAAAATTCAAACATTTTGATTTAGGATCAGCTTGTTGAATAGTAGAATTATAAAGAGTTCGAAATTGTTGTCTGCTTTGCATATTCCCACACGTTGGTGCTTCCCAAATGGCCATACACAGTTTGGTGTTTTTCGAAATCTCATACACACGATTTCTTCGTTTTCACGTCTCTAGAACGAATTCAAATGACAGTTGCGAATAGTTTCTTGACTGCGGGACCATAGTACATCATGTAAGCTTTCTAAATCATACCACAGCTGTGTATTTAAGTAAGATGTCAGAGGGGGACTATGGTCACATTCTTACTTTTTCCCAAGGGCGCACCTCGCCTTTTTACGCATAACCAGAGAGAGAGAGAGAGAGAGAGAGAGAGCAGACAATGCTCGTTTCCATCACAATAATTGAGCGTCACCATCACCACAGCTTAGGAAAGGAATTTAGTTTGCATAGAAATATTATGGAAACAGCTCTGAGAAGACCTTAGAAAAACGTACGCGTGTGCCCTGTAGTCGCAGTTCATCCCACTACCATATTCTCTTGCCTGTAACCTTGTTTAAACAAAAACGATCGCGGACGCTTATATACAAACGTTTCAGACAAAATACTTCCCCAGATCACATTCTATTTTTAGGTCCCACAAGTTCCCTTCTGCAATCTATTTTAGGTAACACGAGTTACCTCCCCAGTAAACTCTAATTTAGGTAACGCAGGCTACCTCCCATGCCACCATTCCATTTTGGTATCACAAATTACCAAGTTACCTTCCCTGCTCTTTTTCTGTTTTTAACAACATAAAGCAAGCACATTTTGCAAACTTGGCAACGTCCTATAATACTTATTTGTTCATGAAACCCAAAGTCTCTGTATAGATAGCTGTTGAAAGGTCTGCTGCCTAACAAGGTAGGCTACTCCGTCTTGATATTCTAGCCGAGATTCTGATACAGTCAAGGGGTACAGCCTGATGTCCGATGTGAGCAAAGCACAGGCGGTCTCAGGAAGTATGAAGGTTTTGTACATGCAATAAATTTTAATAAAGTCTGAAATCCGATAGCCGTTCACAATAGCGACTGGGTGAATAACGTTAGCGATTCCTATATGTTCCATAGCTTCTAAATGAACTCAAAGATTTAGCATAGTTAACACCAGATCTGAGACTGGTCCATTGCAGCAAAATGACTTTTTCGTGCTCATATGTCCACATATTAGTGTTGCGAATAGAACAGCCACTATCCTACTACCATATTTGTATGCTGAATTGAAGAGATTATATAGTATAAACATTGAATCTAAATGATGCCTTTGAACTATTTGTAAAGGAGCGTGGGATGAAACAGAAGTCAAGTAGAATGGTACTCGATTATGTCGACCATAGTACATGGCTCAGAGTGAGCCACAGTCTCTGGTATCTTCCCATTTGCATAGCACGAATGCATTGCCAGAAAAGAGCTTGACCTGCTAGGCTTTACCTAGACTTTAGGGAAACAAATATTGAACCCGGACATACCGAAGTAGAATTATCGTTGTTTCTTTTTGAAGAACGATTTGCATAGAGAACATAGCCACAGTGTTGTTTATTATTTGGAATTCTTTGACTAAATCTGACATGCTGGATGAGGCGTCACGCAAGCAAGTCCTACATTTGGTTGAATATTTTTATATGCATGAAGTAAGCGTAATTGCACATATTATTTTAGTTGTGAAGATTTGGCTCCACTTTCATGAAAGCAGTCTCTGCTACGAGCCCAACGCCAGCAATATTCCGAAGAAATCTACTTAGAGAAACTCCACTGCTGCCAACACCTGCAATGCTTAACGCCAGAGGAATTGCTGTCACGAAAGACAACAGGCACATACAATATCAGTACTATTTCCTAAAGCAGTTTGCTCGTTTACTATAACATTGATAACACGCTGCAAGTCCTTCCCCCGGCGCCGTAACAAAAGCGCACAAGACAAAAGCGCGCAGACATACGCGCGCAGACAAAAGCGCGTCGACAGCTGCGTACAATGATAAACAACCCGACAAATACGCGCAAGAAAAAAGCGCGCATGTATACAAAGATAAGTTGATAAGACAATAGAAAATGTTAACTGAGACAGCAATACGCACAAGTAAATTGTTTATAATTTAACTGTGTGGAAAGAACAAGATCACTACGAAATTGAAATTTGAGAGATTTCGTTCGGGCATCCGACAATCAGAGGCATCTAACTCAAAGTTCGTTTGTCTTAATCGCCGTCTCCAGCCTTTGGTCCCAACATATGGATCATTACCGTTAGAAGATTACTTGCGTGTAATAGCTCATAACATTAAGATCTAACATTTCTACTTATGATTTATCCATAAATCAGGCTAGTTTTGCACAATATTCTCCTCTTTTTCAATATTTTAAAAGGTCAATAAAGGTTTGTTAACATTTCACAACAAGTGTGTATATGGCGCCCGCCGTGTATAGAGTAATAAACATTCTAAGTAAATAAATCAACATTTTTAGCAAATTTATGTTTTATTTATCTAATGCATTATATTGTAAGGCGCGCTTACGTCCTGCGTCCATTTGTCTCTGCGCGCTTATGTCGGCGCGCATTTATCTTGCGCGCTTTTGTCGGGTCACCGCTTCCCCCTGTTCTTTATCGAGGTGGATATTAATATGATTGACATCTATCATAACTTTCAATGTTATACGATATTTGTTTTACTATTGTTGTGGCAGATATTCCAGATCTGGTTTGCTGATCATATCTGAAGAAAGATCTGTTATTTATTTCGCAGCAAATTTTTGTACACTTATGTCGCTCACGTATCAAGAAAATGGAAATAACCATTGGCTATACTCCTTCTGGGGCTTCTGGAACGAAAGCAAACTATTCTCGTTGTAGTTTGGTTAATAATCATGTTCGATCATTATGCATACATCTCTGCTTTCAAACTTGGTTTTAATGAAATCAATAGCGGCTTGAAACTCTTTTGCGTTCTACACAAGTTTGCGGTGGTACCTAAGAATAGTATAACGAGCATCAATTGCCGACAGCGAAATTAGGTGAAAACTCAACATCTAAGTTTTCCATGATAAACTAGACTGAATACATTTTGCATTTTTCGTAAGATAATCCTCCTGTGGAGCCATGTTAATTGTGTGCTAATAACTTTGACCTGGTATGTCAATTAAGGTGCACCAGAAAAAAATGTTTGGTATATTTTAATATTGTCATGAAACACTGAAGAAACTAACTTGTCTACTAGAGTTAACTATCCAATATATTTATAAGCCGTTGAATGAACATTGCTGCCCGTCTTAATCGCATCAGGATTTAAAGTAAATAGTTTTAAGAAAGAAAAACAAAACACAGTGTGGATCCTATTTCGTCATAATATAATTTGGCAGAGCAGGTACTCTAATTCTGGTTCAACATTCACCTCCTCAAACAATAAATTATTAGGTTTGCGCACAGTTCTTGCGATTTCTGCCAGGATATATAATATTTTGTCTACTAAATATCTCCAAAGGTACAAATCTGAAAGAGAATAAGGTCAGAGTTCATTTGCATTGCAGAGGTACCAAACAGCCTGACATCAATTTTTTTTGTGTGTGCCAGGATATGCAAGTTCATAAATATACACCGCCAACTGTATTGTATCTTTGGTGGCATGAAGAATGGTCTAGTTCGTCTTGTCATTTGATGCCTCTAGACGCCAATCTTTCATAAAACGCTTACTGTGATCAGACAGCAATTTTCAAGCGACATATGGTGACCCGAACTGAACATTTTATTTCTGTCCAAAAGTTAGCATGAGCACCAGCAGTCAACCATTCGTTTCTAGGCTGCCCATTGCTTACGTTGTGTGCAAATGCGTAAAATAGCTTTGAACGCTGTCGATTATTCTGACGAGACAACTATATGAAATTCACTTCTGGTTGTAGTATATGACGATAAAGCTCGGATGTACCCAGCAAATAGTTACACTCGCTTCATATTAACATACTGTTTTCTTGACTCGACATTTTTTGTCCAATGGCGCGCTCACGTTTTGATTTCAGCAACTTTTACGTCCTTGTCTGCTGCGTTAACCTCAAATATAGGCTCATTTTCCTGATTTGAAATTATGAAGCCTCGGGCTCCTGAGTTATTAATCGACTGCCATCGAAGAAGTTCCCGGTACAAAATTTAATCTGACTCCGAAAGAAATAATAAGCACACGTATTCACACTGAGCCAGATCTGATGTCATCATATATATATATATATATATATATATATATATATATATATATATATATATATATATATATATATATATTTGTTGTTGTTGGAGAACTGGCCAAAATGTCATCACGCGGACCACATTTGTTATCAGCGTACTATTTTGTTGCCGTATCGATGTTGTCTGTGGACGTCGCTAAGCCACTAATATTATTCTTAATCACACACTGTAATCAGAAACGACTGCCAGTGAACGCCGTCCACACACCTACAGATACTTGTTCCTCTAAACATAATAGGAGAGTAGCTAACACCTTCTTGCCCATAGCAATTTATTTCTATACTTTGCGTACGGCCAAATATCATCGCGGTGCCTTGACATACCGCTTCATTGACACAAAGAATCCGTAGTTAGATATGGTCTTTGACACAACAGTATTACCCATAAATATATAATTAACATATCGCTAATCTGACCATAGAGGACATCAGTAACTGTCTGTCTGCCTGCAGAAAGTACCATCTTGTATTCGGTTTTATCAGTGAAGACCGCATCAGAGGTTTCGCATCAAATTTGTTTTGGTACAAAGATACGTAGGATGCAGGAGTCAGCATTAAGTTCAAGCAAGGTGGTGAAATTCTTCAGGAATGCTATTACTCCAGTCGCTGAAAGAGCATCAACTCATGCCGAACATAATGGGGCTATTTGTTACGCTTTTGTTTTTCCAGAAAATCCTAATTATAATATTGACTATGCAATGAGACACGCTCTCAGTGATGGCCATTATGAAGTTTACATAATGTTTGTCTCTGAGTTCAATTTTATTGGTTTCGGAACGAGCTGGTTCCATCACTTATATGCATAGCACAGATTGTGTGGACAACGGACAATTTATGCTTACTAAGTTGTCGCTATGCATCCAAAAGGTGACGTCTGTTATTATCACACTCTCGAATAAGATAATATTATGTCTAGATTTAGCAAGAAATTTTATTTCGAGCAAATTCACTTTCACAGAAGTATAACGTACCTCATAGCGTAAGTATCATATAAAAATACGCATTCAGGTATTTGACAACATGGGCTTGCTATGAATTGCTGAGAGACGGAACTGCAGATAGTGTGCTGATCAGGACACCAGAGTCATCGCTAACGCCATTGATAATACTTGGTCTGCAGATCTCATAGGCATGAACAAATATATTCCAGAGACAACAAAGGCGTCAAAATACCGGCTACTGGCTACATATTATTGAATCTTTAGCAAGTATGCGTGGAGCTTGCCAGTGAAATTAAAACAGGCACCGATATTATAAATGTGCTTACATCCTTGTTACGCAAACCATCGAAGCTGTGGTTGAGAAAAACAGAATTAGACTTGACTTTCTTGCTGCAATATGACGTTCTGATAACTGAGCAGAGTCTGACATAGCAAAGTTTCTGTGAAATAAGCTGCGTTGCATGGTGTCATGAAGTTTTCTGTGGTGTTGGCCAGGTGTATACAAAGATAGATGACACTGAAATTGAAGCATGTTTTATTTCTAGACCAGTACTCGCATTTGACAAAAACAAAAACCTCAAGGATATGAATGATACCTTCCGATGCGAGAAATCAGGAGAACGCACCGTGCGGCCAGGATCACGAAGTCATCTGCGTCAGTAATTCGTATTGCAAGCCTATACAAATTGTTCGCGGATGAAACTATTGAGAGCATTTCATACACAGTATGCTGGCTGAAGTCAGCTATGGGAAACATATTCCACCAGCAAATAAAATGTTATGACAACAACATATTAAACTTGACGTCTTCTTCACTGTGCTGGATTTGCGAGCAGCCACTAAGCGCTGGCAGAGTTCGGGACTATTCCTATTTCAAAGGGCACCATCGTCGTGCTGCGGAGAAGAGATATAATCGGCAATTGAAGACACCAGAATTTTACCCAGGTATTTGTTCATAACCTGCCTGGCTATGGCTCGTATATCATAGTGTTTATTAAGATCAAAAACTTAAAATATTCAAAACATCTTAGAAAAGAAATATTCGCCATTCTCTATGGCAATTCATAAACGTTTCACTTTAAGAAGCTAGTCAAAAATACAAAAACTATTCAGAAGAATTTGCTTGAGATGTTAGATGATACCGTAGGACATATTTGATGAAACGTTATTGTCAACAAAGTAAGAATTCTACATCAAGTTAGACGGCGCATATGTTTCTTATGGAGACTTCGCCAATACGGCTGATGTTTGGAACAAATTTCACATCAAAATAGGTCTCTAAAATCAGGTGTTCTGATACTTGCAGACACATGTCACATTAGAGTTTAGATCCCGTTTGACATTATTCTTGCCCAGAACTATCGCAGGATGCCACGCAAAAGCTGACATCAATTCAGCTAGGGTTGCTGATAGATAATGATGTGTATAAAAAGGAAAATATGGTGGACTATCAGTAATCACAACGTGAAACGCTGTAGCCAACAGTTAACATCTGATAGCATAAGACGAAACTCAGAAAACAAAATCTTTCACGCATTCGGACAGAAACAAGATGCATTGCTGGTCCAAGTTGCGGAAGTTTCATGTGGGTGCTTTTGCTGGATTTTCTTGAGCTGTGGTGGTGGCGGCTATGCCCTCGTATGGCGAAAACGATCATTGTCAGATCTCTCTGTTTATACGTGAAAAGCGAGGATATCCCACGGAAAATGTGTGTGTGTGTGTGTGTGTGTGTGTGTGTGTCCATAGCCCACTTTTAGCCTACAACTCATCTGAACTGTATTAAAGAATGAAACTTTTTCCGCTGGATCTGAAATCATCTATATGTTTGAAAGCATTGAGGAAACTTTTATACTGTTGAAATTAAATGCTCATGTAGTAGATTATTGTCATGTTGGCTCATTGATGACACCTTAAAAGAATTATGTAGAATATGCTATTTTCATTTTTAAATATAGGTGACACATATTATTTAAGACATCTATACCATGAAAGTCTAGGAGCATACACAAATGCCAATCAATATTTTTTTTTCCTGGGTAGTAAGTGTTGTTTCCTTATTGCTTATGCCTCAAAAGTATAGAAAATGACTATTATGCCTAAGTGGATAAAATGCATATATCCACATACAAGACAAACCCTGGGCACATCATTTCACATGTGAACACTGAAAGAAAACAACTCTGGAAGGTAAGATGAACAATTGTTGCTCGGAATTTTATGTTAAAAACTTTGTTAACATTTTTAAAATTGTAAGATTTTAATTTTAAAATGTTTTTAAAAAAATATATAAGATATGAAAAATGTTGCGAATTAAATATATTTTTGTAGGATGGTACAGAGGGGTAAAAAGAGCCATGGAGTTCACTGTCCCAAGTATTAAGCGGGACCCCACTGACTACTTCTGCATGGTGGACCCTTCTAAGCGTCAAACTGGCAAAAATGCACCTGCTATCACGTATCCGGACCTTCCTTCATCCATCGCCCCGATGCCACACTGAACCAGGCTCCCCGTAGCCTCTCCTCCGGACAGAGAGCAGTTGTCTTTAGAAGCAAGCAGCAATTCAGAGAGCGAGGAAGACGTATTAGATCAAGATGACAATTTCAGACGTGGAGCTGAGCACAGAAACCAATACTACCCCAACTAAAAAAAACTCAATGACTTGAACAGAGATCTTGGTCTTACCAAGTCCTATGTCGAGGTTTTACGTCTATGCTCAATCAGTGGAATCTGTTGGATGAAATTGTGCAAGTCGCATATCAGTGGAAGCGTCACCAAGCTTTTTTCAGTTTCTTCACCCACCTCTTCATTGACAGCTCATCCAGGAGCCTCAAAGCCGTGCTGCTCCATAATGGGAACAAGTACCCGTCTCTTCACCTGGCTCACTCGGTGCAACTTAAAGAGGATTACAACAGCATCAAGACCTTGCTGGACGCCTTGAAGTATGATGAGTACGGATGCGATGTCATCGGAGACTTCAAAATGGTGGCATTCTCCAAGGCGGACCGAGTTCTCAAAGGGAGGAACAACGTCAAGTGGGAGCCACTGGTGGACCCCTGGAAGATGACGAGGCCACCACTGCACATCAAATGGGCCTTATGAAACCATTTTTCAGAGCTCTAGATAAAAGGAGTTGGCAGTTTTCAAGTACCTTCAAGACCTTTTCTCTTAGCCGTCTGAGGCAAAGAACAAAGCCGGTGTCTTCGTCGAACCACAGTTAAAGAAGATCATGGAGTGCAATGAATTCCCCCAAGAAGCTCACTAGTAAGAGAAAGCGGATTGGAACAGCTTTGTAGCTATTTGTCGGCTCTTCCCAAGCAATCATAAGGCCGAAAACTATGTGGAGCTGGTTGAGACTCTGGTGAAGAACTACAGCACAAATGGGCTGCAGGATGTCCCTCAAAGTCCATATCCTTGATGCCTATCTTGATAAATTCAAGGAGAATATAAGAGCGTACATGGAGGAGCAAGGAGAGAGCTTCCACCAGGATATACGCTACCAAGGACAGTGTAACGAGAATCTGTTGGGAGACTACATTTGCAGGCTGATTCGTGAAAGTGATTTACAGTATAATCGTAAATATTGAAAAGCTGGTCATTTTTGTATTACTTTTGTATAAATACATGTTCATTTTAATTCAAATGTTGTTTTTCTGACTTTATGTGAACGAAAAACACAAATTGACCCCTATTCCCGTTGGAAATGGATACATTTCAAAATATCACTGTCCTGGTCACAAAATCAACGTTTGTGGGGAATAATATTCATTTGCAAAATTCTTTAGGTATAAGCAATTACGAAATAACACTTACTACCCAGGAACAAAACTTGTGTTACATAGTAATTCTTAGAATAAATGTAACGCGACAAAAATGGAAATGAATTGAAAGAACTACTCACTGGACAACATACGTACATATTACATATGCAAGCGAAATAACGTTACACTACAAAAAGGTATGTCAGTCAGTGCATGATCAGTGGAATGCAGCTATTGCTGACATGCAAGGATATGAAATGTACTTTGCAGGATACAAATATATTTTGATAGTAATGTATGTTACTTGAAATATGCAATCTGAAGAAGAAGAAACAAAAAACACGGGGATTACATAGATGATACATTCAAAGGATCATCATCCTAAAAAGATAGTTTCATGAAGCAAAGAAATTTTGCAACAAAAATTTTACGAATTGCTAGAAAGTGAAAATATTCAATGCTGTTCAACTTACGTCAACAAAACTTTATATGCAGTGGAAATATATAACATAATTTTAAGTACGGAAATTTGGCAGTAATTCACTCAAAATGAAACCAGAAAATAGACTGATATTTAACAAAAGGCTAAATGAGTGGTACAATGACACATGTCACAGGGCAACACACATGACAGTCTAAAATATCAATAAATTAGGCTACATAAACACTGTCATAGCTGGGTCGCCTAAATTTAAAATGTGTTAGACAGTTAAAACTTTGAAAGATAAAATGATAATTGTAAAGGTCAACCTCCTTAACTTTACGAGGAAATATTTAGATAAGGCCGCGAATTGTTGGTGATCTGTCTTTCACATGATGTAAGACTTGAAGAAATTTGATACAGATTATAGAATGTGACGTGGCTCTCAATTGTTTTTTATATGTAACAAAATAGTGTCACTCCTGGCAAAAAAATCGAAAAGCTCATTTATCATATACAAGATATTAGATGTGCCTTTGTACAACGGACCTTAGCTATCAACACCCTCAAAAATGGATATATACCGCGATACTTAAATACCATAAGAAAAGTCTCCTGTACATGTTGTCTTAGATCAATCAGGTTTCTTATTTTCACAAGAATAGTTAACACTTATCTTAAGCGAGATCTTACACCAGTTGCCACATGTTCGATTCTTATTTCTGACTCATTACAATACACCTTGATCTAATAGAACGATTAGCACGAAATGCAAAAAGTATACTATATATAACTACCTTATATTCTAAACCCATTTTGAACCTACCAATTGTTAGATTCTATAGTAAAATACGTATTTCATCAAAACTAATATCTTGTATTCTAAAACCATTAGAATTTAAACCAAATATATATTTTTGCTTACTTTTCAAATCAGAATTATTTTGTAGAATATTTGTTTTCAGGGCAATATTTAATTTTACTTCTGACTGAGTGGTTTTATAAATTTTATTGACTTTCAAGATGTCTCCAAGTAGTACTTAAGTGATGATTTTTAACTTGAATTTTAATTCCTCATATCCCTATATGGTACTTACAAACACAATAAGCAAAAAGAAAGTCCGGTCTAACTATCTCGCGTCCATTCTAGTGACCTGAACTGTTGATACGCATATATGGACCGCTTGTTTCATTTTTATTCAGTGATAAGAGGTGAGCGTCTGCGTGACACGGAACCGATACCATGCTGCGTTTCGTTGTCAAGCATATATTGACACTGTTGAAGACATGGGTGTTAATAACTGTGTTGGACCATATTTTAAGTAGCAAAGAATTTCAAGTGTGTAAGAAATCCATACACAGGCTGGGAATATACCTTCTGCTCCTAGTCGATAAATACTGAACAAATATTTGTTAGATCAATTTCTTTCAAGTCCACGGCTACCTTGTTGTTAAATTACTCAATTATTTGCGAAACAGATACTATTTTGTTCGGAATATTCTAACATATAGAAAAAGTTCATGACCTAAAACATTGGTCTCAAGGTTAGAAAGCAATTTGACAGATTTTTGTGTTGTAAATATCAAAAAGATGTAATGCATCGGGGTGTATAATATTTTTGTAGTTAATCCAAGCTTGCCGATGACGTTGCAAAATTGAAGGGAAAAAATTATTGTAAAAGAAGCGCCGTTAAGTCTAAATATTTTGAAGTGCAACTTAAAATAAATCCATGGATTTGATTAGTTACGTAAGTAACTTATACGACTACAAGAGAATTAACTGCATAAGACACTATTTCAATGTGATGGGTTGAGTTGTAATTCCCGTATCCTTTTTGCTGGAATCATACTTGTTTCACCCCACCACTCTTCACCACTCTACACCATTGCCACCAGTCATTATTGCTGCATGTATTCAGAGCGAAACAAATAAGTATTTAAGAAAGAATATTTATAAAAAGGATTTGTTGGCTCGAAGGAAATTCAAGAGCCACTCAATAAATTTTACATGTATTTGTAAGCAGTACTTGCAAATCTCATACCATTGGAGAATAAAGTCATAACTCATGATACATTGTTTTTCTTCAAAATTAATTTCTTTTACTACGCAGTACAATTTCCGCGTTCAACAGGTCTCAAGAACCGTAAAGTAATCAAAACAGACTAAAGTTAGATAAATTTCAGAATAAATTCAGTTATATCAGTACAGACTGCTGTATGAATATAAACTTTACGTTTTATGTGAACTGTTTTAAGGATTGCATGAATAATAATAAAAGTTTTCTACAAGAGTTTTTCTCAAGTTAATGTCTAACTAAACGGTCATAAATAATATTGGCAAATGGCAGATGCCTTTAGTTTATGTCTAACTAAACCGCTATATGTAGGACTGACAAATGGGAGAAGTCGTATATTTTTGTCTAACTAAACGACCATATTCAAGACTTGTGCATGAGAGGTTTCTTTCTCTGTGTGTGTGTGGGGTGGGGGAGGGGGTGATTTAGATTTTTAACGTAGCTTTAACAATTTTTCAGTCATATCGCTACGATGTCTGCAGTGTGACAGTTTATATTGATATATAGCTCTGGGGCATCATGCCGCAGACATGTAGCATGATGTCCCACCCAGTCATATTATCCTGACACCAGGCCGACCAGTCCTAACACTAACTGAGCGCCAAGCGAGGTAGCTGTTAGTACCATTGTTTTAAATCTGGTATGACTCGACCATGGATCGAACCCACGACCTCCCGCATCCAAGGCGGACGCTCTAACCACTAGGCCACCGGAGAGGTACGGGAGATTTTTTTATTATAAATGTTGATTTCCGTGTATGAATAACAAGAGTGTATGATGTATAATAATTTACCAGTAAAAGTAAATAATTTGGCGATATTGCTGTCAGCGTTTGTACAGAGCGAAAGAACAGGCATACCGAAAACTGGTAAATTTTGATGATATATGTTACCAAATCCAATCCACGTAAACAAACAAACAAAAAAATACGACCGACGCTACAATATTAAAATAACGTTCCTAGCAGGTCTTATTCACGATACTGCATAACACTGAAGATAAGGAAGAGTCTTCAGTTGACTATGTGTATATTACAACCGGCTTTAAATTGTAGGTAGCATTTTGATACTCATTTTAAAGCGAATGGGGAAATTCTAATGCTTCTGTATTGGCTTTACTTCTAGACTTGAATCACCGATTGTCTTTTTTGTTTTCATTGTTACGATTCTACGGATTTAAAATATGTAACAAGAAAGAGTAAAACCAATAAGTTTTGTATAATTGAAGTGAAAAATAAAAATAACTTACATTATGTTGAATGAATTCCTAACTGTTCTATCAATTCCAATAGTTTCGAGTGATATGACTGTATTCCAGATGATGGTCAGTATTGTAATGATGTATCAACAATACGAAAGAACCACTATAGTATAATTCTAAAATGTCTTTAAATGAATTCACGGTAAAATATCAATACAGGGCAAATCCTGTTGTCTTTGAATGTTTCACGATAATTCTGTAAAGATATTGTATATCAACATCGTCTTAAAATGCGTGTAAGGTCAATATAATTCTGAGAAATGGTAATTAAATAGATTAATCAATCCTCTCATTTTAATGTAAACAATTTCCATAAATAAAATGGCACAAGAGAATATAAAGAATTTTAATTAGTATCGTTCATAAATTTTAAACATGTTAATCTCACTGAATGTAATAGTCTCTTGTAAAATGCATAACTTGGAAAGCAATGAAATATATACTATTAACATGAAATTATTACCTTAACTGATTGATCTTACAACTTTAAAACGTCATAATGTCCTGTAAATCAAATAATGTTTTCCAGACTCAAAAATGTTATATATTTACGTACGTTTCTTACAGAAAACAGCTACACAATCAATGTCGAAGTAATGCCTACCTTAAATACAATAACTATAAATGTAATAAAATTAAAATTAGAGTATTGTATTTGAATGGTATAACAGACTAATGTTGAACTTGAAAAGTATTTGTAGTAATCTCACGTAAATGTAATAATCTATGATGTAATACGAGTTGAAAGGGTGTCCATTAAGACAGTGAAATGGACATAAACAGGATCGGATTTTCCTGTCATTCGATCTGAATATTGCCCTCATTTTTAGCAAGAACATCCTCTTGTCGTGAAATTAATTGACCGGTACACATTGAAAACGACACGACACAATGGTTGAAATGATGAAGCATTCCACTTAGTTGATTACCAGCCAGTGCTAATTGGACAATGGAAGCCTAATCAGTCTATTAGTCTGTACAATACGGCATTCTATAATACGTATTTGTTTTTGTTGTTGATCCTTGGTTGATAAGAATAAGTAGCTGCATTCATTCGAGCACAATTCGGATGAAGCTCAACACTTGCTACCCGTTATTAGAAAAAAGCAAAACCAGTTGCGACTTTTGTAATAAATCTCCGTAAATGCAATGTTTTTAATTACAAATACAGTTTTTACATTTACGGGTTGAAGGCTATCCCATAAATATAACAAGCTCTCTTAAATATAGTGCATCAACACATGACACTGTATTGACAGCTATTACAGATAGGTAACACATTTATGGGTTGAACGTATTTCTGTAAAATGAAATAATCTTCCATAAAGGTAATATATTGTATTAAATTAACTTCTTTATATTTAGATGAATTGTTCTTGTAACTGTAGATATATCTCAGTATGTGTAATAAACCAGCTTAAATATCATTAAATTTAGAGCTATACCATATACGCGAATTTATTAAATAGTCGGGTTGAAAGGAGTACTATTTATCTAATAAACTATGTAAATGCCGGTGTCTGTATTACATTTACGGTTGTTATATCGGCATGGTTTATTTACATTTACGGGTTAAAGCATTCTTCTAAATGAAATAAACTCCTGACAAATCCCAATCTGTATTACGAACATTTGCGGTCATCTGTATTACGAACATTTGCGGTCATTAGATTTATAGAGATGTATTACATTAATTGGTTAAAAGCATTCCCGTCAATGTAATAAATATATAATAAGGATTATATTACTTTCCGAATTATTACATTTACGTAAGTTTATTACATTCACTGATTTAATATATTCCTGCAAATGTAATAACTCCCATAAACGTAACTAGATGTACTGGAATAAAATATGATTATATTTATGGATATGTATTACATTTGCGTCTTAAAAACATTTCCATAAACATAATTAATACTCTTAAATATACTGCAGTTCACGATATTTACATAAAGTAATTTGGTTCACTGTACGAAAACGACACATTTACGTGGAACATCCTAGGTTTGATTGTCGTTAATAAAATTGTACAGTTTGCACAGTGTGATACTGTTCTTCGCCTCAGTTGTAATTACTTTACCATTTCCGTGGGGAATTCTTTAGGGAATTATGAACAGTAATTTCTGATAATTTTTTTAATCTCAGTACAGGGCAAAGTATTAAAATACATAATTGCTTTAAGTAATATTTCAGTTGATTAGAATTCATCCAACGCGATTGCATATTTTAAACCAAGCAATGTGAGTGACTGAAAAGGTTATTTCAGTAGCCAATTTAGATCATGAATTCGATAATAAAACTGACCCAGTAAACTTTAAAAATATGTTAAACATTTTTCATACGCCAAACCTTGTTTCGTCAGTTGGTTGTAATTATACCAGCGCCAAAGAGAGAAAGCATACTTTATTACAAATACAATAAAAATTATTATTGCACTAGAAGAAGCAATCATTGTCATTTACCCATTTTATGAAAGCCTCTGTATCTCCGTACGTACGTCTGTCTGTCCATAACTATATCTATTCTTTAATCGATCTATGCAAATTTAAACAACACGGCACAAAGTTTGCCTATCCGGTGACCATCTGCGAGAGGGGTATAGCTTTTGGGACCTGCCCCTGTAGTCCCGGGGATCATTCAATAATCCAATATACAACACGTGTGTGTGTGTGTGTGTGTGTGTGTGTGTGTGTGTGTGTGTTCAAGAAGTACACCATGCAATGAAAGCAACAATTTTCATTCATTTCTAATCTGATGTCAGTGGAAATAAATGCCAGAGATTATATCAAAGACCTATACAGAGTCGAAATAAATGCCACAAATTATATCAAAGACCTATACAGAGTCGAAATAAATGCCACAAATTATATCAAAGACCTATACAGAGTCGAAATAAATAACACAAATTATATCAAAGACCTATAGAGAGTCGAAATAAATGCCACATATTATATCAAAGACCTGTACAGAATCGAAATAAATGCCACAAATTATATCAAAGACCTATATAGAGTCGAAATAAATGCCATAAATTATATCAAAGACCTATACAGAGTCGAAATAAATAACACAAATTGTATCAAAGACCTACAGAGTCGAAATAAATAACACAAATTATATCAAAGACCTATAGAGAGTCGAAATAAATGCCACAAATTATGTCAAAGACCTATACAGAGTCGAAATAAATACCAAAAATTATATCAAAGACCTATACAGAGTCTAAATAAATAACACAAATTATATCAAAGACCTATACAGAATCTAAATAAATGACATAAATTATATCAAAGATCCATACAGAGTCAAAATAAATGCCACAAATTATATCAAAGACCTATACAGAATCGAAATAAATGCCACAGATTATATCAAAGACCTATACTGATTAATTAAAATTTCAGTGAATAATACCAGCACACGTGTAATTACGGTAGAAAATCAAAACGGTTGGAAACATGAATATGACTTGTAAAAATGGTTCCTAGTTACGACACCGATTAATCCTCTTGTCCTGACAAACCACGCGAGTCCCGAGTCCAAATGTGCAATAGTAATCAAATAATCAATTCAATAGTAATCAAATAATCAATTTAGTGAGACAAGTAGCAGAAAAACACATTTGTATTTATACCAATCTGGTTAACTGTATTTTTGTTTAATTGCTTGAAAACGATGGAACAGTAAAATTACTTTGTCTGATAGGATCTAGTACTTGAATCTAATATACAATCCAATATAATATAATATAATATAATATAATATAATATAATATAATATAATATAATATAATATAATATAATATAAAAAGCCAACCGATAAATTATTTTTATGTGTAAAGAAAGGTACAAAGAATCATAAACCAGATAAAAAGAAAACAAAGTATATATAACACAAATAAAAATAATGACTTAAAACCTGAAAGTAGTGATGATACGTCGCCATTATTATTTACTTATCATGTAATGATGATACATAACACTTGTCATTTGTTCACCATCTAGTCATGATACAAGAGATTTGTATCATTTGTTCGCCGTGTAATGATGACACATTGCAATCAACATTTCTTAGTCATGAATTGTGTGACAGAAGCTAAATATTTATAATCAAGACGTAAGCTTAAAGATCAATCGCCGTATTCTCGTTCAATTCTAATCTGAGAGTTAAAATTCTGATAGTATATAGCATCGACGTAATCGATAAATTAATTGATTTACTGTTGATGTGATTTTGTAATCCATTTATCGGCCCTGGGAAATACTACATAATGTAATTTATAATATTGTACTTGATTACATAGCAAATACCACATACTGTAATTTATAATACTATACTTCATTACATAGCAAATACAACATAATGTAATTTATAATAATGTAATTCATTACATAGCAAATACCACATAATGTAATTTATAATGCTGTACTTCATGACATAGAAAATACCACACAATATAATTTATAATAACGTACTAAATTACATAGCAAATACCACATAATGTAATTTATAATAATGTACTGTTATGTATATGTGATTTAAGTATATCTTATTTAATATATATTTGTTTCAATTTAATTCTTTGTAGGTTTTTTTTTCTTCATTACATGATATTCTAATGTACATTTTTTTCACTAGAGATGATACTTTTTTCAGAAAATAGTTTGACCTTGAATGTTAGTTTATAAACATCAGGTGTTAATCTAAATCCTGACCTTGTTTCAAAATGTGTAGCAGGCCACGTAAACACGTTCTATCTCTATCATAAAATGATTGGTTGTTGTCGAGGTTATGATGGGACTTCGTGCTTAAGACTTAAACTATTTTTTTAAATATTTATTTCTTAGAATAAATAAATTGGTTTTCGTCAGGGTCACACTGGGTGTACGTGACCTTTCACAAGTATGTAGTTTCTATAAGCGTCTAGAAGATGATCACGTGACCCCTTTATCTTTTAGAATACGATATAACCTATGTTTAGGGGAATTGTTCTCAGTAGAAGTTGCAGCTGGGCTTTTTCTTATGCTAGAAGTTGTATGTTCTGCTGTTTGGAGTTATTTCAAATTACTTGGATTCAATAGGATTAGTTCTGTTATTTTCTGGAAAATACGTGTGCTCATGTAATATTGTGGAACAGTGACAATTTTAAAAAAAAAAAATATTCAGCTATCAGAAACCGGAGTGATAATTCTTGTTTCTACAAGGAACTGTAGACTTTAACACTACAGATTGCAGCATACGTCATCGTCTTCCATCTTGGATCCTTCGTCGGGATTCGAACTTGAAATCATTTGAACATTTAGTTATTAGGACTTCAAAAATTGTATTCTTGGATTATTCTTGGAGTATTTTGGATTTGACTCTATAAAACCGTAAGTTCATATTTTTTTTTAAATTTACAGAATTTTTCCAGGGAAATAAACTATTGTACTTTTTCAAAGCTTTTTGTTTTCACTCGTTCTTGTCTTACTATTTATTCGAGCCTAAACACGTAACATAAGAGAACTTCATTGCATAGAAAATACAATATAATGTAATTTATTGTACTGTACAGTTTTACATATCCATTTAACCGTATGCGATTAATGTGGCATTCGATGTTAATGTTCATTCCGTAATTTCGTCACGCAATCAGAATTAAACTATTTACGTGTTTTCACTAAAGTCCGAGTGTGATATTTTTTTCCAGTGACGGAATGGAACTTGGCTGATTCCCTAATTGTTTTAGATTCCATTCACACTGCACATCTTACACTATTTGGAATGCGTGTAATAAATATAATACCGCTTTCGTGTTTTATTCAATGTCCAGGAAAGGAACAGTTTGACATGACTTACATCACAGTTGAATAAGGTCACAAACCCGACCAGTTAGTTTCTTACCAAGACTGTTTCATGGAAAGATCAAGACCAGCCACATACACATCGTATAAGCACTATTTGTAACATTGTTGTACCAGCTTTGAATGCCGTCTGAAGTTTGCACCGCCTTCATTAGTCTGGCTGAGTCATACCAGGTTTGAAAGCAGTCTGAAGTTTGTACCGCCTTGGACCGTACCAGGATGAAAACCGTCTGAATTTTGTACCGTGTTCATTAGTCTGACTGAACCTACCAGGTTTGAAAGCCATCTAAAGTTTGTGCCGTGTTCATTAGTCTGACTGGGCTGTACCAGTGTTGAAAGCCATCTGAAGTTTGTACCGCATTCATTAGTCTGGCAAAGAGCTGCTACGTAATTATTTGTATGCTCACAGTGGAAGAAAAGCAAGTTGCATTCCAATCATTTTCAATAAAGGTAAAACAAACATCTCAGACATATAAATGCCAACGTCAAAAAAATAATATTTGGGCGATGATAAGAATCTTGGGGAAATTCTCCACGTAAAAGTTTTATTACACTTCTAACAATTCAGCAGGCGGGTTTGCTTATGATATTGCCAAATGTAGCAAATATATTCTGTCCAATCTTGGGCTATTAAAACGATCCGATTTCATATTTAGTACTAATATTAGTCGAAGTCATTAAACTATAAACATCAGTCGAAGTCTCTAAATATCAGTCATAGCCTTTTAATTATTCTTTTTCTGAATTGACTACCTGCGTTCAGAGGATTCATTACCAGAATGGTACAGGTCCAAAACCTGCTGAGACCAAGCCTTGTTGGCAGGCATGGTGTGTTTGTCTCAGTGAAGACCAAGCCTCCTTGGCCGCCATGGTAAGTTTGTCTCAGTGAAAACCAGGCCCTGTCAGCCGCCATCGTTGGTTTGTCTCAGTGAAGACCAGGTCTTCTTGGCCGCCATGGTACGTTTGTCTCAGTGAAGACCAAACCTTGTCGGCCCCCGTGGTGTGTGTGTCTCAGTGAAGCCATTTTACTCCAATTATCTAGGCACTATATAACTTGTGGTATTGAGATCTCGATATACTCCAATCAATTCTGCCAAATTTAAAGAAATTAGAATCAATCAGACCCCAATTAAAAAATTACTTTTAAAATAAGCAACTTAAATGACGTTGCTGCGCTAAATTATTATAGCCAGTTATAGCTTGTTGTAAATTTAAATAAAATAAAGTTGACCTGTGACGCAGGTGGTTACTTAAAAATAAAAATATTTTGGTTTACATAACATTTAAAAGTTGTCTATTTATGAAGACTGATTGAGTAATACAGGTCAACTTTAAGCCATGCTCCACCATTAGGACAAAACCTACTTGGAATCAGACGTATTTATTATTATTATTATTATTATTATTATTACATTTAAGATGGCAGATCTTTTTGTTACGCTTCATATCATTTCCTGTGAAGTCGAAGGTCGAATAATAAATGGCTGCCGTTTTGCTGAGAAGCTCATAGTACTGAGTCATTGCTTTTTTGTAGAAGTTACGTCAATTTAATATTTATATACGTATTAATTTTATATATAAGAATGTTGCAAATACTCTTGCCAAAATAAAACATAAAATGCAATTGTTGCAGCATAAATATCGTGGAATGAAAAATAAGTTTTGTTGAAAATCAACACACTAATATTTCTTCTGTCACAAATCAAGTAATTAATTATTTTCGGAAGATAACTGGTATTATTTTGGCGACCCATTCCTTGCTTCTCCCACCGTTTGTAGACGAAAACGTTATACCATACTAAGAACGAAATTTTCGCTTTTCCGCACATTTACCGTCCGATTTTTCAAGTCTTTGCTACCCATAATTCATTTGTTACACTCTCTGACTTTCTTTACTGGTCAAGATTGGGAATAATGAAATCGACATTTTTGAGTCAACGCGTAGAGAGCTTTTTTTTAAATAAAGGAAAGTGCATATGTAAAATATGACAAATAAAAACTACATCCCATGGTAATCCCATTCTAATTTAACAGTGGTACAGGAAACGGTTATCGTGTCAGCGGTTGTCTTGTAGTGTTTTATGCATGCTCTATTACGGGAAAGAACGAAGAAAGACGAATAAGTAAGTGTCCATCAAGGTAAGAAGGCACATCATCCTACGTCAGTCAGTAAGAACACACAATATGATACCCTATAAACTTTGTTCGCTAATAGGTTTTACCTCACTCGGAGCTTCCTCGGCCTTTTCAGTCTCATGCTGGAAAAAAAAATCTTTTGCAAATACCGGCCAGTTTGTGCAGTCGTTAGATTCGCTGTTTATATTGCGTGATGATAACCATGTGAGTGCCAATCCGGGAAATAACACTACCATTAATTAAATTATTCGCCTCGCATCTAAATGTGACAAAGATGTGTTGAATGGGTTATACCTCAGTTGGAGCATCTTCTGCCTTTTCCATCATGCTAGAAATACCTCAGATGTAAATAATGGCCATTTTGAACTACCCTCAAGCCCATTGCTGTTGTTACGTCATGATAACTTCATAACGTCATCATCAACTGCAATGGTGTCAGAGAACTTAAACCGAATTATTTCTTCGATTTTTCCATTACTACGATTGCCCTAATAACATTAAAAATCGAATGTACAGGTATTTTGCTGAAACGTTAATGAGTGTTATTTTGATGACATATTGTTTTATCAGACTCTGTTCTGTCCACATCAAGCCCGGCGTTCCTTTGCCAGATATTGCAAATTTGAAAAGAATCACTTCGATTACGTTAGTGTACTCGTTCGAAAGTGGAAGTTATTCGAGTGTCTTAGGAAAATGACGACTTTGATTCGAATGGGTTTTACCTATTACACATATTAACACATTGTGACGTCACGTTGTGACGTTATGTAAGGCAAAGGTATAATGACCCAGGCATCCGAATTAATGTTAAAGTAACTTTATACAATGCTTTAAAGTTGTATCATTTTCGTCAGGTGCTCAAGAGAATCTTACATGCGTGTTCATTTGAAATGAAAGTTATCAAACTCGTTCTTCTGCTTGACAAGGCTAAAAAAAAGATGAGAATTATTTAACCCGTTTCATAAATTTACTTATAATCAGCACTTAGGTTAACTCTCTTTAAGCTGTAGGAAAAGGACAGGTATATAATCTGTATACGTGTAGTGAAATGACAGAACTGGACATACGTTGATCACAGTTGTTCACACATAACACACATAACAATATGATATTCATCCGCACCAGTAACACCAGGGAAAAGACCAGGTGCAGAAGCTCTGGCAACTGGCAAAATGTCTTTTCAAGATCAATATTCATTACGAAGTTTGCTCGAAGTGTCATTGCTGGAAAACGAAAGCCACTTTAAGAATCCCAATAGGACCATTGTATTCTGTCTGCAAATAGTTCAGAAACATTGACAAATTCATTTTGGAGCCGAGTGAATCATCCTGTTTCAGATCATTTTGACTGAAAGACAAACTCCAGTACTGAAGTGTCATTCAGACCACCTTATCGTGTATTACAATAAATAAGGGACACTTGGACTCTCCATTTGGGGTAAATTGAGACAGCCTTCTTTACGTTGTGGATTTTGTGCTATTGTTTGTTTTGTGGGTATTGTTTATGTTGTGGATTTTGTGTTATTTTTGGTTTTGGGATTATTGTTTATGTTGTGGATTTTGTGTTATTTTTGGCTTTGGGATTATTGTTTATGTTGTGGATTTTGTGTTATTTTTGGTTTTGGGATTATTGTTTATGTTGTGGATTTTGTGTTATTGTTGGTTTTGGGGGGTATTGTTTATGTTGTGGATTTTGTGTTATTGTTGGTTTTGGGGTATTGTTTATGTTGTAGATTGTTTTGGGGGTATTGTTTATGTTGTGGATTTTTGTGTTATTGTTGGTTTTGGTGGTATTGTTTCAGGTTCGCATATTAAGCCTATACATTGATGTAGAACACGATAATCGAACATCTTCAACACCGTGAGCAACATCGACCAAATATTAAAGTTCGTGGGCCATAAATGATATATATTATAACAAGTATACTATACTCATATGAACGACTTCTTGTATGATGAGCTCGGGTCACAGTTAAATAACACAAACGGAATCTGCTGTCCCTGTATTATATAGGAGAATGCTTGATAATAGTATGTGAAATATATATATATATATATATATATATATATATATATATATATATATATATATATATATATATATATATATATAGTGTGTGTGTGTGTTTGCCTGTGTCTTTGTCTGTGTGTAACTATTCATACATACGTACCTACGTGCATGCATACATACATACATACATACATACATGCATACATACATAGAATCCCTTAAAAATGTAAAAATGTTTCCAACACTCATATACATAAAATAAATATAACATCATTACTGTGTAGCATATGGTCTTAAAATATTTTGGAATAAAAGAAGTTAATACTTTAAAGTAAAGAAAACATTCATTTCAATCATATGTTAATAATTCTTCATACCTTCGATAAATGTGAATAATAAGCCTTGTTACAAGTGATACAATACAGACAAGTGAACAAGAAACGCAGCTGCTCCCTTGTTGCTTCACTGTATTCCGCGCATGTTAAATATTCCACGCCTGAACGCCAACCTGTGTTGATTGTGTATAACAAAGTATTGGAGAGAATCCTTTCATGGTGAAAGAACTGATATCGGTTCCAGTACACTCGTGTCAATCATACACTAGCGCTGTGGCGTTGGGAGATGAAGTATTCAAGCGCCTCGGAGGCATGGATTTACCAATATCTTTCAAAAGCTACCTGTTTGGTTCAACGTGTGTAGTATATGGTATCTAGATTAGTCACTGAACTTGTGCGGTGCAATTTCTAGTACCTGTTAAATTTGTTACCAAATTATGTGCGGAAGTTCTCGAGGAACTCCGAGAAGAAGGGTAAGTGTATTATGTCCGATTTCCTCACATTATACTGTAATATGTGTACAAATGGTTTAATACGAAAGCGAGTGTAGAAAATATGTATTGCTGATATTTTTAGATGCTGTCACGTCAGCAACTATAGATGTTATGTGTTTATGTGTCTGAAAAATGTATTGATGTTTTCTAAATTTTTCAGATACGGAGTTTTAATGAAAACAATAACAAATATTTTCTAGCAATTCTGCTTTTCGATTTTTTGTTACTGATGATATTCAGTTTTCTGTATAATAATATAAGGCTATTATATTATTTGTAAATTCTGCTATTCATTTTTCTGTCAAATATCATATTTAGTTTTCTGTCAAATCATACTATTCATTGTTCTGTCAAATATGATATTCTATTTTCTGTCACGTAGACCATCAAGTTTCTGTCAATTCTGCTATTCATTTTTTTTTCTGTCAAATAGGCTATTAGTTTTTCTATCAAAGTTTTAACATACAGCTTTGAAGTCTTTGGACGTAAGACATATTCCCGAAGACACAGTACGTGTGTTTACTGAAAACATATGTAAGGCTATATCAGACTAGAGAGAAATAATTGGTTATCTAGAAAAAAAATATCCAATAGTTTCATTAATATCTTATCCAATATGGTCTAAAGAAGTTGGCATGAACATTCATAAAACCACTGAAATGCATGTTTTTTATTTGGACTTGAAAATAATACAGTCTAACGCATTAAACGTGATGTCCTTGCATGGCTCAGTTGGGGGAAATATGATAAAGGAGATGTTAAAAATTATTCATTTGAATGGAGCATAATTTCATATAAGACCCTTCTTTCTTGTTTTAGTCCATCTCCTTTCCTATCATATCATAGTTTCGTATTCTACTTTTCAATCTCAATACATATTGAATGGAAATAAAGCACAAAAGCCGGGTCTCTACCACAGAAAATGGGTACAGGAATAAAATGGCTTTTCTGCCAAAAAAGTATGTGTATCAATATTTATAGATTTAGTTACTTAATTAAGTACTTATTTAATTACTTACTTAATTATCCATCAATCGATCGATCTTTTTGTGTACACATGGTTATCATTAATGCCATGGTCTGATACGAAACTTTCTTCACATTTTAAAAACTTGCTGTTAGCAGTTAAGACAATTTTCTAATATCTAACAGTAAGTTCTAATTTTTATAGTATACGTAAAAAGGTGTAAATTTTTAGAGCAAAACTTATTTCTGTAGAACTCAAAAAAAAGTTAAAATGTTACTAATTTTCTAATTAAACAATAATCACTAGTTAACAATAACGTCAAAAAAGTTGCCTTGTTATCGCTTTTGTCCTTGCACTGCCCTTTAAAAGGAATTCCAGTCGGCCTACAGGGTGTCAGACCCAGATTTTAAAAGACGGAGGATATAGTTCATGCATCTTGCCCTCTATCATCTGGTTTTCCTTGTCAGTTGGTGACTTTGTTTAAACAACATACATATATCGACAAGTTTACTGCTAAAGTTATACACTGTGGTTGAATGCATCAGATGCAAACAATAATGTAGAATTACACATTTTAGCACGCACAGTGTCTGCTCCATAACGACAACTATATTACTGGTAACATTGGAAACATACGAAGACGGCAAGGTACGAAAACCGTAGGGTACGAAGACGGTAGGGTACGAAAGCAGTAGGGTACGATAACGCTTATAACAGTACGAACACGAGTTACTTCTATTAGGAATAACATTTAGGATGTCACGGGAACAGTAAGCAACGATTCGAAACGGTACGCTGACCCAGTAACATAGAGATAATATCAACAATTGATTTCAGTGTTGACAACTTACACTTATTTTAATAGAAAATTCGAGGAATAGATTAGTTTTGCTGAAATCGAAATCAAAGACGAAAATAAAATTGCAATGGCTACTGGTGGCGAGACGGTTATAAACTTTTTGAAACTTTTCCAACTGGTATATTACGAAAAGAAACGGAGGTGAATTAAATTTGGTGGAAGATTGGAAATTATACAAAATGGAAAAATACGATTGGCGATTGAAACAATAAAAACGTTTTGTCCAAAAATGGTTGCAAACGATGTTACAGGTATGGTATAGACCAACTTCCAGTAACATTCACACATAGGGGAGAAGCAAAAAACCTAAAACTAAGATTAATTATTGCATACTACAGCACATGTTAAGGAGAACACACACACACACACAAGAAGCAGAAACAAACAACACAAAGCACTATTTTGCCTTACTAATCTCGCATCATTTACTGTATGCTTCCTCAGTCAGAAAATATTTTGAAATGTTTTTACAGGTGCAGCAAGAAAATTATTAAAATAATATTTGTATGAAATAACCCAACTGGTTGTTATCGTGAGGAAAATAAGGCCCATTGTTGTCTTAGATTTCGAAAATATGGAATTTGCATGGTGTTAAAGAAAACTATTATAATTTGCTTTGAAGAAATCTTTAAGTTTTCATTTTGTAAATAGAGTAATGATATGCATAGATAAGTTTACTGAGAGCTTGGGTATATTATCATGAAAAATGAGATGTATTTTTTATGTATAATTGCACATAATAACGTTTCCTGAATTGATGAGTAAGCATTATCTTCTGCAGAAGGTTTTTATGTCTTTTTTATGGCATAAGGTCTTATTCCTTTTTAATTTGAACCGTTATAGGTCTGACACAGGATATTAAACTTTCTGTGCACTGATCTGAAGAAATATACCGTTTGTTAATTATTTCAACTATACACAAACTTCTCTTATCAATTTTCTTTTTTTTTTTTTTCTTCTTCTTCTTCTTCTTCTAATACTACTTTGAATTTACTACTTTGTATGCAACGTCTCCTGCTAGTACGCATATATTTCGCTTTCCAATACTTCTACTACTACTACTATTAATGCTGCTACTACTACTACTACTACTAATTTTGCTCATGTTATTCTGCTACAGTACTGCATCACATGGGTTTATGAGAAAATAGGAATTTAATCTCATATACAAGAAAATAGTGATGACAGAGACACCTCCTTTATTCTGATGGCGGATACACGATGCTTCTATTTATTCCAGCAACATTCGGTTAGATATAAGAAAACTGGAATGCGTACGCTCAGACCCTTTTTTAAATAAGATATCAAGTTTTGAATTTCATTTCCTCTAGACTTATAATGTCCTAAGAAAGTTGGTTAGTTTAACCAAAGCTTTTCTTGGATTTTATGAAGACGAACGTATACCAGTACATTCTAGCTGAACATACATCGTAACTGACTATACGTTGTAATTGACTATACATTGCAATTGACTATACATTGTAACTAACCATACATAATAATTGACTATACAATGTAAATGACCATACATTGTAATTGACTATATAATGTAACTGACCATACATCGTAACTGACTATACATTGTAATTGAGTATACATTTTAATTGACTATACTTTGTAATTGACCATATATCGTAACTGACTATACGTTGTAACTGACTATACATTGCAATTGACTATACATTGTAAGTGACCATACATAGTAACTGACTATACGTTGTAACTGACTCTACGTTGTAACTGACTATATACATCGTAACTGATTATTACATTATAACGGACTATACATTGTATCTGACTATACATAACTGACTATACTTTGTAACAGACTATATATATTAACTGACTATACTTTGTAATTTACTATATATCGCAAATGACTATACATTGTAAGTGACTATACATCGTAACTGTCCATACATTGTAACAGACTATAAATCGAAACTGACTATACTTTGTAATTTATTATATATCGCAACTGACTATACATTGTAACTGACTATGCATTGTAACTGACTAAACATCATAACTGAATATATATCGTAACTAACTATATATTGTGACGGCTATGCGTTGTAATTGACTATACACTTTAACTGACTATGCATTGTAATTGACTGTACACTTTAACTGACTATGCATAGTAATTGACTATACATTGCAAATGAATATACATTTTAACTGGCTATACATTATAACTGACAATACGTCGTAACTGACTATAAATTGTAATAGACTATACATTGTAACTGACCCTACATTGTAACTGACTATAAATAGTAAATGAGTATTACATTATAACGGACTATACATATTAACTGACTATACTTTGTAATTTACTATATATCGCAACTGACTATACATTATCACTGAATATACATTGTAACTGACTACACATCGTATCTGACTATACATAGTAGTTGAATAAACATAATAACTGACCATACGTCGTAACTGTCTATACATTGTAACTGACTATACATTGTAACTGACTATACATCGCAACTGAATATACTTCTTAACTCACTTTACATTGTAACAGACTATATATCGTAACTGAAAATACTTTCTAATCTACTATATACATCGTAACTGACTATACATTGCAACTGGCTATACAATTTAGCTAGCAGTACCTTGTAACTGACTATACAGTTTAACTGGCTATACATTGTAATTGACAATATTATGCAATTGACAATACAATGTTATTGACAAATTATTGTAACTGACTATATATTGTAACTGAATATACTCTTTAACTAACTATACGTTTTAAGTAGCTATACAGCGTAACTTACTATGCATTTTACCTAACTATACATTGTGCCTGACAATACAATATAATTGACTATACAGGTTATCTGACTATACATTGTAATTTACTATAAATTTTAACTGACTATATATTGTAACTGAATATACATCGTAACTGACCATACATTGTAACTGATTATACATCGTAATTGACTATACGTTGTAACTGGCTATACATTCTAACTTGATATACATTGTAACTGACTATACAACATTATTGATTATACATTGTAACTGCCTATACATTGTAATTGACTATACATTGTAACTGGCTATACATCGTAATTGACTATACATTATAACTGGCTATACACTGCAATTGACTATACACTGTAACTTGATATACAATGTAACTGACTATACATCGTAATTGACTATACATTGTAACTGATTATACATTGTAATTGAAAATACATTGTAACTGGTTATACATCGTAATTGATTATACATTATAACTGGCTATACATTATAATTCACTATATATTGTAACTGACTATACATCGTAACTGACTATACATTGTAATTGACTCTACATTGTAACTGGCTATACATCATAATTGACCATACATTGTAACTGGCTATACATCGTAATTGAATATACATTGTAACTGGCTATACATTGTAATTCATTATACATTGTAACTTGATATACATTGCAACTGACTATACATCGTAATTGACTATACATTGTAACTGGCTATACATTATAATTCACTATATATTGTAACTGACTATACATCGTAACTGGCTATACATTGTAAATGAATATACTTTGGAACTGAATATACATCGTAACTGACTATACGTTGTAAATGACTCTACATTGTAACTGGCTATACATCGTAATTGACTATACATTGTAACTGGCTATACATCGTAATTGAATATACATTGTAACTGGCTATACATTGTAATTCACTATACATTGTAACTTGATATACATTATAACTGACTATACATCGTAATTGACTATACATTGTAACTGCCTATACAATGTAATTGACAATACATTGTAACTGGCTATACATTGTAATTCACTATACATTGTAACTTGATATACATTATAACTGACTATACATCGTAATTGACTATACATTGTAACTGCCTATACAATGTAATTGACAATACATTGTAACTGGCTATACATTGTAATTGACTATACATTGTAACTGACTATACATCGTAACTGGCTATACATTGTAATTGAATATACTTTGTAACTGACTATACATCGTAATTGACTATACATTGTAACTGGCTATACATTGTAGCTGACTATACATCGTAATTGACTATACATCGTAACTGCCTATACATTATAATTGACTATACATTGTAACTGGATATACATTGTAATTGACTATACATTGTAACTGGCTATATTTTGTAACTGACTATACACTCTAACTGACTATGCATCGTAACTTATTACACATTGTAACTGACAATACATTGTAGGTAACTATACACTGTAACTGACAATACATCGTAATTGACTATGCGTTGCAAATGGCTATACATTGAACCTGACTATACATTATAACTGACTAAACATCGTAATTGACTATATATTGTAGCTGGTAATGCATTGTAATTAATTATATATTGGAACTGACTATACATTGTAACTGGCTATACATTTTAACTAGCAGTACTTTGGAACTGACTATATATTTTAACTGGCTATACATTGCAATTAACAATATACTATAATTGACAATACAATGTAACTGGCTATACATTGTAACTGATTATACGCTTTAACTAACTATACATTTTAACTAGTTATACAGTGTAACTTACTATAAATTTTACCTGGCTCTACATTGTACCTGACAATACAATGTAATTGACTATACATTGTAACTGACTATACATTTTAACTAGCTATACATTGTAATTGACAATACAATGTAATTGACTATATATTGTAATTGACTATGCATTGTAACTGACTATACATTTTAATTGGCTATAGATTGTAATTGACTATACATTATAATTGACTATACATTTTAACTGGCTATATTTTGTAATTGACTATACATTGTAACTGACTATACTTTGTAACGGACTATACAATGTAACTGACTATACGTTGTAACGGACTATACGTTGTGACTGACTATACTTTGTAACGGACTATACGTCGTGACTGACTATACATTGTTAGGGACTATACATTGTAACTGACTATGCATTGTAACGGACTATACAATGTAAATGACTATACGTTGTAACGGACTATACGTTGTGACTGACTATACATTGTAACTGACTATACAATGTAACTGACTATACAATGTAAATGACAATACATGTACGTCGTTAACAGATAGTTATACATAAGCATAAATCAAAGACAACCGAAAAATATGTCAAGAAATGGAGAATATAAACCAGATAGAAACATATGTATTCATGCACATTATAAATGCACTCTTTTAATTTGCACTTAATAATTTAGTGCATTTATTTGACTTTATGGCATGCAGTGAATCAAATTTTACCGGTGTAGATTGATGCGCAGTTTCATGTACGTTACCATCTGCGTTTGGTGGGGCCTTTCTGTTTCGAGCGGAGTTGTTACCATTGTTATTTCTGTTATGTTTTGGCTTTTCGTGCATGTTTGTTTAGGTGGATGATTCACATTTTGTAACTGCACGTGTGTGTGTGCGTGCGTATGTGCGTATGTGTGTGTATTTGCAGTACTAGTATAGGGATCTCGGTAGCTTCCAGGATTTGACCCAGGGGCTAAATCCCATGGGTCAGGTAACACCAACTGGTGCAGATTGATCATATATGAATTCATTACGTCATGTTCAGTAGAAGAGTATTGTGTGGGCTAGAGATGTCACTGTTAGCAGCGTTGTGACAAACCTGGACGAAGTCCCCAGGGTCGGGGTAAATCCAACGAATAATTTACTCAGCAATGCTGTTAAGGATATATGACAATGATCTAACTACTTTTAAAGAGACATGAATTAAGAACCGTGCCAGGAGAGTTTTGAAACACACTTTGACCATGTTGACAGTGTAGAGACATTAATTAGCCTTATACATAAGTGTATGTGTGTGTGTGTGTGTGTGTATATATATATATATATATATATATATATATATATATATATATATATATATATATATATATATATATATAAGTGTATATTTGTGTAACTTTGGACACATGAATTGAATTACATTGTCCCGCGGTTAACATGAAGAAGTGTTCGATTAGTAAATTCTGGTTGTACGAAATTCCTGTGTTACACCCTCTGTGAAGCCATGCGATGATCATTTATCCGAATTATATCAATTCTAATTCCATAGAGGGTGTTTGATGATCGCTATTCGTATTATATCAATTCTAATTGCATGGAGGGTGTTTGATGATCGCTATCCGTATTATATCAATTCTAATTCCATGGAGGGTGTTTGATGATCGCTATCCGTATTATATCTATTATATATCCTCGTCAGCGTTTGATGCGTACCGAAAGGAATTGTCGTTGGCGTTTTTCCTCGCAAGTTTTTCTATTTCACACTAAGTAAAGATTTATCGATCTTCTATCAATCTTCGGTTGGAGAGACAGTTCTGTCGCCTGATAAGGATGTAGTCTAATGTCGGTTCGTATTGATTTGGCCGTGTTATTGAAAACAGGCCTATTAAAGACAGGAGATTCAACTACTTAAATCAGAAGATTAATTATTCAGAAAATGAAGATCATATTATTGATCTGATTCTATCTGTCTATCTGTCTGTTTGTCTGCTTGCCTGTCTTTCTATCTATCTGTAGTTATGTCTGTCTATCTATCCAGATATATATATATATATATATATATATATATATATATATATATATATATATATATATATATATATATATATATATATATATATCTGTCTATATGTCTGTCTGCCTATCTATCTATCTATCTATATATATATATATATATATATATATATATATATATATATATATATATATATATATATATATATATATCTGTCTATTTATCTATCTATCTATGTATCTGCTTTACCGTGATATTTTCCAAAAACCTTGCGCTCCTTTCTTTCTGTATATTTCTTTCCTCGTCAGACCTTTGTTATTTTTGCTTTTCTATATATATTATGTATTCTCTGGTTTTCGAAGGATAAAAAACGACTCAATCTTGCTTAGCTCTGTTTACTGCCAGGAAGCCATTGACTGACCAACATATAATGTAATACAGTTTATATACTGTCTTTAAGGGTATTTTACTCATAATGTAACACAGTCTCTACATTAACTGTCTTTAAGGGTATTTTACACATAATATAACAGTCTCAACATTAACTGTTTTTAAGCGTGTTTCACACGTAATGTAACAGTCTCAACATCAACTGTCTTTAAGGGTGTTTTACACATAATGTAATATAGTCTGAACATTAACTGTCTTTAAGGGTGTCTTACACATAATGTATTACAGTCTCAACATTAACTGTCTTTAAGGGTGTTTTACACATAATGTAATTCAGTCTCAACATTAACTGTCTTTAAGGGTGTTTTACACATAATGTAATACAGTCTCAACATTAACTGTCTTTAAGCGTGTTTTAGACATAATGTAACATAGTCTCTACATTAACTGTCTTTAAGGGTGTTTTACACATAATGTAACCAATCTCAACATTAACTGTCTTTAAGGCTGTTTTACACATAATGTAACACAGTCTCAATATTAACTATATTTAAGAGTGTTTTACACATAATGTAACAGTCTCAACATTAACTGTCTTTAAGAGTATTTCACACATAATGTAACATAGTCTCGACATTAACTGTTTTAAGGGTGTTTTACACATAATGTAACAGTGTCAACATTAACTGTCTTTAAGGGTATTTTACACATAATGTAACAGTCTCAACATCAACTGTCTTTAATGGTGTTTTACACATAATGTAACACAGTCTCAATATTAATTATATTTAAGCGTGTTTTACACATAATGTAACAGTCTCAACATTAACTGTCTTTAAGAGTATTTCACACATAATGTAACATAGTCTCCACATTAACTGTTTTAAAGGGTGTTTTACACATAATGTAACAGTCTCAACATTAACTGTCTTTAAGAGTATTTCACACATAATGTAACATAGTCTCCACATTAACTGTTTTAAGGGTGTTTTATATATAATGTAACAGTCTCAACATTAACTGTCTTTAATAGTGTTTTACACATAATGTAAGAGTCTCAACATTAGCTGTCTTTAGGGGTGTTTTACACATAAAGTAACATAGTCTCTACATTAACTATATTTATGGGTGTTTTACACATAATGTAACATTCTCAACATTAACTGGTTTTAAAGGTGTTTTACACATAATGTAATACAGTCTCAACATTAACTGTCTTTAAGGGTATAATGTAATACAGTCTCAACATTAACTGTCTTTAAGGGTGTTTTACACATAATGTAATACAGTCTCAACATTAACTGTCTTTAAGGGTGTTTTACACATAATGTAACATAGTCTCTGCATTAACTGTCTTTAAGGGTGTTTTACACATAATGTAACAGTCTCAACATTAACTGTCTTTCAGGGTATTTTACACATAATGTAACAGTCTCAACATTAACTGTCTTTAAGCGTGTTTTACACATAATATAACAGTCTCAACATTAACTGTCTTTAGGGGTGTTTTACACATAATATAACAGTCTCAACATTAACTGTCTTTAAGGGTGTTTTACACATAATATAACAATCTCAACATTAACTGTATTTAAGCGTGTTTTACACATAATGTAACAGTCTCAACATTAACTGTCTTTAAGGGTGTTTTACACATAATGTAACACAGTCTCAACATTAACTGTATTTAAGCGTGTTTTACACATAATGTAACAGTCTCAACATTAACTGTCTTTAAGGGTGTTTTACACATAATGTAACAGTCTCAACATTAACTGTCTTTAAGGGTGTTTTGCACATGATGTAACATCGTCTCTACATTAACTGTTTTTAAGGGTGTTTTACACGTGATGTAATAGTCTCAACATTAACTGCCTTTAAGGGTGTTTTACACATAATTTAACAGTCTCAACATCAACTGTCTTTGAGGGTATTTTACACATAATGTAACAGTCTCAACATTAACCGTCTTTATGGGTGTTTTACACATAATGTAACACAGTCTCACCATTATTTGTCTTTAAGGGTGTTTTACACATAATGTAACACAGTGTCAATAGTAACTGTCTGTAAGGGTGCTTTACACAAAATGTAAAACGGTATTTTAACCGCTCCGGTGGCCAAGGGGTTAGAGCGTCCACCTCGAATGCAGGAGATCGCAAGTGTGAACCCAGTCGAGTCATACCATGCTACTTAGCTGTTTCCCTAGGCGTTCAGCATTAAGAGGACTGTCGGCTTGGTGCCAGGATAATGTGACTGGGTGGGACATCATGCTACATATCTGCAGCATGATGCCACCGTGCTAGACATCACTATAAACTGTCACATTGCAGACACCGTAGCGATATGACCGAAAATATTTTAAAGCTTCGTTAAAAATCCAAATCATACACACACACACACAGTTTCTACAATGTCTTTAATGATCTGTCACACTTACTGTAATATAGTCTCTATTCTGTATTCAAGGGTCTTCCACGCCTAATGTAATACAGTCTGTACACTGTCTTCAAATGTCTTTCACACTTAAAGTAATACAGTCTCTACTATGTCTTCAATGGTCTTTCACACCTAATGGAACACAGCCTGTGCATTGTCTTTACGGGTCTTTCACACCTAATGTAACACAGTCTGTACATAGTCTTTACGGGTCTTTCACACTTAAAGTAACGCAATCTCTGTTATGTCTTCAAAGGGCTTTCACACCTAATGTAATACATTCTGTACATTGTCTTTACGGGTCTTTCACACTTAATGTAATACAATCTCTACATTCAGACTTTCTTCATGGGTCTTTCGCATACAGTTTCATGCAGCCTCTAAATTTTATTTTATTTGCAAAATATTTTAGTACACAAGCTGAATATAATGACATTTATTAGGATCAAGAAGTTGGGATGGCTGTTAAATAAACAACGATAAAAGTGGGAAAGTTATCGGACATGGGGATTTATCGTTTCATGCAGAGAGAATTGATAATGACCGTAGAGCAACCTTGGACTACTATGAAACTGACTCTGCATGGGAGTTTCTTTAGAAGACAACTTCTGTAATGACTTTACGAAGACAATGGAAAGACCAAAGAGTGTTGCTATAGCAACGGTTTCTAGTATATTTCATGTTTTCTTCCACCAATATATTGTGTAGTTGTTCCTGAAGTTCAATGCAACGTATGCAAGGACTTATATTTTCTAACGACTTCAATGGAACTTGTACGTGGAACAATACCTTCCAGTAGGTTCAGTGTAACTTCCATATGGAACATTATCTTCCACCGCGTTCAAAACGTGTTTCCAAAATGTAAATCAATATTTCCCTTGAGCCTATACAAGAGTTTAATATATATTTATAGTCTGGTGTCACTTTTTTTCCTCAATAGATCCATTTTCTCAGAAAACAGGAGATAAATTCTCGTGTCATATAATTGATCTAATTTCTGCATAACTTGCAAAACTTGTCAGTTATCACGTTTTAATGGCTTGATTTTCGTGTCTACAAAAAATAAACTTCCAAAGGGAAAAATGTAGTGAATTCAAATAAATGCAAATAAAATTCGAAACTATTTGGCCAATAAAAATGTGTACACCCTCGATCGGTCAATCGATTGATAGATCCACAGATCGATAGATAGATAGATCGTATAGATGGATGGATGCATGGATCCTATTTGTCTTCATTTTGACTGACGTACATATAGCTTCATTCACTTCTATGACAATCGGACTCCTTTGTGTTCGCCGTTTTTATAACGATTATCGCCGTTTATTTCAAATGAATTCATGTTTTATCACCTTGTGAGGGATCAGATGCACAGTCAAGTCTGGGCACACGATTCCAATCTTCATAAAATTAGCCGTTGCTTATTTGGTGGCAATTAGAAGTATATATTTCCTATCATGTAGTCTCATTTATAGTCATTACCATTTGTTCAGTGTGACACATTAATCAGTGCTATATTTGCTTATCCTACAGGAAAGTGACAAACGTAAAATATATGCAGTGTTTCGCGCTGTATATTGCAGTCAACCAGTCAGTGTGTTTTATGTGTGTGATTTTTTTTTATATTTTATTTTTAACGTAATACAGTCTCTACATTCTCTTCAAGTTTCAGTCATATAGCTACGATGTCTGCAGCGTGACAATTTATAGTAATGTATTGCACTGGGGCATCATGTCGCAGACATGTAACATCCTATCCCATCCAGTCACATTATCCTGACCAGTCCTAACACTAACCTCTTAATGCTGAGCGCCAAACGAGGCAGCTGCTAGTACCATTTTTATAAGTCTCTGATAATACTCGTCTGGGGTTCGAATCCGCGACCTCCCGCATCCGAGGCGGAAGCTCTAACCACTAGGCTATTTGAGCGGTCAACCAGTAAATGTATGTATGTATGGATGGATGGATGCATTAATGGATGGATGGATGGATGGATGGATGGATATATGCATGCATGCATGTATGTATGTCTCCATATAAACACACATGCTTCATATTTTGTGAATAGTGACACAGATGCGTTGTTAGCTGCATGAGTGTTCCCAAAAATGATTTGATGGAGTTTTCATGCTTTGATGGCGGCTTTTCGCAAAAAATAATCATCAATAAAAATTGTGGCTAAAAAAGAGGAATTTACAATAAGGTTTTTCAGTGATGGCTTTTTATTGATAAAGTACTATGCAGTCTCTTGAGAAACTTTGAATTTGTGGTCTCACTGACGCACATCAGCTGATTATAAACCAACAAATGATTCGCCGCTTTCTCGTTAATGATTAGGATGTGTGAAACGAAAGGCTGTTTATTTCTAAAAATAAATGTTGCATTTGTCTTCAAAAAGATATTGTCAGCACCGAATCAATGAATCTTTGTCCGTAGTTTGCGATGTTTCTTTTACGTCATGCCATTTGTCCGCGAAAACTACCTCTCATCCTCGTTTGATAAAAAAAAATCACTTTTAGACCTCATGTATGGGTTTTCTGCATTTGACGCCAATTTTGTTATGATTGCGAATATACCGAACGGTCTATAGTAATTGACGGATCTACATGTGGACCTTGACATTTGCCATAAAAGGACCTTGTATAATATGTAGTAAACATCATTTTATTATATGATACAGACACTTCAGTGTATGATACGGTCATTTACGTGTATGCTACAGTCATTTAAGTGTATGATACAGTCATTTAAGTGTATGATACGGTCATGTACGTGTATGATACAGTCATTTAAATGTATGGTACGGTCATTTAAATGTATGATACGGTCATGTACATGTATGATATGGTCATGTACGTGTATGATACAGTCATTTGAATGTATGGTACGGTCATTTAAGTGTATGATACGGTCATGTACGTGTAGGATACAGTCATTTAAATGTATGATACAGTCATTTAAGTGTATGATACGGTCATTTAAATTTATGATATAGTCATTTAAGTTTATGATACAGACATGTAATTGTATGATACAGTCATTTAAGTGTATGATACGGCCATTTAAGTGTATGATACAGTCAGTTAATTGTATGATACAGTCGTTTAAGTTTATGATACAGACACTTAAGTGTATGATACAGTCATTTAAGTGCATGATACGGTCATTAAAGCGTATGATACATTCAGTTAGTTATATGATACAGTCATTTAAGTGTATGATGCGGTCATGTACGTGTATGATACAGTCATTTAAATGTATGGTACGGTCATTTAAATGTATGATACGGTCATGTACGTGTATGATACGGTCATTTAAATGGATGGTACGGTCATTTAAGTGTATGATACGGTCATGTACGTGTAGGATACAGTCAATTAAATGTATGATACAGTCATTTAAGTGTATGATACGGTCATTTAAATGTATGATATAGTCATTTAAGTTTATGATACAGACATGTAATTGCATGATGCAGTCATTTAAGTGTATGATGCGGCCATTTAAGTGTATGATACAGTCAGTTAATTGTATGATACAATCGTTTAAGTTTATGATACAGTCACTTAAGTGCATGATACAGTCATTTAAGTGCATGATACGGTCATTTAAGCGTATGATACATTCAGTTAATTGTATGATACAGTCATGCAAGTGTATAATACAGTCATTTAAGTGTATGATAGAGTCATTTAAATGTATGACACAGTCAAGCACACATCAGATAATAAACTTGACGATATCACAAACTCCAAGGACCGAGTTTTAATTCAGTCGATTGAGGGTGACTCTACAGATGTTAAACAAAACTGTATAAATAGCTATTTTTATTTACAAAACCTTCTGTTAAATTCGCGACAAATGATTCAGTTGATAATATTATATTATATTTAAGTCAAATATTTACATACAACGCAGAAAGTTACTAGTACTGAAAAACTAACATAGCTGTTTCCGATGAATGCCGGGGGAAATAGCGAACTAGAGAATAGCATTTCAGATGAATAAATAAGACAATGCAAAATGCACGCTGGATCGTTTCGTGACGCTATCAAGTCCACGATGTCTGTTTCGACTGGCACCCTAGAGCTATATGCTTGATAATATAGTACGTCTATGTTTTATGGATATTGCAGTTATGTGTGTTTTTGAAATATCCGACAACAGTGTTGTACTCTGGTAAACAAATACAAAAAAATAAAAACCAACACCAAAGCGACATTCCCTACAATTTACAAGAACACTGTTGATTGCAGACAAATCGCTCATTACATGACATTAAACTGTTTAATTGCCAATTCATTTAGAATCACCCAAGGCTTGTTTTTATTTTAAAGAACTTTACGTGATAAATTAATTACTTTTAACAAATATAAAATAAATGTCGTGACTTTCGTCGAATATCACCCACTCTTTCTTATATGATGTCTGCTTATTAAGGTTAATATTGATTATTTTGTGTGTCTCTCTGTGTCTGAGTGTGTTTGGAATAGTAATTTATAATCTACTACAATCCAAAAATGAATGCTTCAATTAAAAACAATATTTGGTTTAAAGCGCACATAATTGGAAATTCGAGTGTCACTATAACATGTCCTTCTATATAAAAAAAATTTATCTAAGTAAAAACATTTGAGGAGAAGACGTGTTGTTGATCTTTCATATTCAAGGAATTGGGTTGGAACATCTGTTCAAACATCTTAGCAAGCAATATCTACAGAGTTCTCACCTTGTGCATAATAATTGGTGAAGAAAATCAATAACAAAGCCACACAAGTAATAAGTGCATGAAATCTGATAAAAACTAGATATTTATTTTAAAAATAATGTAAAGAAAAGAAGTAAGTGTAAATGTTAAAATTTGAGTAATCAATATGACAAATTTATAAATTTAGTTATCGATGGATTTCAATACTATTTTCAGAGTATAAAGTAGACTTAACCGTGCTTCTGTGCTAGTCAGTAGACTTAACCATGCTTCTTGATTAGTCATTAGACTTAACCTTGCAATAGACATAACCTTGCTTTTTGGCTGGTCAGTAGACTTAACCTGGCTTTCTGGCTGGTCAGTAGACTTAATCTTGCTTTCTGGCTGGTCAGTAGACTTAATATTGCTTCTTGGATGGTGAATAGACAGTTAACTTTGCTTTTTAGCGGTTAGTATACTTAACCTTGGTTTCTGACTTATGAGTAGACCTAACTATGCTGTTGGACTAGTCACCCAATGTATCAAAAATTTAGTAGGAGTCTGTACTATTAATGGCGTCATGATGTCATACTATGGTCATACTATAATATCATATCCCTGGATAGCATAACGTTCAAATACGTACATAGGCTTTCTGAAAGAAAGAAAAGATAACTGATATTGCATCATCCTAGAGCAGAATCTTAAAGCGTTGAAACTAACCTTACGGCGAATTCACAGTTAATTTTTTAATTATTGTGCGTTTTTCACCCAAGTGTTACAGTTTTTAATTTCGATCATTATTACTTTGGATGTGTCCGTATATTGTTTTTGTCTGTCTTTTAGTTTTCTACCACACACTGTGGTTTATAGGAAATTTGTCTCGGGGCATTGCGAGGGATAATTAAAATTGCCACAAGATATCAGACTAGTCAGCATCAGACTACTCAACATCAGACTAATCAACATCAAACTAGTCAGCATCAGACTAATCAACATCAGACTAGTCAGCATCAGACTAGACAACATCAGACTAGTCAACATCAGACTAGTCAGCATCCTCTATTTGTATAATTTAGGTTCAGACAGCATTCCTCAAAACTAAATTTAAAATTTATTCCAACATTGTAAACGGCCTAGGAGTTTTATTAGACGTCTGTATGACGTCAGGCGATAATCGATGTCAAAATTAAGTCCGATAACCACAAATATAAATGCATGAGGTTTCCATACATCTGTGTGGCTTCTATACATGCATGTGGTTTCTAATTACTGTATTAAATATTTATATGTCCACAAATTCTGGATTTTGTTGATGATGGGTAACTGATGACTGATAGCTGAATACGGGTAGTTTATAATGTTTCAGTTAGACCTGGAAAAGGATCCAACCTAGTAAAATGTAATAATCTAATTGAAACAAGATAATCCTCATCATTACACGGCATATCACACACAGTCGACATATACAAAGGTGCATACACGGTATACCACACATAGTCGAGGGGCCCCGAGTGGCCGAGTGGTCTAAAGCGCTCTTCGTTACGGATCACTACCATCTCACCTCTGTCTGCGGCGGTTCGAGTCTAAGATTCAGCCAATGTGGGCATGTGAGAAAGCTTGCCAGTAGCTTCTCGTGGGTCGGTGGTTCTTTCCGGGGTTTTCCGGGTTCTTCCTCCACCATTAATACTGGCCGCCATGTATAGCCTATCGTGCTGAAAAATGGCGTTAAACCCCACAACCACAACAACACATAGTCGACATATACCAAGGTGCATGCACATGTATATCACAAACAATCGACATACACGCAGGTATATACACGGTATGTCACATACAATCGACATACAGAGAGATATATAAATATGGTATATCACATACAAACGACATATACAAAGGTATATACACGGTATATCACACGCAATCGACATGCACGCTGGTATATAAACGATATATCACACACAGTCGACATATACAAGGTTTTGCACGGTATATCACACAATCGACATATACAAAGGTACATATTCGGTATATCACACACAGTTCACATACGCATATGTATATAAACGGTATATCACACACAGTCGACATACACACATGTATATACGGTATATATGATATTATTCTGGTCATTCCAGGTTTAATTTAATCCTCACTAACATATCTAGATACAATTGACATACATATAGGTATACATACGGTATGTCACACACGGTCAGCATATGCATAAGTACATACACAATATATTACACACAGTCAACATACACATATGTATATACACGGTATATTACACACATTCAGCATACCCACAGGTGTATAAATGGTCCATTACACACCGTCAACAAACAATCAAGTGCATATACGGTATATTACAAACATTCGATATACACACAAGTTTATACACGGTCTATTTCACACCGTCAACAAACACAGAGGTATATACACGGTCTATTGCTCAGCGTCAACAAACACACAAGTACATACACGGTATATTATACACAGTCAACATGCACACAGATATATGCATAATATATCACACACAGTCGACATACATAAACAATATATCACAAACTATCGATATACATACAGGCACACTCAGTGACATATTCTAGTGGATTTGAAAGACATTCCTTAACGATTATCGCAACGTCGACGCTCATTATTCATAATGTTAAGCCCAGTAATGCTAAATAATATTAATAATAATAATAATAATAATGATAATAATAATAATAATAATAATGAGGACTTTGTATAGCGCTTAATCTTTACAAGCTCTAAGCGCTTTACAACATTAGACAACATCTATAAGATAAAAAAGCTATAATAATATTATTACAAAAACAAACACCATGAAATTAGAAAAACATTAAAAATAAAAAACATGCTGAGAATATTTCAGGTAGGAAACATTATTAGGTCTTTAAGTTTGTTCTTGCAGTCGAAATAAGTGAGTTTTGAGAGCCCTCTTGAATGTGATCACTGTGTCTTTGTGTCTACGTTCAGTGGGCAATTCATTCCACGTTGCTGGGCCCTGGTATGCAAAATAACGCTGTCCGTATGACTTTGTTTTCATAGTGGGAATAATGAGTATTCGATTGTCAGAAGAGGAGCGTAAGTATCTTGCTGGTGTGTACACATGGGTGAGGTCGGATAGGTATGTTGGACTAGAGTCCGACAGTGAAACGTAGCACAGAGAACACATTTTGTGTTTGATTCTGGATCGAATGGATAGCCAGTGTAGGGTACAGAGCAGCGAGAAGGTGTGCTCTGATCGTGGTACTCTAAGTATGAACCTTGTTTGAGGGGTGTTTTAAGATATGCTCAATAGTATCTTCCAGTAGTAGACACTGAGAGTGCCAGAAAAGTAAAAAAGCATTTACTCCAGTTTTGAGTGCTGTCGATACATATCCAGTGAGGATATAAACCCGTCACTTGAAATTTCCGCTCAGCATTAGCGGTGTTAAACCCTCATAAAGGGAGCTAAACCGTGATTGACCTTTTCTAGCACAAATAAAATAAATTCACGAGGAGGTAATTGAACAGCAGATAAACGACGTCCATCCCTCGTTAGGTGCTGATTAGCTTCGAAATGGTCCTGGCAGCTTGTTTCTTTGTCCAACTATAAACGAAACCAGATCGCAGATATCTCTTATAGACCTATCATTTTACCTTTGGATTTGCCCTCTTCGGACAGGAAGTAAATACCGTTCATCATTGTTCGTCGGCTGCCATTAAGGTATGTGATAGAATGAGATGCCAGTTGATAGTTTGTCTCTCTACATTCAGAACATATAGGCTAAACATCTAACCCTCCATATTTTGAATCAGTGTCCAAATTATGAATTCGAGATTTTAACGATATAATATTCAATTTTGAAATTATATTCTTTTAGGATACTACACTTAATAAATTTGTTCATATTAATATTACGAAATTTACCATTTTTTTCCAGTTATAAAACCCACATCAATGTATAGAAACCACATGCATGTACATATACCACATTCATGCATAATGCTGGTTAGCGGACTCAGTCTTGACATTCATTATCCCCTGACATCATACATCCGTCTAAAACTCTTAAGCCTGTCTAGATAATGTAGAATGTAAACTTTTAACGACCAGTTCTGATGATGTACAACGTAAAAATATAACAACCAGTCCTGATGATGTAGAATGTAAACTTTTGTCAACCAGTCTAGGTGATGTAGATTGCAAGCTTGTAACAACCAGTCTAGATGACGTAGAACGTAAAATTGTAATGGCATTACTTTAAGTGAACTTAATGTTCCTCTCAAACAATGTTCACGTGACAACGCTCAAAATGACAACAATGTTTGAAGACTATCTTGTATTTTTTGCATAGCAAAAAGACATAGAAAGAATTAAACTGTTGGCGCTACTTCATGTAAATCTTCAGATATTTTTTATACCATTACGTCACATATTGCATGACATACCGTATCTGAGTCAGAAGTCTTACGACTGCATCTTCTTTCGAATTATAGTCATGGTTTTTGTCTATATGGTACTCACTATGTGTGAGTTTAAATGGTATTACTAGTGCTAATGAGTCAATGTTAAAGTACTGGTATCTTTCTCAATAACTCCTAAAAATGATCAGCAATAGCATACTAAGGCTGTCCGTCCAAAGCATATTTATGAATATTTTGTTTTAAATACAAACACTTTAGTTAAGGAACATGACATTGGCCAGTTGCCTATCATTATCTCTTAAAATTACTAAAGGTGAATTTTAAGAAGCAATCAAGTCCATAAAAATAAACAAAGCAATCGTCAAGCACTCTATTGATGACATTCATTTTTTGGTGTTCAATTATTCAGCACGATGTTTGACAGTGGCTTCATGTGTAAGTAATAATAATAATAATAATAATAATAATATCAATACAATATTAGTAGGAGTAGTAGTAGTAGCAGTATGTCACATGTCCTTGAACTTAGTATATAAGGTGTTCTTATTTGAAAAGAACATATTAATTTAATACTTTTAAACTAATAATGAGAGAGAGAGAGAGAGAGAGAGAGAGATATTCAGTGTGACATTAATATTCTTACGAGATATAATATTCTACAATTTATCCAGGTAATATATTTCTCTACTTTTATGAATCATTCTTTTAAAAAATATGGTATCTACATGTTGTAACAAGGTTATCATTAAGCTGTTGTGTCTCCGCAACAAAGTTATCATTAAGCTGTTGTGTCACTGTAACAAGGTTATCATTAAGCTGTTGTGTCTCTGTAACAAGGTTATCATTAATCTGTTGTGTCTCTGTAACAAGACTATAAACTGTCACAATGCAGACATCATAGCGATATGATTGAAAAAGTGTTAAAGCTACATTAAAAATCGAAATCATACGTACATACACACACACGCGCGCGCTCTTAACAAGAATATCATTAAGCTGTTGTGTCGCTGTAACAAGATTATCATTAAGCTGTTGTGTCACTGTAACAATATATCTTTAGGCTGGTGTGTCGCTGTAACAACGTTATCATTAAGCTGTTGTGTCGCTGTAACAAGGTTATTACTAAGCTGTTGTGTCGCTGTAACAATGTTATCATTAAGCTGTTGTGTCGCTGTAACAATGTTATCATTAAGCTGTTGTGTCGCTGTAACAAGGTTAGCATTAAGCTGTTGTGTCGCTGTAACACTGTTATCATTAAGATGTTGTGTCACTGTAACAACGTTATCATTAAACTGTTGTGTCGCTGTAACAATGTTATCATTAAGCTGTTGTGTCGGTGTAACACGGATATTACTAAGCTGATGTGTCGCTGTAACACGGATATTACTAAGCTGATGTGTCGCTGTAACAATGTTATCATTAAGCTGTTGTGTCGCTGTAACAATGTTATCATTAAGCTGTTGTGTCGCTGTAACAAGGTTAGCATTAAGCTGTTGTGTCGCTGTAACACTGTTATCATTAAGATGTTGTTTCACTGTAACAACGTTATCATTAAACTGTTGTGTCGCTGTAACAATGTTATCATTAAGCTGTTGTGTCGGTGTAACACGGATATTACTAAGCTGATGTGTCGCTGTAACACGGATATTACTAAGCTGATGTGTCGCTGTAACAATGTTATCATTAAGCTGTTGTGTCACTGTAACAACGTTATCATTAAACTGTTGTGTCGCTGTAACAATGTTATCATTAAGCTGTTGTGTCGCTGTAACACGGATATTACTAAGCTGATGTGTCGCTGTAAGAAGAGTATCGTTAAAATGATGCGTCGTTGTAACCATGTTATCAGTTGTCCAGGTAATATATTAGTCTACAGTCGTGAAACATGCTTTAAATAAAATTTGTTATGAACATATAGATACTATGCGAAGCAGTTGTATTTGAAATAAATTATTAAACCGGTTTGTATATCTCTCTGTTGTGCAAGTCATCAAAGTTCTTTGTTATTGCACAGCATGTCTTCAAGTATCTAGTTAGTGCACAGCACGTTTTTCAGATTTTAACCCCGGTCCATCTTTTCTTGAAGATTTCCAAACAATATCACCTTGATCGTCGATAAATAAGACACTCAAAGTATGCGTATTTAATAGTACAAGGGCATACCGAGAAGTTTAATAGTATACGTGTTTAATAGTACAAGGGCATACAGAGAAGTTTAACAGAAGATCACTAAATAAGACGTAATCTAAATTACTTTTTTAATTCGCAAGTGACATTACAAAATTTGAAAATATCCTATCTCGAGGCGGGAATGGTTTTTTGTTGTTGTTGTTGTTGTTTTAATCAACTACTTTTGGGAAGATTTCTAAAAATTATTCGCTGAAGTAAAATCTGATACTTCGTCTCTCAGATCAATTCCCAGCTCACTCGTAGGAAGGAAAAGCTATTTATATATGACTGAGCAACTGGTATACGTTTGTTTATAATCTGCCTCTTGTATTTATATGGATATCCTCGAGAATTATTACAAGCATTCCGTTTCTTCACGTATTTTGGGTCATTCATTATTTAAAATTTGCTAGTGACTCGCAACATGGTTTATTATGTAAGAAAAGAATCCTATGTGTGCCTTGACGAAGTAGTAATATTTTTATCTACTTCAGTTCCAGAACTTTTTAATAACGCCCTTTCAAACAAATCCTGCCAATATATCCATGCATCAATGCAATATACAACCTAATGAGCAAGTCCATATCTGAATGATACCTTCGCCTTCTTTGAAAACAAAACCTTTATGTGGCCTTTTCAGGAAGCAGTTTGATATTTGTTTCGATCTGATTAGTTTTGTCGTTGTAGAGATATATTCCATTCCTGACAGATAATCTTTGCTATCTCGCTTATTGGAGTTTAATAATGGGGGCGGGGGGCAGGAATATGTAGGTAAATATTAAAATATGACAAAGTTCTTGCACGCTTTACAAGATGGTTTTTACAACAACAAAAAAAATGTCAACATGGATAAATCTATCATTAAAAATTAATTTGCTTTTCCAAATAATATTTGACTATACTTCCACCTGACCTGGTAAAATAGCTTTGTTGTTTTATTTTAAATGAGTCAAGAGTTTCCTAGTGACGTTGGCAGATTATCTGTACAACAGGTAGGGGAGGATGTGCTCTCTGTGACAAACCAGAATTAAGTGACAAGTTTTTCTATATTGTATGTATGCCTGTTTCAAGAGGTCACGAGCTAACGTTTTATCTATACATTTACTGAGTAAACCATGCACTGTTACTTAGAAGACCGTATGGACTGTACGGATACTTCCGTAAAAACTGGATTAGCATTATTTTGTACATTTGTATTGTCTAAATTTGATTGATAATGTTTATGTTCTCTTCCACTAGTCACTTCACCTGTTCGCAGTGTATATAGCTTATTTTATTTACATGTCGTATGCATGTTTTAATAATGACAAAACCCATTTGAGGTCTTTACTGCAATAAAATTTGTAAATTTCTCATGCGTCTTCAATGTCATACAAATTCTGACCCTGAATAGTTTTGTCTACAGAATGACTTGATGTCACGCTTTCACTGTGAAATGTTCATGAACTCAAATGGCTGAAAAACTACAAGGCTTTGTCCATGTGATCTGGTGATGGGCAATAGCTCCAAAACCTTAAGAATAAACCCATGCTATTTGGTGGTAAGCGATTACTCGGAATCTCTTAGACTGTATCCATGTCATTTGGTGATCAACAAAAGGCCAGAAACTCTAAGACTGAAACCACGTCATTTGGTGATCAACAATAGGCCAGAATCTCTTAGACTGTATCCATGTCATCTGCTGATCAACAATAGGCCAGAATCTCTAAGTCTGTATCAATCTCATTTGGTGATCAACAATATGCTAGAATCTCTAAGACTGTATCCATGTCATTTGGTGATCAACAGTAGGCCAGAATCTCTTAGACTGTATCCATGTCATTTGGTCTTCAGCGATACATCAGATGCTGTAAGACTGAATCCATTCCATTTCAAGATCTGCAATAAGTCAGAATCTCTAACATTGTGTCCATGCCATTGGTGATCAACAGTAGGTCAGAATCTCAAAGACTGTATCCATGTCATTTGGTGATCAACAATAGGCCTGAATCTCTTAGACTGTATCCATGTCGTCTGCTGATCAACAATAGGCCAGAATCTCTAAGTCTGTATCAATCTCATTTGGTGATCAACAATATGCTAGAATCTCTAAGACTGTATCCATGTCATTTGGTGATCAACAGTAGGTCAGAATCTCAAAGACTGTGTCCATGTCATTTGGTGATCAACAATAGGCCAGAATCTCTAAGACTGTATCCATGTCATTTGGTGATCAACAGTAGGCCATAATCTCTAAAACTGTATCCATGTCATTTGGTGATCAAGAATAGGTCAGAATCTCTTAGACTGTATCAGTGTCATTTGGTGATCAACAATATGCTAGAACCTCTAGGACTGTATCCATGCCATTTGGTGATCAACAATAGGCCAGAATCTATAAGACTGTATCCATGTCATTTTGGTGATCAACAATAGGCCAGAATCTCTAAGACTGTATCCATGTCATTTGGTGATCAACAGTAAGCCATAATCTCTAAGACTGTATCCATGTCATTTGGTGATCAAGAATAGGCCAGAATCTCTTAGACTGTATCCATGTCATTTGGTGATCAACAATATGCTAGAATCTCTAAGACTGTATCCATGCCATCTGGTGATCAACAATAGGCCAGAATCTCTAAGACTGTATCCATGTCATTTGGTGATCAAGAATAGGCCAGAATCTCTTAGACTGTATCCATGTCATTTGGTCTTCAGCGATAACTCAGAAGCTGTAAGACTGAATCCATTCCATTTGAAGATCTGCAATAAGTCAGAATCTCTAAGATTGTGTCCATGCCATTGGCGATCAACAATAGGCCAGAATCTATCAATCTGTATCAATGCCATTTGGTAATCAACAATAGGCCAGAATCTCTTAGACTGTATCCATGTTATTTTGGTGATCAACAATAGGCCAGAATCTCTAAGACCATAGCCATGCCATTTGGTGATCATAAACATCTCAGACACTTTAAGACTTGATCCAGGCAAAGCCGTCGCCGCCAAATGTATCTTGGTTCGGTTTCCATATCTACAATTGTGATAAACATTGTGTTACCCACTACGCATATTTACGTGTTATTTTGTGTATGATCTCGTGGCACTCCATTTCAAAACGAGACATTTCTTTACACGTTTGGATTTATATGTGTACAGCCCAAATGAAAATGAGATTAATGGAATTTTGCACGACACAAATTTGTTATTGGTCCTATTTTTAGGTACAAGACAAGAAACATGGTTCTTTGATAAACGGCTCTTTTCCAGATTGTTCTTGTACAAAGGTTGAAAGATGATTTCATAACAATCGCAAAGACAAAAAAAATCAAATTTTTTAAAACTAAATTTAATTGCATTGTCGTGGAAACGGCATTTTTGTCATATGTCGAACATATTATGTATTATTAATCTTCAGTTATATTTATATCCTACAACTTAAATACGTCTTTGATCAATGGTGTGAATGCCAGTACAATTTTCATGGAATGCCCCTTGCTTTAATTCGGTAAATTTTAGTCATGGCATATTTTGTAATAACTCGAGCTACTTATAGGTGTACAAAAAGAAGACACATTTCTTAAAAATAGGTTTGTCTCTGTTGCGTTTGTTTCTTATTTATAGACCGCTCCGGTGGCCTAGTGGTTAGAGCGTCCGCCTCGGATGCGGGAGGTCGTGGGTTCGATCCCCGGCCGAGTCATACCAAAGACTTACAAAAATGGTACTAACAGCTGCCTCGCTTGGCGCTCAGCATTAAGAGGTTAGTGTTAGGACTGGTCGGCCCGGTGTCAGGATAATGTGACTGGGTGGGACATCATGCTACATGTCTGCGGCATGATGCCCCAGTGCTAGACATCACTATAAACTGCCACATTGCAGACATCGTAGCAATATGACTGAAAAATTGTTAAAGCTACGTTAAAAATCAAAATCACATCACATCACTTCTTATTTATATAGGCTTAGAGAGTAAACACTGCAGAAGTCATTGGTACTTGTGCATCCTGCTTAACGACAAATAATACCTTACAAGTTAATAAACTAATATTGACGATGATGACGACGCAAATGAATATGAGGATTTTGACACAAATGGTCGTTCTTGTAATAAACAGAATACCAATCATTGGCCCAAAAATAAAAAGAATTAAAGATTAAAATCTTGAAGCATAAATTAAAATACATCTCGCAATTTTTGAGAGTGGGGTGGAGTGGGAATTCGTGCAGTGTCACTATATAGCCGATATCATTCAGGTTACAAGTCACCTTTGAAAATTGCAATGTAAAATAGCATTGATTATGGAATATTGTTCAAGGGACAGGAATTTACCCTGGAATTTCGTGACTATGGATAATGTTCAGATAATTGGGTCTACATAAATTATGTCAGTAGATCATAGAAAAAGGTATATAGAAGTATGCGCGAATAAACCGATAACTCAATATAAACTAATATATCAAATTACAGATAACAGATAATACATAAAATGATTAGTTAATGTACCAGAAGGTTAGACAAATATATATGCTTTATTTATTGTTTATACATCACTCCCTCGATAACTCGCACCCTGATAACTCGTGAACCCGCTTATAACGCTGGGTCAGTCGTGGCTCTCATTTTATTTTTGTTAATAGAAAGTACCAACAATTTGACCCCTATTTGTTGAACATGAAGAAAATCGCGACCAAATTGGTAACTGAAACCTTGAAACATCTCTCGTTTATCGTCGAAAACGGTTAATATGACCAGGAAATTTGAATCAACATTATGAAATTATCAACATTTAATAAGAAGTCATGTATGTTGTTAAAAATTTCTTTCCAAACAACATTCTTGGTACACGTAAATAACACTATACAACGAAATGTGGATTAATGAATTTTTTTGTTACTAACTCCTACTTGAGGCAGCACATCAATAGATAAGTACCAAGTAAATAAGTTTTTATCAGTGAAAAACGTGTTTAGTTTAATCTATTTGTTCGATTTAAATGTTATGAATATAAATACAAAGTGCCCTATTGTATTCAAACGTGAACTTTGTCAATCTACCGTAACAGCAATGTTCGCGGGCGTTTGTGTGAGAACATAATTGAGTACCGACGGTATTTTGATACCTAATTTGCTTAAGTATTTGTGGTATTATTGCACTGAAGTAAAAGCTGACCTCCTTTGTATTACCATGTTAATTACATCGTTGGTATCAAATAATGGGGGGGGGGGGGGGTAGACTAATTGAAAAGTTAAAAGGCATGCAAATCAAACCTGCGTAAGATTTAGCCGTCCTGGTCTAGTGTCAAGTTAACTCATTTCAAGCGACACTTTTACACTTATTTTTGCGAACGTAATATAATTAAATTCGCAGCATATTCATTCACAAATGTGATCAACGATAGCAATACATCCAAGCGAAATGAATACTTGATGACCTAAAATTCCTTTTGACAGATACGTTTTATCAATAAAATGATAGTTTCAGAGTTTGTAGTTAATTTGTAATTCCAGAATTAGGATTCGGAGACTTCCCCACCGATGAAAAGAAATTTAGCTTTTACTTGCAATGAAATCATGGCATCAATATTTTTTTATAGAACAAAAAAAATTATCAGTCGTTTTTACGGCAAGACATTAACAACAAATAAAACACATATATATATATATATATATATATATATATATATATATATATATATATATATATATATATATACATACGTATGCATGCGTGTATGCATTTATGTATGCTTGTATACATGTATCAACGAATGGAAAGGTGGATAGAAGGATGAATGAATGTGAGAGATAGACATTTCTCTATATCTGCAAATGTATGGGACATATAGGAAACACAAGTGGGAGAGGGAGAACGCCACTTCAACTAACTCCACTAATCCAAAACCCTTCTCCTCTAATCCAAATCCAGAATCGTCCAACACGAACTTGCAGAATGCATGGACGTAGGATGCCATGAATCATTGTCCACGTGCTTGTAATTGGCACTTTAGTCCACGTGCTTGTAATTGGCACTTTAGTCCACGTGCTTGTAATTGGCACTTTACCTTGTGATATTTATACATACTTTAACCTTTCACATTATCAAAACACATACAATCCTCATCAGACTCCACACTGGAAAAATAATCGCACGTGCGCCGACATTATTTACTAATTAACTCGATATGTGTAATACCTGCTTCAGTACAACTTGTGTAATTCAAATTCAACCAGCCGTTGTTTTGTTCAGGGGGGTGGGGGTGGACAAGGGGGGGGGGCCTGTATTGAGTAAATATTTTTCATTTTATACAGTCCGTGCATACCGGCAATCATTCCAAGTTTGACAAAACCCCTGTATATAAAAATTCACACTTAGTAGTATCCTGAAGTCTCCATCTTTTTACAAATTACATCTTAATTGGTTATGGGTCTTTTACATATATATTAACATACAATATTTGGAAGAAACCAGCAAAACAGGAAGCAAGAAAACAACCAGAAAAGTCCCAAATAAATCAACTAAATTATTAGGTACAGATTTCTCATTAGTAATGCTAGTAGGTTTACATGGTTACTGTTGTTGTTGTTGTTGTAGGGTTTAACGCCATTTTTCAGCACACGATAGGCTATGCATGGCGGCCAGTATTAATGTCCTCCACGGAAGAACCCGGGAAAACCACGGAAAGAACCACCAACCCACGAGAAGCTACTGGCAAGCTTTCTCACATTACCCACATTAGCCGAATCCGAGACTCGAACCCACGCAGACAGAGGTGAGATGGCAGTGATCCGTAACGGCGAGCGCTTTAGACCACTCGGCCACTCGGTGCCCCTACATGGTTATTCGTTTATTCTTGAATAATATATGCATATCCTTTCCAACTTATCACTAGGAACCATGGTTGCTTGTTTGGGGTGGGTGGGGTATTTTTATTCAAGTTTTTGTTTGCCATGGGGGGGGGTGTACGCTACCGCACCACTTTGAGGGTCATTTGGTACCAAAATTATGGCAGCTGGTCACTTTGAAGGTTTTATTATACGATCATAATGTCACTCATCACATTGTGGGTCTTATGGTACCATTATTATGGCACAACATCACTTTGTTGGTCTTATGGTACCATTATTATGGCACAACATCACATTGAGGGTTTTGTGGTACCATTATTATTGCACAACATCACTTTGTGGGTCTTATGATACCATTATTATGGCACAACATCACATTGTGGGTCTTATGGTACCATTATTATGGCACAACACCACTTTGTGGGTCTTGTGGTACCATTTATTATGGCACAACATCACATTGAGGGTCTTGTGGTACCATTATTATTGCACAACATCACTTTGTGGGTCTTATGATACCATTATTATGGCACAACATCACATTGAGGGTCTTATGGTACCATTATTATGGCACAATATCACTTTGTGGGTCTTGTGGTACCATTTATTATGGCACAACATCACATTGAGGGTCTTGTGGTACCATTATTATCGCACAACATCACTTTCTGGGTCTTATGGTACCATTATTATGGCACAACATCACATTGAGGGTCTTATGGTACCATTATTATGGCACAACATCACTTTGTGGGTCTTGTGGTAACATTTATTATGGCACAACATCACATTGAGGGTCTTATGGTACCATTATTATGGCACAACATCACTTTGTGGGTCAAACATGCCTTGTAAGAAGGATACACCACGACTGGTAAATCAGGTTGATCCGGTGAGGATCGAATCCAAGCCATTCTCATCAGGAACTTAAGCACTGAAACAACTTCTATGAAATAACATTTGCTTCCCGTACTTTTCTGCGTCCTTTTCACACTTGCCTATCGTGATACAAAAATTATGACTAGCGTTCATATTTGAATGTCTCTTTTACGCATTTTGTTTAATTTAGAATGTTTATTGTACCTTTTGTAAACCATCTGTTGACATTTGTATCAATTATTTATATTCATACCATTTTTCTCTTTAGTTTCGTATTCTAAAATGTTGTATCCTGTATTCATCTGTCACCTAGAAACGCCACAACCACTAAGAAGAGGGGGAGGTGGAAAAAAAATGTTTTGGTCAACATTTGATTGCCAGTGGCCAGAGAGACAGAGACAGACAGACAGACAGACGGACAGACAGAAAGAGACAGACAGACAGAGACACACAGAAAGAAAGAGAGACAGAGAGGGAGAAAGAAAGACAGACAGACAGAGAAAGGTGTGTGGAGGCGGGGTTACCTCCCTTGCATCAACGAACATATTGGTATCATCCCGAGTGCGCAAAACTGGAATTATTTCTAATGCAAAACAAAAGGCAGGCAATATAAATGATGCTCTGTTTGTTTTTATGTTTTATAAGATAACAAGAGCTTTATGGGTTTTATTTCAGAGCCAAATGGCTGCTGTTATTGATTGATTGTTAAGGAGAGGTCTAAGAATGTACTTCGAATTACAAATCCAATTTACGCGGTTAGACTATTTCACATGTTCTTCGATGTTCAATATATGGGACGTTGAAGTGATACCAGGTTTAATTTATCAAATGATAATTTTGGCCGTAAGCTCCGTCGTCTAAATTGTAGCAATTTAATTGCGGCTTATTGACGAAGCACCTAGCGATCTGACCTGAGAATAATCAACAACCGGAACGTAAAGCATAGCACTCATACTTTATCGTTGGCTATGAGAGGAAGCTAAGGAAGTGACTTAAGGAACTGAAGAAAATTCTTTTTTTAAATCCAATTCTAGTCGCTGTTACGTCAAGAAAATGAGGTGCATTAAGCTCACCGCTACCTTGATTACCGGACTTGTGCTAATTGAGGTAGGACTGTTATATTTTACACATTTTTTGCTTTAAGATGAAATCGTTGCTTTATTTTGTAATTTCTTATGCATGTACGTAAACGTTTTTTCTAGTTGTAATTGAGGCACGGATATGATTCTCCTCAGTTGTAAACGTGGAAAAACTGTCAACATTGTCCGCAATGCTCAATGAAACCTAGAATAATTATAATATAATGACAAAATAACCTACAATAATTATAATATAATGACAAAATAACCTACAATAATTATAATAACAAAATAGCCTACAATAATTATAATATAATGACAAAATAACCTACAATAATTATAATATAATGACAAAATAACCTACAACTTTACAATTTCATTTCGACCTGATAAAAAAACAAGAAACAAACAAAAACACTGAAGAAATCTAAAATAGTGGGAATTCCTTTGTTGCAACACAGTAGCCCCCCCCCCAAAAAAAAAAAACACATTTCACTTTATTGGCGCCTAACGTAACGTCTACCAAAGGTACAATGTTATGACATATAAATAGAATGATAATGTTAGCACACACAAGTAGAACGATGATAATAGGACATACCTAAGATGATAATTTTAGGACACACAAATATAAAGATTATGTTAGGACACACAAATATAAAGATTATGTTAGGACACACAAATATAAAGATTATGTTAGGACGCATAAATATAATGATAATATGAGGACATAAATAGAATGATAATATTATGAAAAATAAATAATAAATCATATTCATGTGGTAGGAAAGTACAGTATTCGGACAAATAAATAATAAATCATATTCATGTGGTAGGAAAGTACAGTATTCGGACAAATAAATAATACATCATATTCATGTGGTAGGAAAGTACAGTATTCGAACAAATACATAATATATCATATTCATGTGGTAAGAAAGTACAGTATTCGGACAAATAAATAATACATCATATTCATGTGGTAGGAAAGTACAGTTTTCGGACAAATAAATAATACATCATATTCATGTGGTAGGAAAGTACAGTGTTCGGACAAATAAATAATACATCATATTCATGTGGTAGGAAAGTACAGTGTTCGGACAAATAAATAATACATCATATTCATGTGGTAGGAAAGTACAGTGTTCGGACAAATAAATAATACATCATATTCATGTGGTAGGAAAGTACAGTGTTCGGACAAATAAATAATACATCATATTCATGTGGTAGGAAAGTACAGTGTTCGGACAAATAAATAATAAATCATATTCATGTGGTAGGAAAGTACAGTGTTCGGACAAATAAGTAATAAATCATATTCATGTGGTAGGAAAGTACAGTGGCATGTTTTTAATGATACTATTAGGACAAATAAATAATAAATCATATTCATGAGGTAGGAAAGTACAGTGTTCGGACAAATAAATAATACATCATATTCATGTGGTAGGAAAGTACAGTATTCGGACAAATAAATAATAAATCATATTCATGTGGTAGGAAAGTACAGTATTCGGACAAATAAATAATACATCATATTCATGTGGTAGGAAAGTACAGTATTCGAACAAATACATAATATATCATATTCATGTGGTAAGAAAGTACAGTATTCGGACAAATAAATAATACATCATATTCATGTGGTAGGAAAGTACAGTATTCGGACAAATAAATAATACATCATATTCATGTGGTAGGAAAGTACAGTGTTCGGACAAATAAATAATACATCATATTCATGTGGTAGGAAAGTACAGTGTTCGGACAAATAAATAATACATCATATTCATGTGGTAGGAAAGTACAGTGTTCGGACAAATAAATAATACATCATATTCATGTGGTAGGAAAGTACAGTGTTCGGACAAATAAATAATACATCATATTCATGTGGTAGGAAAGTACAGTGTTCGGACAAATAAATAATAAATCATATTCATGTGGTAGGAAAGTACAGTGTTCGGACAAATAAGTAATAAATCATATTCATGTGGTAGGAAAGTACAGTGGCATGTTTTTAATGATACTATTAGGACAAATAAATAATAAATCATATTCATGAGGTAGGAAAGTACAGTGTTCGGACAAATAAATAATACATCATATTCATGTGGTAGGAAAGTACAGTGTTTGGACAAATAAATAATAAATCATATTCATGTGGTAGGAAAGTACAGTATTCGGACAAATAAATAATGAATCATATTCATGTGGTAGGAAAGTACAGTATTCAGACAAATAAATAATACATCATATTCATGTGGTAGGAAAGTACAGTATTCGGACAAATAAATAATACATCATATTCATGTGGTAGGAAAGTACAGTGTTCGGACAAATAAATAATACATCATATTCATGTGGTAGGAAAGTACAGTGTTCGGACAAATAAATAATAAATCATATTCATGTGGTAGGAAAGTACAGTGTTCGGACAAATAAATAATAAATCATATTCATGTGGTAGGAAAGTACAGTGTTCGGACAAATAAATAATAAATCATATTCATGTGGTAGGAAAGTACAGTGTTCGGACAAATAAATAATAAATCATATTCATGTGGTAGGAAAGTACAGTGTTCGGACAAATAAATAATAAATCATATTCATGTGGTAGGAAAGTACAGTGGCATGTTTTTAATGATACTATTAGGACAAGTAAATAATACATCATTTTCACGTGGTAGGAAAGTACAATGGCATGTTTTCAATTGAATCTGCATAGGATTTATAAAAGAGAGTTCGAGAAGAACTAAAAGATTTTCCCGTTTATATCGATTGATATTAAAATTCTAACATGCTTCTGGGATGAGATGGTTAAACATAACTTTCATATTGTTTTGGGACGGATGATAAGAAATAACTTTCATATTGTTTTGGGACAGGATGGAAACAATTAACAATCGGTAGGAAATTTAGAACCTCTTGGAAATTCATGTCACAGTTCCTGGAATGGATTTCAGCTTTATAACAATAAGATGCATGCTGTACATGTACCATGCACATCTATATGTTGCTTTTTGACTTTGTGAGTTAACGCCATTTCCAGTACATGATAATTGGCTTTGTGAGTTCACGCCATTTCCAGCACATAATAATTGGCTTTGTGAGTTGACGCCATTTCCAGCACATGATAATTGGCTTTGTGAGCTGACGCCATTTCCAGCACATGATAATTGGCTTTGTGAGTTGACGTTATTTCCAGCACATGATAATTGGCTTTGTGAGTTGACGCCATTTCCAGCACATGATAATTGGCTTTGTGAGTTCACGCCATTTCCAGCACATGATAATTGGCTTTGTGAGTTCACGCCATTTCCATCACTTGACTTACAGCAATCAATTGTTGCCTGAATGTAGATTAGCTTTACAGAGCCATGAATTTAACATGATATATACATTTGTACATTCCAACTAACCACAACTGGATGTACCGGACAGGAATTTAACATGATATACACCTTTTGTACATTCCACCTAACCACAACTGGATGTACCGGACAGGAATTTAACATGATATACACTTTTTTACACTCCACCTAAACACAACTGGATGTACCGGACAGGAATATAACAATTGTAGATGATACCATTTATTCCCAAACCTGTACGAAACGATTCGTAATTGCAGATCATGGTATTTTTATCATCAGGAGAGATATGCATATGAATGATTATAATACAAGTCATTTTTACTCGCAATAACAAATAGCTTGTATAAGAAAGGTGTTATTAATATATAAGGTGGCATAGTCGTATGAAGGATGGTGATAATAATGAGTAAGGTTGACATAGTCGTATGAAGGATGGTGATAATAATGAGTAAGGTTGTCGTGGTTGTATCAGGGATGGTGGTAATAATGAATAAGGTTGGCATAGTCGTATGAAGGATGGTGATATTAATAAATAATTTTGCCATGGTCTTTTGAAGGTGAGTGAAAGATTTTTATACCAAGATTGATACTAATAAATAAGGTTTGCATAGTCGTATGAAGCATGGTGATAATAATGAAAAAAAGGTTGCCGTGGTTGTATCAAGGATAGTGGTAATAATGAATAAGGTTTCTTATGTCACGTGTTTAGGCTCGAATAGACAGTAACACAATAGAGAGTGAAAGCAACAAGCTTTGAACAAACATAATAAAAAAAAATTCGTGGAAAAATTCTATAAAATTGAAAAAATATGAACTTACGGTTTTATAGAATCAAATCCAAAAATAATCCAAGAATGAAATTTTAGTAGTCCTAATAACAAAATGTTCATCTGATTTCAAGTTCGAATCCCGAAGAAGAATCCAAGATGGAAGACGATGACGTATTCTGCAATATGTAGTGTTGAAGTGTAAGAGGGCGCTCACCAGTTATTATGTACTTTTGAGAGAGTGACGTATGTAAGGTGAAGTTGTTTGCATTTAAAACATGTACAGTGGAGAGAATGTCGGCATGCCTATATGCTACATTAATGTGATGTGGATGATATTTCTTTGGATATTGTACTTTTGGAAATTGTACATGATTTAAACACACTCCTAACTAAAATGACTGCTCCTTTGTGCTAAAAAATCAGCCTGAATTAGGCTCAAGTACACTATCCATATCAGCTATTAAAATAGGGAAAATGAATTTTGCCAAACTATACAATACCAGCTTCTGAAAGTGCAATGAATGAATTACCAAATATATAAAATGTAAGAAAACGTTATCGGCTCTTTTTTATACAATTTACCTCAGAAGTTCAGGAAGTGAAAATGACTAAGTGGAACTAGCACTTTTTGAAAGGTGCACATCTGGAGTAAGGCCAAGCTGTATACTCTGTAACCCATATTACACCCATATCATACACCAAAATAAAGGGAATTAAAGGTTCTTTGAATTATACCTAAGATATGCAAGGTCTTATTTAAATAGCCAGTATAACCAGTGAGGAAAGCCGGGGAAATTCTTTTTCTTTAAAATCCTGACCCTATGCAAAATACGAAACTGTAGAGTGCCACCTAAAGTTCCTTGCAGAAACAAGAATTACACTCCGGTTTTTGATAGCTGAATAAATTTTTATAAAAGCTGTCCTTATTCAACAATTGCACATGAGCACACGTTATGTTCCAGAAAAATAACAGAAGTAATCATTTTGAATCCAAGTAATTTGAAATAACTCCAGTAAAACTAATTTGAAATAACTCCAAACAGCACTACATACAACTTCCAGTGTAACAGACCAACTTCTACTGAGAATAAATCTCCAAAACAAAGTTTATATCGTCTTCTAAGACGTAGAAAGGGTCACGTGATCGTGTTCTGGAAGCTCGTAGAAATTAGGTACTTATTAAAGATCACGTACACCCAGTGTGGCCCTGACGAAAACAAATCATTTTACTCTAAGAAATAAAATAAAATTGTTTACATCTTAAACATGTAGTCTCATCATGACCTCGACAACAACCAATCATTTTAAAATAATACTAGAACTTGTTTACGTGGCTGTTACTAATTTTGAATCAAGGTCAGGATCTAGAGCAATACCTGGTTGTTTACAAAACGATCAGTCAAGGTCAAACAATTTTCTGAAAAAGGTATCATCTCTAGTGAATAATT